>JAGTXR010000007.1:4200000-4677603 GCA_022606575.1 Glossosoma conforme
AGTCTAATGTCGTTGGCGGATTAATATGTACTTCTCACACAGTCTTGAAATATCCTCAAAATTAATTAAGTTTTATAGAATCGACGGGTAAAATCTTTGTAATAATACTCCAGTATTTTCCTGTATGTATTTATATGAAAAGAAGTTCTTGGAAGGTCCTACTTAGTGAGTGAGTGAAGAAAGAAGATGATTCTCTTGCTCTCTATGGTGACGTCTCGGCTTAGTTTAACGAGGCGTTCATTTCGGTCATGACGGGCGTCCAGCTCTGCAGCATAGTCCCTGAAGGCGGCCAGCACCAGGCTGTCTTCCACCAGAAGAGGGGCTTCATCAGGAACACCCGGTACGAGATCAACTACAGAAAAACAAAATATATAATCTAATAGATATTAAACAAGATTCATTCATTCTTTCGTATTTTGTTTTCACCTGCATAAGCAAAGTTATGTATTTAGTTATAATATGACTTATATAGTGTCACCACTGTTAGTTTCAGTATTATCATTTTTGTAGTGAAGTTTAAAGCTTTTGGTCGAATCGTGTGAGATAAATTGCTTTTGTTTATCTTTCTCAAGTATTACGCAGATGACCTTTATTAATAAGAATATTAGAGAGAGAGAAAAACAAAGACTCAACCTAAAATACATGAATTTCAAATTACGTGGTGAAAACTGACAGACATGTTTTTTTACTAATTTCGCCGGCTTCTTATAGATAGCGTATAAATATTATATTTTGACTTAAAAATTCAGAGCAATGTGAATAAATAAAGTTTAATTTAAAGTAATTTATTTTAACAACGTTTACCATTTTCAGTACTTGGTTCAGGCATATTTAATTCGATATTTTGAGTCTTCTGTTTACAAACGAAAATAATATTTTTTAGTACAAAATGTCAATAAACGAAGTTATAGGTTAGTTTTGTTACATTGGGGTGGTCGCTTATAAAAATATTTTTAACAAATTTATTAAAACTATTTCATTTATAAACCTACCTTCGATATCCAAATATTGTGATCAGATAATAAAAATATTTATTTAATATTCTTTCTTACAATACGATATAAGTGCTAATAAATGCAAAAAGAGAAGCCGCAGATTATGTATTTCACGGAATTCTTTAAATACAGAGTTGAAAAAAATATTGATTATGGTAGATCTTAAAAATTTATCTCATATGAGGAAAAATTTGGATATCGTTCAGATTATGAATGAAATATTTCATGTAATTGCTCGCTCATTTAAATTTTATCTGAAATAATGGAAAAAAATGTACCCTTTAAATAAAATATACTTTAAAAATATAATTTGTAGATAGAAAACAATAAAAATATATTCAAGCACACATTTATAAAAGTAATTACTTATTTTTATACTAAAATAATATGTATAGGTAATTTATTACCTACTAGTAACTAGCTGAAGAAAAATATTAAAAATATTTTACGACTGTAAGCACCATTTGTCGTCACAACATCAATACTCAGATCTCTAATGGCCGTCTAGTTGTCAAATTGAACGTATCTGTTGTCATTCCATTGCCATCTTGTGAGCAGTAAAGGCAGAAATATAATAATAAATAAATAACCAGCAATGGCTATCGAAGTGTTTTTTGAGGCGTCCTCTCTTTTCTCGATCGAGGAGGACTCTAGTTACAGAAAATACGATAATATGGCCTGCCTCGTGGCCTACATGACTGTAAGTAAATAAGCGTTTCGCCATTTATCTTGGTTTTTATTTTGTATGCAGTGATTTATATTGTGTTTATGATGCAATAGTTGTTTTGGTGAACTCCGGTTTCGTGAATCTCGTTAAAAAGACTTTTTAAAATCAATATTATGTTGTAAGTGACAATGATTTTTAGTAGTTATTACATTTAAAAACGTATTTTTTATTATTTTATCTGCCCATTTCAATAAATCATAGTATCTACCGACGAAACGCCATGATTTATTTCGAAAGCTAGTCGCTGCACTGTTTTAATGTAACTTTAACCACAATCTTAAAATTAAATTTGGAATTTTTTAAAATGTCTTCGTTAAATTAAAAAAAATAAAATTATATCAAATGACGAGTGCGAAAGAATTTTGACATTGTTAGGTAGAGTTGCATAAGGTAAAATTAAATAAATGCGATGACTGGGTTTCCGGAAATATATGCTAGCTTTGGGCATATGGTTACACAAATTTACAATTCAATTATGTTATAGTCCATCCAATATACGAAGAACCCTATGACACATTTATTGCCCCTTGTAAAAGGGATGGGGCAAAAATATTTATTTCGATTAGGTCGATTTTTTTTCTCTTCTTCTTCGAAAAAAATCGAATTTGAATTCGAAGTGAATCGTATATAAACATCTCTATTTCCGCATGGCGGCTTCATGGCGGATCAGTACAAATGTTTGACTTTAAGTAGCGTGTTGTTCTTCGATCGATTCGTGTTTTTTGTTGTTGTAATTATTATATTTATTGTTAGTATTGTTAAAGTTGTTTCATTGAATCATATTTTTGTGTTTTTACAATGCCGAAGAGACAGAAAAGAACTATTCTCAGCAGTGAATCACGTGAATTTGTCGTACGCTTGCGTGATTATTTTCATCCAGAAAAACAAAATGGTGGACCATTGCTGTCTGTTGAAAACATTCGAGATCGGGTCGCGGATTCCCTAGGAATCAGTAAATCTACAGTGTCTCGGATCACAGAGGAGAAATACGGTGAATCTTCATTAGAAGAGAAAAAATTATGAACACCAAATAAGAAACGACAGAAGAAATGCTCAATAACAAAACCCGGTAGCTTTGATTTGGCAGCAATTCGGAATCACGTGTATGCATACTATGACCGCGAACGAAATACCAACACTTCTTAAACTGGTAGGTTCTCTAAAGTCAGTCGGATTATTTCAAGGCAGTGCGACGTCTCTTAGTAAGGTATTGAAAAACATTGGCTTCAAATATAAAAAATGTGAAAATAGAAAGTTTATAATGGAGCGCACGGATATTTCCCTGAAAAGATGCGATTTTTTGAGGCAAATGAAGAGCATTAGGAATTGGGAGAAAGTCGTTTTTCTCGACGAAACTTGGCTCAATGCTAATCATACTGTTCGTAAAATATGGACAGACGACACGGCTAAATCCAGGACGAAAACTCCTGAAGGAAAAGGCCAGCGCCTCATTATCTGTCATGCCGGAATGTCAAAAGGTTTTGTGCCCAATTGTCTTCTGGCGTTTAAGTCAGTTAAAACGACAGCATATCACGAAGAGACGAATTTTGATAATTTCAGACAATGGTTTATGACCTTATTGTCAAATTTACATGAGCTTCACGCCATAGTAATGGACAACGCCGTACCATTCTGTCCAAATCAACAAAGTTCCTACTACGGCAAACAATAAAAATGGGATCGCGATGTACGCTTTGACAATTTAAGTGAACATAACCTGATTATAAATGTGTGTGAAAGTTGTAGTTCTGATTCCGATAGTGACGAAGACAATTTAGAATGTACTGCTTTATCGGATTCCGACTAAAATATGTGTTTTTAAGGTTAATATGCTAATATTTATCTCTACACTTGCTTTTCTTCATAATTTTCATATTACTAATATTATTATTTATAGTTTGTTTTACATGTCTCTTAAAACCTGTTAATATTCACTTATAATTGATAATAATTCTAATATTTAATTTTAGTAGGTATTTACAAAAACAATCGAAAATCCGATTGTTTATACCCCAACACTGGTTTTCGCAGTAATGTGACATGGCCTTCTACGTGCGTCAGATATTATAGTATTATAGTTGCAAATTGCCGTATTTTTTCTAATTTGTAACAATATGCATACATTTTTTATTATTTTGTTTTTATTGTGATATATTTACCTAAATAACTTATTATATATAAGAAGAGAGGCTTTTGTTTATGTTGATAAAATTAGTATAGGTAGCGAACGTTTTTACAACGTTATATCGGACGATATTTAGCACAGGGCAATAAATGTGTCATAGGGTTCTTCCTATATTGGATGGACTATAGTTGCCATTATTCTTCTTCTTCGTAGTATCAATCCGGTGGATTGGTTTGCAGCAACAGAATCTTGCATCTCGATCTCCATTCCTCTCGGTCCTCCGCAACCCTTTTCAGCTCAGCATAAGCGCTACAATTCATGTCCTCGAATACTTGCTGTAAATACTCCCGTCTAGGGCGCCCTCTACAGTTTCTACCCTCAACCATCCCCTCCACAATATCGTGAAGAAGACCATCGTGGCGCATGATGTGACCAATCCATCGGGCTCGCCTCTCTGAGATGGTTCTTATTAGGTGCCTATCTTCCTTGATTATCCTGAGAACCTCATTGTTCGTGACGTGGTCTCTCCAGGAAATTCCGAGAATTCTTCTGTACGACCACATCTCAAAGGCCTCTAGTCTTTTTTTATCACTTTCAGATAAGCACCATGTCTCACAGCCGTACATTAAGATGCTCCAAACAAGTGTTTTGGCAAGTTGTTTGCGGAGCCCTAAAGTAATATTCTTTGACTCAAGAATTTTGGCTTTTTTATTGAAAGCTAGCCTTGCTTGATGTATTCGACTGTTGACTTGACCATTATTCTTAACTTGTCTGAATTCACCATTGCACCTAGAACTGCATCCAATACGTATTATGCATAGTAGTCAACTGTCGCTTCTCTGCACTTATTGTGTGAGTAAGAATGGGGTTTTGTTGCCAGCTAGCAAAAAAGACATCTATGCTTGCTCGGTAGCCAATCTAATGAAGTCTAGATGACAGAATATTTGTTGCATTCTTTTGGTGTGAGCCTGAAGGAACAATATCGAGTAATTATCAGTGTAAACATAATAAGTCCAAAAAATGTGTAATGTTTGCTACATTTTTTAATATTTTTTTTTTTCTTCTCAGGGTGTTCCTATTGGTGATCTGTACGCCACCCGCAACGGCCGCGTGATTGACAGCCAATCAGGGCCCTTGGAGGCGACAGGAGCTCCGATCCGCTGGGCAGCGCGCCTGGTCGGGGGCAAGGGAGGGTTCGGCTCCATGCTGCGGGCCATCGGGGCGCAGATCGAGAAGACAACCAACAGGGAGGCTTGTCGGGATCTGTCTGGTCGCCGGTTGAGGGACATCAGGGAGGAGCAGAGGCTATGGGGTTGGGCGGCTGCGAGGCCACAGAGAGAGGAAGAGGCCAGGACTCGCAAGCAACAGAGGCTTACCAGGTTGTTATTAAACTTTATTTATTTAAGGTTTTAGCCGCCCAGGCTTTCACAACTTCAAATGAAAATAAGTCTTCGGTAGGAAGTACAAGTAAAATAAGTAATCATTACCAAAAGTTGTTAAAGTTGCAACTGCAAACACGATTTCTCCTAACATTAAAGAAGTAATAAATGAGCAGATTCCAAATATCTGGAATAAAGCAAGGATGAGGCTGACGAAATGGTCACAGTGATTACTATTGTGTACTAACCCAACTTGGGTCTTTTTGCCATCACTCAATTTCGGCTTATAAGGCTCTTTACTACAGTTATCCTGCAGCCTTGGCAATGAAAACAACATCAGAATACATTTGCAATTTATAATATTCTACACCTTATTTTCATCAAGAAAGACATTTCACTTGTTATACATCATTAAATTTTACTATATGCAATCCTGTAACATAGACATGCAAACAAAAAGTATTTATTTATATTGACTATTTTTTCTCTCTTCCAGGCTGTCTGCTGTGCCGAGTCATGAGTTTCAAGACGAGAAATATGAGACGGCTCGCCGAGGTCTGGAGGAGGCCGGTGGCGCTGCTCTGGAGGCGGGATGCGCTGCACCGCCTCCCAACACATCCACCTCCACACTGAACAAACCCAAGAGGAAGCGACCCAACTTGTGGTGAGTGACTCTTATTAGTTGTGACTCTATTCTACAAGTAGTGGAAGTCATCTGATGCTGATAGGAAGTGAAATATTTTGATAGTTGTACTTTGATTAACACAGCTGAAAACGGAAGCAACCTTCAGAAGCAGAATCAAGATCCACCTTTATGCTTGGGAGGTAAAGAAGTGATTTTGGAATGACCGTTTGGTTTAAAAAAAGCACTTTATAAATATCATAATTCAGTTTATTAACAAGATATTCTCTCTAACTAAAACGTCGAATAAGTAACTGAATTGTCAATTGACAAATAGTTATCGTAGTAAATAATTTTAAATAATATAGTTATTATTGAAAATTATATGCTTTTATTTTATTTTTGCTGATGCGTTTTGCTTTCTAGAAGAGCATTTTCGAATCACATGTGCCCATAATTATGAAAGTGGTGTAAGTCAAAAAGTAAAAAACAAAGTTATTAATTTATTTCAGCTTACAGTGTTATGAATTAATATAATGTGCATCCAACATGAATTTGAAAAAAATCTATTTATAGTATTCTATCAAATATGAAGTTGTCACTTTCATCGATTTGTACATCAAAACACAAACCTTTAAATGTCTCAGAACGAATGAAACACGACTTACACAATTTTCATAATTATAGGCACGTATGTGAAAAATACCATTTTGAGCCCTGTTCAAATATTTCAATCCCAGGCTTTCAAAGCATCTGGTTAAGCAATTTGTTCGTGTACTACATTTATTTATATGTTTAACCCTTTTGAATGTGGCACCGTTTCGGTGGATTTGTTAATGCTATATTGATATATAGATTGTAATATGTTTTCCGATAAGATAAAAGTGATTAATTTTTGATTTTAGGATCGATGAAGATCTATCAGACATGTCCTCGAGTGAGTCGGGATGTGAAGATGGAGAAGAGAGCCAACCACCACTGAGGGCGGCCACGGCTGCCTCGGGTAAAGGCAAAGGTCTCGGCAAGCGCTCCTGTCCCGACTCTGGGGCCCCAGCAGCTGCCGGCGGGTCAGCCTCTCCTCCCAGCGGCACAGATAGCGGTAACGAGTCAGACATCAAGAACACAGCATGAAGATAATCATTCTGAGCTAAACACTATTTTTAAAATAAAAACCTGGGGAGTTTCCGAAATCATATTTCTCGGTGGCTTGAGACAGCAAGAGTCGGAGAAATTTTTGATTTGACCATCCCAAATGTTGCACTTATAATACCCTGCATGTTAGAAAGATACTATAATGTATTACTAAAATTACTAAAATTACTATTCTGAAGTAGTTGCAATATTTTGAAAATCAATGAAAAATTAAGAAAATTTAAGAAATTAGTTGACTATTGCTTCCAAAGCAATAAATAAATTATCATTCATCTGAGACATTCTGTTCTCTATTATCTTGTGAGCAGTCACGAGTAATTTTCTTTCTTTTTAAAGTATCCATTAATGTACAATTCATTTTTATAGAATGTGTAAACGTTAGGCTGTATTCTGTTGGCAGATTAAAAAAATGTGCTAAACTTATAAAAATCATTGTGTCGATTACGAGATAAATCTGTCAAATCAATGTGTTTGTCATGTTTATAAGTTGGGTGATCTTGTTAAAATATAAATTTGCATTAATAATAATTGGTAATTCCGGAATTAATATCATTTTTTCAATAGACAACATATATCATTTTTTCAATAGACAACATATAACAACATAGGCTCAGTATATTTGTGTCCTTTAATCAGTAAAGACATGTATTTTTGTTGCCTTTCTTTTAAACAAAATAAATAATAAAAAAAAACTACAAACAATGGCAGAGACATGTCCTTCTGAAATAAATTTAAGAAGCTGTATGCTGTTTTTGTTTTATCAGAGAAAACTGTGACAGAAGCAATGGATTTCATTTGTGACATTTATGTTGATATATTGGACAAAAGAAACTGCCTTGATAATTAAAAAAAATAAGTTTGAATTTTACTAAAATGACATTGATTATGAGATTTTTTTTACCACTCGCGTCCTTCCGATGCGTTCTCTAGACTGGTGGGGGAATGACCCGAGCTGGATTCGGGAAAATCACTATAAAAAGTTTCATGTACCATGTGGGAAAATCACTGTGTCAGCAAAATACCTACCCTAATTATATTCGGGCAAATCACACAAGGAGTTAACTAAAACAAAGAATCAATAAATTATGAATATGCTATATAAATAAAAAGAATATTAGTAATGTACCTTTTTATAAATCAGTGTAGAATTTTATTCCATTATGTCAATGGTTATCTGCAAAAATGTACTCGTACCTTTGGATAATTTAATCTAGTTAAATTTTGTGTTCTGTATAAAATAACTTCATAAAAAGGATACTCTTTCATTTCATTTTTAAATTATGCAAAATATAATACTTGTAATTTTTTATTTAAATAAATTATATTTTCATAAGACAAAAACTTCTTATTTCAAAAATAAATAATGACATTGTTATAAGATATAAAAAAAACAAAATACAAAAATACTTAATTTGTCATTCATTGGTGTCTAAATTCACAGTTCAATTTTTCATATAAAATTAGAATTATTTTGTGTTTATAGATCAGATTTTTTTTGTGTTTACTTGTAACAAATCTCAATTTTTAATCATTCTTTAAACATAAAATATCTAATAAAGTAGTCAAAACTTAAATAATAATATATATAAATATTCTACATTGCAACCTGTTACATCTTAAAAGATAAACAAAAATAGAGAAGAATGTAAAAAGTCTAATATACGATGTTTACAAATGTGTTAGGTTATACTAGTTTTGGTGGAATTTGAAATGCTTTTATTAAATGTGTTAGTTTCACTGCTCCAGAGACATGTCAACTTCTTCAATATCGACTCCATCATCCTGCCATTCTTCGCCACCATCTTGATTTTCAGTGGCATTATTCTAAAATATTTTTTAAAAAATCGTCAGGTATGTAGCCAAAATACCATTTGTTCATTCAATAAAGTTAGTTTTTTAATAAATGATCAAATGGATTCTCAACATATTTGAATCCTAAGATAGAAACATAAAATATCGAAAGCAGTGGGCATCACTTATAATTCAAAACAAATATATATTGTCATATGTAGTTTTATTTCTTATCATTAAAGTACTCATATTAATGAGACTTAAATAAAATTTACAGTGAAATATTGTCAGTTTATTAGTTCAAGTTCACATGATGAAAAATACGTGGGCATGAAGTCTTACTTTCTGCTCGGGAAAATGAAAAATACGTGGGCGTGAAGTCTTGCTTTCTACTTGGGAAAATGAATTTTGGTTGATGAGAAATTTTGCCAATTTTTTTACTAAAAACATTATTCACTACATTTATTTTAATAATAATACTAATTGTATAAAAAGGTAGAAAGTATGTTAAAATTACACATACCTCAGCTTCCTTCAAAGCTTCAAGCTCCAATTTCTTTTTTCTTTCGAAAAATCCGGCCTAAAAAATATACATGTAATATAAGTATGGTAAATTAAACTACTTTTGTTTGAATACGATTGTGCAGGTAAAATGTACATTTAAAATGAGGTATGAAATGTGAATTGCTCACCTTGACCAGTCCAATGACTACCAAAGTCAGTAGAAATACACCAATAGCAACTGCCACTGGTATGATCCAGGAAGCTCGTTTTTTTTTGTGAGGGCTGCTGACGAAGACAGAGCGCACGCGTGTGGATCCTCCCTCGTCAGGCTGACCTTCCAGCAGCGCTAATCCTGATGATTCCACCACCAGGATGTCTCTTTTGCCCATGATTGATCCTGATAAATTAATGAACAGCTTGATTAAGAAGTTGTGTAATTTAACAATCTTGAAACAAGGTTTTTGATTTTTGGAAACATCTCTTTATCATGTGCATCATTGGTTTCCATGCTTCGTAGTCTTGAATGATGTTAAAAGCTGCATTGAATATAGTGAGTAGCCTTTAAATTAAAGCAGTTGAAAATGCAAAGATGGATAAGACATTATTCGGATACCATAAAAGACTATAAATCGTTACAACAAGTTCACGCAATCTTATTATTGGACATACAATGTTATGCCCAACTATTCATGACTACACAGGGGGGAGATTATTAGGGTTTTATCAAACAGCGGATATATGTGCAATGATTAGATTATTAGGATTTTATCAAACAGTGGATATATCTGCAATGGTTAGATTGTTAGGATTTAATCAAACAGTGGATATATGTGCAATGGTTCATGTTACAAGAGCAATGTGACAATTGAAATAAAAAACAAATTATTACTTTTAAGTGTCGTAATGTTCAAAGCCATTGTCATCAATAACCTCGCCACGTTCTGCGACCTTCTGAATGGTCCCACCAAGCACCTAACTTCATGACAGTGGATTATGAATCCATCCTCGTTTGGTCCGCAGCCCAAATGCACCGTGCGATTCTTCAGATCATCTGTGGTATCATTAGCCAATTTGATTTCTCTTTTATGCCTTCTTAAGTTATAAGATCCAACATTCGGCAATGTTGTAAAAAGAGGATGAAACAATCTGTCAGAGCTCTCGAATCTTGCTGATCGCTTTGCCTTTTTAATAATCTCCGGACGAACTGTTTCAGCTTCTACCTCTTGTTCCAATGTTTGCTCATCGTCAGGTATAGCTATTTCATCCATTGATACTTTCTCGATTGCGTATTCAAAGTCTGTATTTTCGCATGAAAATGGTTGGCCCGATTGGGAACCTTCTGGCCGATAAATCTGCACAAACGTTACGTTTCCGTTGCCGTCCTCGTACATGTAAGGGATCTTGACGACTATCAGGGCTTCGTCAACAGGACTCGCTCCAAATTTTTGGACTTCAAAGAGATGTTTAAAATTGACAAGCTCGATCAATGATTTTTTGTCCTCTGTCATATAGGCGTATGAATCTTGTAGCGATTTTCTGCAACCAGAAAAGGTATTAATATTAATCATCAATATTATGTTATATGTAATTAAATTGATTATAATTTTGAAAAGCATTGACAAATAAAATATAGTTGTTTTGCTCTCACCCTGCAATAGCGACTCTAGCCTCAACGGAGAAGTTAAGAAGAACGATCAAAGCATTGTCTGCAGTGTTAATTTCCTTGCTCTTGGTCAGAGCCATTACTTCGAAAGTAAGTGGCTGTAGTTCTGTCACACCGCGCATGTCAATCTCCAGCACTAAAATCTACACAGAAAATAATGCTTGTAATTAAATTATCATGGATTGTAATACTGGGTTTGAATTTAAATTACAAGCCTCGTTATTATTAACCCTTTCGCATCGGTTTTCGCCATATGCCGTCATAGATTCCCCGACCGTTGACATTGGTTAAAGTGATATATCGTTTTGCTACTTTCAGTACTCATTGTGACATCTACGGTAGGAAATTGGAAGTGCAGTCATTCCCTTTATTAACCTACATGTATTCTTTATAGGAATCTGTAAAGCATATAAATGAATATCGTTAGATTTCATCACAGGAGCTGTAGACGACCAGTCAGCCTCGACTGTTCGAACCGCTCTACGGGCGGTGGGTGCGGGTCCTCGTCTTCATTTGCTCAGGTCCCGGACAGCTGGTTGTAAGGCAGCTGTTGTTCCGCTCTGCTGGCCGGCACGAAGTCTGCTATCCCAAAGCAGGTTATCCGTCCAGCGCTGAGAGCCGGAAGCGTCGAGAAGTCCAGGGGGGGTCCAAGGCGGGAGAGAGTAAAACTCGAAAGTATTTATTTTCAACTCTGTTTATTTTGGTTTTCAATACGTATACTTATACCATGTCACACCCAGGGCGGCTCGCCCTGGCGAGGAACGCGGACCAATCAGCGCACCCCCATTTAGCGTGTCGCCGCCCCCCTTCTGCCGGGGTCTAGGCGTCGAGGCTCGGGAGCTCTCAAACGCACGTCTCGCAACTTCGAGAGCGCAATTCGTATTGTATACATATATCTAATTTATCAAGTTTACCTATGTCGATGCCTGCGCGGTACGGCGGTCGTCGAGCCTTAAGCATGAATGTTTCTTTATTCAGGCTCGACAGACCGCCTAACAGTACCGGGCGCCTAGAAGCTAAATAATTAAATGATCAACTTATTTCTACATAGTCGGACGTCCGTAACACTCCCCCAGTGCGGGCTCTGCCGCACTCTGCTTAGGACGTCTCGACTCGTTCTGTCTCGAAGACCGCCAGCTTCGCTGCTGGCCGTGTGTAGTCTCTGCTGTGCACCGCACCGGATGTCCCACGTGAATGTCGGCGCGAATGCACGCATGCGCCCGCCGGGCGGTGGCGGCTCCCCCCGTAGCAGAACCTTCATCTCGTCGCCGGAGGCGCGCCTCTGGGAAGAACGCACACGTATCGCCTCGTCGTCGACGATCTTCTCTGCCCGGAGCTCACACTCTCCTTCGGGCTTCAGGCGTTGGGGATTCTGGCAGCGATCGACAAATCCCGTAGTCCGAGCGGTTGTCCTTGGCGGTCTCGTCCTCGATGAAAACCGCGGCACGCTCGGCGGTCCCTCCGTTACGCTGCAGTGCCCCACGAAGTGTCCAGCTTCATCGCCGCCTTTCGGTTGAGCGCACGTGCCGAACGCAACGTGGCCCAGCGGCGTATCACTCACAATTACGCCATCACGCCGGAATTGCGCAATCCTTCGCGGCACTATTAGCTCGGCACTGTCTAGACCTATGATAATTTCAGGCCTCACTTTCACACTGGTGACACAATTGTCGTTTAAACTGTCCTTTAATTCAATACACCTCCACTGGAGGTAGCTGGGAAGCTTCGACGCCATCTCCGCGAGCAGCGCCGTCAAGACGAGATGCTGCGCGCCGTAACTCTTGAGTGACGACACGGTATTTCTGATTAGAGTTGTGTAATCTACAACAGCAATCACACTTCTATCCGGGAGCTGCGGGACCCTGCTCACCCGATTAGTCAGCATGTTGACGATGACCAGAGGATTCCCGAACTCTTTGTCCAGGATCTGCATCACTTCCGGAACGTTTTCCGGATCTGACAGCATCTCGCTCACCATGTCAAAAGCTCGTCCGCTCAAGGCCTTTTGTAGCCGGAGTCCATTTTCGACATTTTTCAGCTTGCACAATTTCGTCGATTGGATGAATTGTGATTCAAATTTGCGCCACTCTAGCGGTTCCCCCGAGAAGGGTGGTAGGTCTTGGACCCCAGTCCGCCTTGCCATCATCGACTGCATGTCGGCATCATCCAGCGTCCTAGGCTTCTGCATGTCTCTCAACCATTCGTGAGTATGACGGTCGAGGTCGGCAGCCATTCTCCTCGATGCCGAGTTCTCGTACGCTGCGAATTCGTCTCGATAGACGCCCGCGTCCCACTCGTGGGCTCGGTAGTTCGGCATCCTTGGTGCTGGCGGCTCCCGTCTCACCCACTCGTGAGTAGGATGCTCGGGCTCAGCGTCCGCCTTCCACGGCGCTGGGTGCTCTCGAGCCGCGGCGACCGTATGCCCCGCGCGCTCTTCACGAGCAGTCTCGTAGCTCAGCTGCTGTTGCGCGGCTGGCTCCCGCCTCACCCACTGGTGAGCAGGATGCTCGGGCTCAGCGTCCGCCTTCCACGGCGCTGGGTGCTCTCGAGCCGCGGCGACCGTATGCCCCGCGCGTTCTTCACGAGCAGTCTCGTAGCTCAGCTGCTGTTGCGCGGCTGGCTCCCGCCTCACCCACTGGTGAGCAGGATGCTCGGGCTCAGCGTCTGCCTTCGACGGCGCTGGGCGCTCTCGAGCCGCGGCGACCGTATGCCCCGCGCGCTCTTCACGAGCAGTCTCGTAGCTCAGCTGCTGTCGTGTGGCTGGCTCCCGCCTCCCCCACTGGTGAGTAGGATGACCAGCCTCGTCGTCCGCCGTCCACGGCGCTGGGTGCTCTCGAGCCGCGGCGACCGTATGCCCCGCGCGCTCTTCACGAGCAGTCCAGTAGCTCAGCTGCTGTCGTGCGGCTGGCTCCCGCCTCCCCCACTGGTGAGTAGGATGACCAGCCTCAGCGTCCGCCCTCCATGGCGCTGGGTGCTCTCGAGCCGCGGCGACCGTATGCCCCGCGCGCTCTTCACAAGCAGTCTGGCAGTTCAGCTGCTGTCGTGCGGCTGGCTCCCGCCTCCCCCACTGGTGAGTAGGATGACCAGCCTCGTCGTCCGCCGTCCACGGCGCTGGGTGCTCTCGAGCCGCGGCGACCGTATGCCCCGCGCGCTCTTCGCGAGCAGTCTGGTAGCTCAGCTGCTGTCGTGTGGCTGGCTCCCGCCTCCCCCACTGGTGAGTAGGATGACCAGCCTCGTCGTCCGACCTCCACGGCGCTGGGTGCTCTCGAGCCGCGGCGACCGTATACCCCGCGCGCTCTTCGCGAGCAGTCTCGTAACTCAGCTGCTGTCGTGCGTCTGGCTCCCGCCTCCCCCACTGGTGAGTAGGATGACCAACCTCATCGTCCGATCTCCACGGCGCTGGGTGCTCTCGAGCCGCGGCGACCGTATACCCCGCGCGCTCTTCGCGAGCAGTCTCGTAACTCAGCTGCTGTCGTGCGTCTGGCTCCCGCCTCCCCCACTGGTGAGTAGGATGACCAGCCTCAGCGTCCGCCCTCCACGGCGCTGGGCGCTCTCGAGCCGCGGCGACCGTATGCCCCGCGCGCTCTTCACGAGCAGTCTCGTAGCTCAGCTGCTGTTGCGCGGCTGGCTCCCGCCTCACCCACTGGTGAGCAGGATGCTCGGGCTCAGCGTCTGCCTTCGACGGCGCTGGGCGCTCTCGAGCCGCGGCGACCGTACGCCCCGCGCGCTCTTCACAAGCAGTCTCGCAGTTCAGCTGCTGTCGTGCGGCTGGCTCCCGTCTCCCCCACTGGTGAGTAGGATGACCAGCCTCAGCGTCCGCCCTCCACGGCGCTGGGCGCTCTCGAGCCGCGGCGACCGTATGCCCCGCGCGCTCTTCGCGAGCAGTCTCGCAGTTCAGCTGCTGTGGTGTGGCTGGCTCCCGCCTCCCCCACTGGTGAGTAGGATGACCAGCCTCAGCGTCCGCCCTCCATGGCGCTGGGTGCTCTAGAGCCGCGGCGACCGTATGCCCCGCGCGCTCTTCGCGCTCTTCGCGCTCAACAGCATTCAAGCCCGCCACTGCGGGTCGCTGTCGAGAGAGGTCAGCTCCAGGTGGGCGTTCCGCGGCCTGCGCCATAGCAGTGCGTACGCCATCGAGTTGAGCCTGGATCAGTTCCGCCATTATATCTTTGAAGTCGCTGCACAGCTCGCGGCGCAGGGCTTCCAATGACCTGGCAGGAAACTCCGTGGGCGACTCCATATTCGCCACCTCAGATCCCGACGAGCGCGCACACTCGTCCATTTCCTCTGCTTCACGACGAGTTCCCGATCGAGTCAAAACCGGAGAGCGGTTGACGGGCATCGGGCAGGAAGTGAGCTCACCACAGAAGACAGGAATCCGGTTCGAAGGACCAAATGTAGACGACCAGTCAGCCTCGACTGTTCGAACCGCTCTACGGGCGGTGGGTGCGGGTCCTCGTCTTCATTTGCTCAGGTCCCGGACAGCTGGTTGTAAGGCAGCTGTTGTTCCGCTCTGCTGGCCGGCACGAAGTCTGCTATCCCAAAGCAGGTTATCCGTCCAGCGCTGAGAGCCGGAAGCGTCGAGAAGTCCAGGGGGGGTCCAAGGCGGGAGAGAGTAAAACTCGAAAGTATTTATTTTCAACTCTGTTTATTTTGGTTTTCAATACGTATACTTATACCATGTCACACCCAGGGCGGCTCGCCCTGGCGAGGAACGCGGACCAATCAGCGCACCCCCATTTAGCGTGTCGCCGCCCCCCTTCTGCCGGGGTCTAGGCGTCGAGGCTCGGGAGCTCTCAAACGCACGTCTCGCAACTTCGAGAGCGCAATTCGTATTGTATACATATATCTAATTTATCAAGTTTACCTATGTCGATGCCTGCGCGGTACGGCGGTCGTCGAGCCTTAAGCATGAATGTTTCTTTATTCAGGCTCGACAGACCGCCTAACAGTACCGGGCGCCTAGAAGCTAAATAATTAAATGATCAACTTATTTCTACATAGTCGGACGTCCGTAACAGGAGCGATTTTTCTGTAAACCACATGCTTCTATGCCACCACATGTATGGAGTTACATAATGAACGTTTGTAAAATATAATAGGTTGTTATGCATCATCTGATAGCTAAAGGATAGAAGAACCAATGCGTTATATGAAAATTGGTCAGATAAGTACATTTATGCTTCAAATACTAGTCTAAAGCAAAAAAAAATGGTTTGAAAAATTCACGCCGTATTGACAGTATAATTTGTATTCCACCGAGCCGTAACGAAAAGGGTTAATAAGTCGATTGGTAAACTCAAACTGATAAACAGACGTCGGGCAGAAAAGTATATGAGTGTTAGGGGCAGCTATTTAAAATTATAAGTACTGACCTCCGTTGAAGCATTTCTTAAAGGGTTGGCGAGTTCACATAACAGAGTTGGTAACGGGAAGGAGGCCGAGGGTGGGTCTATGCGGCAGGTGGGCGGCAGGCGGAGTAGTCCGGCCGTGCGAGGGACCACGACCCTCAGTTGTGCCAGGTAGGCGGGCTCGCCGTGATTCTTCAGTTCTAACAGAAGGCGCACGCTCTCGGTGGAACCGAGAACAAAAGTGTTGGATCTGTGGACAAGCGAGAAATCAGGTTTTCAACAACTATGTAAATTAGAAGACCGCAGGCGTCAATTAGGAGAGATCCACGCTCGGAATGTCGCTAAAAGATAGAATCCGAAACGAGGAAATACGCAGAAGAACTCAAGTAGTGGATGCTACCCAACGAATAGGCACACTCAAGTGGCAATGGACAGGACATATCTGTCGAAGAGACGACGGTAGATAGGGAAGAAAAGTACTGGAATGGCGCCCAAGAACTGGCAAACGAAGCATTGGCCGACCCCCTACAAGATGGACAGACGATATAAGAAGAATAGAAGGCAGAGGATCGAAGAGGATGGAGACTCATACGTTCAACAGTGGAGGGACACAGGCTGATGATGAGGCGTCAATATTAGGCAACATCACAAAACAGATCTAAAAGAACACTTTAAAAATTAACTAATATACTTAATATTAGTTAATTTTTTGAGAGTTCTGGAACATTGAGATGTAACATAAAAGAAGAAGTAAAATGTCTTGTCTTCTTCGTGTCAACGATGTCAAATTGTTTCCACCCAATATCTGGCAATATATCATGAAAAGAACCTCCACGCAGTGCCCCCTGGAAACAGAGTTTCGGACCTCCTCTCCGGTCTTTTCTTTTCATTCCAGCGACAGCAAAAAAAATGAGGTAAATTATACCAGTTTGTAATAATGGTCATTTTCTTCAATAAGAAAGTGGATATTAATAAAACTGTTGATAATATGACATATGCTTAAAAAAATCACAACTCTGAAGGTTCTTTTTTTTTATGTAAGTGCATTTAACAACGCTAAGAGTTTATAACTATCTTGTGGACTCCATAAAGTCAATAAGTATTCGAAGACATACTCACTTGAGGTCTGGAAATGATCCGTTGACATGCAGGTCTGCTTCACAGATGTTGTCGTTGCCACAGTCGGTGGCGAAGGGCAAGCTGAGCTGTGCAGTACTACTGGCTCCCTTGTCACCCCTTGGATAATATCTGTCGAAGCGATCCTCTCCTGAAACGATTAATAATCAATGAAAGGTTAATAAACAATACCTAAAAAATAGGTAATTATTATCCAGCGTGTCGCATGTAATTGCATATTCTGAATGAAGAGACTCTCCATTTCTTTCAGTCCATAAACCCTCTTCCAACTGATAGACTGTCGACATCAAAACACAGAATATATTTGGGTAAGCTTCGCAAAAGAGGTATGACCTGGACGAGGTGAATATTTTGGGGTATATTTGATTACTTAAATGACATTTATTTATTATTAAAAAGTACTTTCTATTTAAGTACAGTTTGATTTGCAAAGGAAATTCATAAGAGGATCATCTGTTCTTCATGACTGCGATGGGGGCCTTCCCATTTATTTATTTCTTTATACAAGTCCTGAATATATTTTTGTAACTTGGTTTTTACCTTCCACTCCTGTGCCTGTTATAATCACTGGCTTGGTTTCATTGGTATAATCTAAAATCGTTATGTTCATGAACATTTCGATTGGCGAAAGGAAATTCTTGATGTCTTTCTAGAACATAAAAGTGGAAAATTAAAAATCATTTTTTAAAATTGATATATAAACCATATACTTCATTTTTTATATCATGTTCCATTGAAAAGAAGGATGCCTTTTTATTAAATAGTAACACATCAGCGATATGAATAGAAAATCGTTTGCAATAACAGACCCAAGGATTTGGAAAAGTAAAACCGATAGACCTTACCCTGATGAATATGGTGATGCGATCACAACGCTCTGCGCCAAGATTGACGGGAACCTTGGAAGTGTATTTAGAGGAAGTCGATAAGTTCTTCTGGTAGAATGCCCGACCAAGAGTTGGGTCTATTATTAAGGTTCTTTCCACATCTAAAAACAAATATTTTAAATTACAAACATTATTCTATAGTAATTACCGCATTACTGAATTTCTTATTTAGTATTATTGTTTGAATACCATTCTCAAAATAGATTGAGGTCATTAAATAAAGTTAAATACTCGAATTAAGTGATAAAAGTGTTACTTAATTTATTAAGGATGATCTTGTTTTATAAATCTCTTGAAATATCAACATTAATTTGTACATTCCAAGAAACATTTTATGATTGGTATAGTGGGCAATGCTGTCGGTTGGTTACCCTTTGCTGGGGTGACGCGACATGAACTGTAATGGTGAAGGTTTCGCGTGATTCAAGGTGTCAGTTGAGCTTGGTCTCTCACGGAGAGGTTGTGTTGTGCCGTTGTCGACTTGTTCTTGAGTCTGTGTAAGCCATGCGTTAATTTGAACCAAAATTTGTTTATTGTTTTAGTTTTGACTGTGTTTCATTGACAAGCGTCATAAGGAGCAGTTGGAATAATATAGAAAAGTAATTTACTGGTCCAGCTTACATGTCTTGAAATGAAAAGTTAACCATTGCTTTATATGATATGTATTAACTACAAATCGACTCTAATAATGAAATATCTTATAAAAAATAATAAATACTCAGCACAGAATTTTTGTATTGTCCCGAAAAATTCAGTATTAAACATAATTATAATAATGTATAGTTTGTGTATATGTAAATTCATTTGTAGCGATGGAAATAAATACTTTGTTGAATAATCGGGGATAGAATCACGCGCACGTATCATGCATCTGCACAAACGGCTGCGCATGCAGACAAACTTGTTTGGGCACAAGCGTAACATTCCGTTAGTATGAATTCAGATGATACGGGTAAACATTTGCGCTGAATTTGTTGCAGCTATAGCGGCTAATTGCGATGTTTTTTTCTCTGTTTCAGATACTTACATTTAAAAAATTGTTACATTTCAACTTCAATCATAGTCAATCAAAGCAATATTTAGAAATATTCACATTTTCCGTTACTTAAATGACATTTTCATGTTGTGTAGAAAATACATATAATTGTAGCTCTCGAATGTTTTTAGCACACTAAGGGCCCTTACCCACGGACGTCCAGTTTTGCAGCATCACGTTTAGTAGTATACGTGCTACTGTGGTAACATTCACATGAGCATTCGGTTTGCAGGATACCGCAAAAATCCGATCTGTTCGAAATGTGCTGTACGGTTTTGCCACTACAAACTGGACGAATGGATCCAATAAAAAAAGGTATCCAGTTTAGTTACGTACAAAGTTTCCTACTAGCATCCTGTTTACCATCCATACCATTCATTATATTACGAAATGTGCCTTATCTCGATCGTAGTTTTAGGATCGGATGAACCCAAAATCTTCTTTTTTGCATTGCTTTCGGAGGCGAAAGTACCAGTATAATATGAGAAATGTATGCACTTTCATTGCGTTTGAATTTTCTTCTTGGACCGCCAATGCTATCCTGTAAAATACAGGATGCAAACTTCTGTGTGTGAACACAGGTATGATTTTTGCGGTATCGAATAAAAAACTGATCCTGTAAAACTGGACGTCCGAGGGAGGGTTAAGAAACATCTGATGTACTTACTGATGGCTGGTTTCGCAGGATGGATGAACGGCAGGTAGTGAATGCAAGCGTACAGCTCGAAGCTCACCGTGTTGCGCTGCAGTCTGGTGCGCACCTCCAGGTTAGCCACAATGCGAGTGCGAGGACGACCTCTGAGGATGGCCACGTGGTCACTCATGAACGCCCCGATAGCAAGATCTAGTAACACAACTCACAAGTTATAATTGAACCAGCAAAAATATCATGTCAATATAATCCAATGTAACCTAGCTTGTCTAGACAGATAGGGGAGACTAAAATAAACACTAAGATTCATAGTTAACAGTTCATCTATAGACGAACTTTAAGCAACGTTGGGGGAGGGCCAAAACATGGATGGGTCACCGCCCGTTGCTATCGTCGTGTCGTTGGTCGTGATGAGTCGATCTTCAGAAACAAATGGTACTGGCTGTCGATATCAGGAACTGTGCTTCCATGCAGCGCCACTCATGCATAGTGGTCAACGAGAGAACCGTGGTACCATTCATGACATAGTCAGACGTCTAACGCGTTTGAGGGCTGGTCGAGGTTTGAGTTGGTCTCACTTTAGGACCGTTCTTCCCAGCGCATGCTATAGTTTAAAGTTCAATACATATGCGAGAGTAATCTCAAGAGTTGTGGATAGTTAATGTACCCCTTGTGTATCAGGATATAATGATATTGAAATGATGGCAATCATGATTTAAATCGTGGACTTACCCGGGAAAGAGTTCCCATCGATGTCCGTTGGTTGCGCAAGTCCGTTCCCAAACCCTCTCAGCTGCATACTAGGGGGCAGAGCTGCGTTAAGGGTTTGCGCCATGATGACCTGTGCCGGTGTGGCGCTTGGGCCCACATTGGAACCGAGGTAGATCATCACAGCACCACCACCGGTAGATCCGGGAGCGCCGATAATGACATCTAAAACATGGACCAAGATGCACTCGAAGAAACAGAAGACGTGTTTTTTGTTGTCGCCTGGGAGTCTCTGCCGTTTCTTGGGAGGACTTTTCTGAACTGCTGCTAGTTCTCATGGTCCTTTGCAGTTAAGCTGCATTAAAGATTTCGTTGAAATAAAGCACGCTGTTAACGAGGCCGCCATGGAATAGACTCCTATGTTCTTTAATTGCTGGTCACTTTGCATAATCTAACCTTGAGTGTAACTTGCAAGCTACAACGCGCAACTATTTTTTCTACATATTTTTATGTTTAAAACAAGAATAAAAAAAACGTGGATAAAAAAAAATATCATTCATTTACCCACTATAAAAATTATCGTAGCTGAGAGAAAATCATGCAGAATTTATCTATGAACTATTTAAGTGATGTTGTGTGTTGCAATATTCCTGTAAGTTTCATTGCAATTGATTGAACGGTAAGATAATGCATAAAATACGAACAAATACACGTTGATTTTTTTATACTGTTTTTCTCTGAAAATAATATCCGGTCTTTTATTATTTTTATGGCGAAAAATGCCACTAGGTCTTACTTTTGGGGTAGGTCTTATTTTCGGAGAAACACGGTATCAGTTCACGAACTTAAGACATCA
The DNA here is from genome assembly GCA_022606575.1 of Glossosoma conforme. Classification (NCBI taxonomy): domain Eukaryota; kingdom Metazoa; phylum Arthropoda; class Insecta; order Trichoptera; family Glossosomatidae; genus Glossosoma; species Glossosoma conforme. The sequence goes on from JAGTXR010000007.1 coordinate 4,221,583, forward strand.
TTACCTTCATATCCATCTACATCCAGATCAGCTGTTGCGATGGCGATGCCGTAGAGAGATTTCGGGCCTAACTCAGTTTCAGCTTCGAAGTATTGCGGACCTATAGTTGGTGCCAACAATGCCTACAACGAAAGGACATATGTAATTAAATTTGGTATAAATGTATCAATACACAAAGTTGGATAATATTGGTCTTGAAAATTTGCAAGTCTAATGGATTCCATAATTAGTAATATTTTAATAACCATTTTTTTAAGCAATATATTTAATATTCTATTAAAGATCTACGAGTATACAAATAATTTTAACAAATTAATACTATTACGCCTGTATATGGTTCCTTTAGGCTTTCAAAAAACCGCGACAAATGATATGTAATCTACGCTTCATTTTATCGGACACGTAGCCGAGAGAGATGTCGTTTTTTCTAGCTGGCAACAGAGAGAAGAAGAGAGACTGATACACACTCTTATTCACACAATAGTGAACAGTCAACAACATGGAGCTCGTTGACTTGGAGCCCGTCGCTAGTTGCAGACGATTCTCTCTCTACCCGATCTATCGACCGTTAGACGTTCGTCATCCCGCTACCTAACACGTGTTCTGGACCTGGGTGTCTAACTTTTTGTATTTATTTATCCATCTCTCAACATTTTGGAACCTATAGTAATATGCATTTAATTTTCAGCAAGCGCCATCTGCAATAATACGTAAATTTCTCAACTCAGTGTGCGGAAGCAATTGTCATCGAGCCAGCGCTGCGTAAAGAATAAATCAAAACTTCGCGGTTCGAATCCCAGCATCTGCCGTTTCTTTTTGCCCGATAATGATGAGAGAAATGATATAGAGATGATATTTGCTGTAGATTTGTATCTATGTATTAAATTACTAATAATCTTTTTTGGCTTGTGGTATGCGACCAACCACGAGGGCCATCGGTAGTCCCTCTCCAAAGCCCGGTATATCAAGACACGCTACAGTCCTCAACACTAAAAGGCCCCACTAATGCACGACGATTCTGGACGCTACATCTCTTCCATCGACGATTAGTTACCAGAACTAATAACGGTGACCCGACGTGATTATGTGTATGTAATTATATCACGATACAGACATTTTTGATTTACAAAAATGCCCAACTCCGAGCCGGCAGCAGAGCCCGCGGCGACACGTGGTTGGTCGCATGTTCGTATGGTGTTGCCACAGGCTGATTGCAGAAGGTTATTCTAGTAAATGTGTTTATAAATTAATGTAAAATTATTTAATATAACCTTTATAATGAGGTGATACGAAGTTCGCTAAGTAAATGGGATAATAAAGAATATAATTATAAAAGAAACATAGAGTATACATCAACATTCATACAAAAAAGCATAAAAAAATAAGAAGATGTTACGTGTCAAAGATCACAGATATCTAGGGGAACAATACGATCGACAAAAGAGGAAAATTATGTAAGAAAAGGATCGACGTGTGCTAGTAGGCCATTTAGGAGCGCCATTGCCGTTGTACTAAATTGAGTGCTCGAAGCTCCAGAAGCACCAACTGGGATATAAAACAATGGATGGCTACGAGCACGGGTGTACCTATCTAGCACGTAGAAGTTAAACATTCAAGAATCCCAGAGTTGTGAATTACACCGCGAAGAAGAAGGAATAAATGTTCATATTCCTTGGTTATTTAATATCTAAGTTAAAAAATCATAAAGGAATTGGTTTGAATAACTTCTTAGGTTTTCACGGCCAGATTTGATATTGTGGCATTTGGGTTTCGACACACAGCTAAACCCAAAAGCCACAATATGGAATTGGCTTGGTTCATATTTGTAGGTGGTTGTATCAAGAGTGATATATGATGGAAATTTGCAATTAGATAGACAATATCTGATGATACATGAATGCTATTGAAGGTATTGGCTGACCTGTTTGGATCCCAGGAAGATGAAGACCTTGGGTTTCACCAGGTAAGGCGCTGCTACCAGCAAGTCACTGAAACCATCTCCATTGATGTCTCCGGAAGCCAAAGTGGCCCCGAAGTAACCTCCAACTTCACTACTCGCCAGCCCACTGAGAATTTGGCGAACGCTGGGAGGATAGCGATTCATCAGAGGAAACTCGAAGATCAATACCTATAAAAGAAATAATAAAGTAACACAATGAATGTTTGAATAAATAAGGAATTGAGAAAGCGTGTAAAACAATCATATGCACTTATCTTTAAATGTACTTCAACGAATCAACGAGGTAATATCAAAAGGTTTATTATTGGTAAGCCGCGGCATTAAAGGTAAGTCATATTTATTATAATTAAAAAAAAAACTGTACAAGAATTATCTTAAAACTATGAGTTAGGTTTAAAAGAATTACTACTCGTCATTGTGTGCGACTCACTTCAAAAACATAAGAAAAATAAATAAAAACAAGTGAAAAAAATATTCGAAAAAACAAAATTCAAATTTTGTTCCAAATTGGAATTTTGAATATTGTTCAGCGTTTTTCCTTTTCGCAGAATGAGAGTTTCAATGTCAACGTCACACGTAATGTCTGGTATCATTGTATCATACTTTAAAAATTGTGGCAAACGATAATAATTTGTATTATTCAATAATGTTTAACTTATTTTATTTACTTGACATACTTTTATCTATTTTATATGTAGTCAATTGGTACTTAAAGATCACATTCATGATTGATGCGTGCTGAGTAGGTTGGCCGAATATATGATATTTATATCTATTATGTTATGGGAAAAGGTAATATTGATTTCATTAAATTTTTTTTTAAATTTACTTGTATTTATTTAAATTATAAAATTTTACTTTAAATAGTGTTATGATCCGTTTTACATGAGGAAGAAAAGTGTTGAAATGGCGTCCAAGAACTGGCAAACGAAGCGTTGCCCGACCCTCTCTAAGGTGGATTGACGACATCAGAATAATAGAGAGAGTATAAGGATAGAGACTCATGCTAGAGGCCTACGTTCAACAGTAGGCGGACACAGGTTGATGATGCCCACCTTTCCGAGGTAGTTATCTCCTCTTGGTGCTCCAGATGCAAAGAACATCCTCTCGTCTGCATAGTAACGTCCGGAAGTTATGCTGTAACCCAAGTAGCTTGCATCGTTTATGTCGTTATTGTTTACAAAGTTCAAGTTCACGACGTTGTTCAGGTTGTAACTGAAATGAGAATCAATAAATTGAGACATGAATGATTTGTTAATTTCGTGTACAAAAATGAAATATAGTTTTTTTTTAATTGCTTATTTGTTTGTGTGAAATACCGGTAGGCATGATAGGTAATTATGATCAGTAGGTATTATAAGTAGGTATGATAGGTAGATATGATAGAGCGGTAAATATTTTATTTACATTTTTAAAATAAATATTTTTATTATTATTAAACTTATTTACCAAAATAATTTATGTTATTGTCAACATCTTTTGAAATGGAAATAGTAGTACTATTTCATAACCATTGGAGAGAAGTTCGAACGAAGCCGGTTGGCAATACTAGTTTTATACTAGTTTGAAATATATTTTCAATATAACTCGTGTTTTTAAGTGACTCTCCCGATGACATTTATACATAATTTCCAGAGCTGGTTAAATGCTTAAAATTTTAATTAAATTAATAACACGATTTTCCTTTAGGTTGTCAACTACGTTAGTAATTCTCAACATTTTTAGAACCGAGGAGCACTTTAGGATATAGGGATAGTCCGCAAGATACCAAAAACATTATGAACCAATAATTGCATTAGTGAAAATTTACTATTTTTTTTAACCTATTCTGTTTATAACAACTGAAGTTCTGTACTTAGAGTTGAAGGTGATATGTTACACCTATTCACGAAAAATACATTATACTAGGTTTAACAGGGAGCGGTATCTGTCATGTTTTGTCACATTGAAATATTTTGGCTGCTCTGAGAGATCTGCTAGTTTTTTTTTCATGTATGCTTCTCGTACAATGTATGTCAGGTGAGATGCATGGGTGGGTTGACTTCACTGAGAAGGAAGGTGATGCAATAACAAGACGAAGAATAAATGCGACTGTGCAAGTATAAAATGACAAATTGGAGTTACTTGGTAATGTCTCTTTTGGAGAGATGCCCAGGAAGTTCGAAATTGCTCAGCAGCACAGCTGATCCTCTCCAGTTCAGTACACCAGGAGCTCCTAGTGCCAGTTGAAGTCTACCTTTCTAAAATATCAACAAAGTCACATATTTTGTCTTGTATTTTATCCATAAATGCAAGCTTGTTGTTTGCTGTCTAATATTATTTATTGTTTGATTAAAAATATGATGTAATCTGGTACTCACAGTGTCATCTGAAAAGCAAGACGAGAAGCCTCCCTCAGCCTGAGCGTAGTCGTAAATAGTGACATGGCGGTAACCTATAGAATAAGTATAGTGATCTGAAAAGATGAATCAATTAATAATACATACAGTAAAATCGAGTATTTTGTAAAAAAGATAATCGAATATCGTAAAAACAATGAACAAGAATAATACATATTGATTTATTTATTGTTTTTACATGGATCACGTAAGATATGGCTTCTGTCTAGGAGGCTGCTGTTTTGACTAAGTCGTAGCCTTCCTTATAATACTAATTTGATTTGAGCCGTGTGGTTATCTTTTGATATCCAAACATAGGGTGAAGTGCGTCGTGGGTTGCTTTGGTGAGCTCCTTCTTGGTAGTAACTTCTCGCCGTATGTTTGGTGGGTCGATGCCCGATAGATGATATAGCTTTGATATTGGGGAAGTTTTAGGCACCCCGTAACCACCCGGCACGTTTCATTCGGAGTAATATCCACTTTCTTGGTATGGGCAGACCTCGCCCATACTGGCGCAGCATACTCACCAGCAGAGAAACAGAGAGCTAGAGCACTTGTGCGAATCAGGTTTGGTTGGGCTCCCCACTTCGTACCTGCCACTTTTCGGAGTAGGTTCTTTCTGGTGGACACCTTTTGCTTAACAGACTGACATTGTTTCTGATAAGTGAGGGTCCTATCCAGCTTGACCCCTAGGTACTATATAATACTAATGTATTATACTTTTATCAATTTACGAAGAGATGTGGAATTTAAGTAGTACCACATAATAGAGGTTTGCACAATGCCTCAATTGCTATGGAGAAACCCGTAAGAGGAGTTGCTTTTACATTTAATTGGAAATAAGCTCGACACATCTGGTGAAGACTTGATGGTCAGGATGGTGTCTAAGCACAGCAGAACGGCCACACTCTTTCATATATTCATTGACGATTTTTAAAAGGTTTGATGCGGAAGGTAGATAATAGAAATGGATGGAAACTCATGGGGCTGTTCTATTTTTAACAGTAGACTGATTCAGGCTCATGATGATGCTCAATAACTTACCCAACAGTGGGATGTGCTTGTCGGTATGCGGACTGAGGCTTAGGTCGCTGATGTCAGCAGTGTAGCAAGATCCTGGTGTTGTCCATTCGTTTTCTATCTTTGTGTTACTCCACCTCGGTGCACAAGCCTTGAAATAACATACATTATTTGTGAACATAATAATTTATAGACATCCATACTTTAGTATATATATAAATTGCTACGATAATTTCAATTTTCAATTATTTTTTCCCTCACAGAAACATTACAAATTTGAACAACTTAATTAATTTCTGAAGTACAATAAAATTTAGTCCTAAAATAAAAAAAAATCAATATATACACATATTGTTACTTATGATTAAGTACTGACAAAGTAATAAAGACAAGCATCAGAAGGTCCCGAAGCTCATCAAACAGACGACGCCAACAAATTATTTATATTTTAATAATATAATAAAGAGAAAATTGGTTAGCGGGATCTATTTGTACCTTTATTATTCAATTATATTCATTATACTAAAAAAATAAAACATGATCTCTGTGTATTTACCTAAATAATTGATATTTATGAGATTTTTAAAGCTTCACATGTTTGCCATAAAGAACTAATACCTTGTACCTATATACTTTTAGTAATTTCAAGTATTTCCACTTGTACGAGTACTTAAAACTGTAATCTAGTAAATGTTATAATATATTTAGTTGAATAATCAGGGATTATTATTTATTCCTGTATATCACAAGTAGGAATTAAAGGTTTTTTTGAGACCAAACGTGATAATTTTTAACTTTACTTTACCTAAATAACTTATTATTTAATTGCCGGCGGTCATAGCTCAATGGTCAAAGCGTTTGCTTTGCAAGCCAAAGGTCGTGGGCTCGATACCCGACGGAGATTTAAAAAAAAATGGATTTTAAATCGATTTATGAGCTCTAAAATACCCCCGGTTGGTGTGAATTTGATCCATCACCCGTAAAATGCCAGTCATAGCCTATTAATTAAAATTGGTGGTAGGCGAAAGTCGTCCCGTGAAGACCACCCATTCATAGTAAATTCCTCTAATAATAAAGGATGATGCGTGAATCTCGGGGTGTAGTTTATGACGTTGTCGGATCAACACTCCACATGCAGCGTTTAGCCATATACACCATGGTAAGCGTCATAGAATTCCACAGATGAGACTTCAGAATTACTATCCCCATCTGTCGGTATTCTCCTGGTATGTGTTTACATAAAAAAAAACTATTTAATAGAACCAAGAGGGTGGCAAATTTGGACATTGCCCCGGGCGGAAAAAACCTTGGTTATTTTTTTTTTACTAAAAATTACGCAAATTTTTAGGGATATATTTTTTGAACGGCCTGTAATAGGCGTTTTTGGCCACTAAATTTATAGTTTTTGTCAATAAGAGTGACAAATATTAATGTTGTATCAATGATATTATAATATATGTACGTATAATTTTATCAATTTTGACAGGGCGTTGACAGTTACACTGACCGCGGGTCGCCATGTTGAAAGTTACGATGTATGATGTCAAAACGTTACCGCAAATATCCCGCTCTTGCGATGCAGGGACAATACTCCACCGAGCCAACTTCCGTCTCTTCGTTCCACGTACGACGAGGTGTGTTCAAACTCTGAAAATACAACAAGAGCTTAATTTCACACCTCTGATTGAATAGTCCTAACTCTTAACACGTTTAACGCCAACGTAATGTTTTTAATGCATTCGACTCAGAGGCGCCATATAGGTCACATTCAATGTTAAAACTCCATTGAAATGTAACCGCTGGTCACCGGTAACCTACAGGGCGCCCTTTTCAACAACAGCGTAAGTCATCGGTGACCTACGTGGCGTGGAACGTGTTAAAACAAATATTTCTCGAGTATTCTTAAAGTTTTGACTTGTATCATATTTTATCGCTTACTTTGCGGTGATAATTGAATATTTGAAATGCAATTTTATCTGAATTTATTAAATTTACCTTAAATCAAGTTGGAAGAACACAAGTCTCTAGCTATTCTTGTAAGGTCGTACCTGGCTAATAATGTAAGATTTCCTGGTATATAATATTTTTTACATTTCTGATCGTATTTCTACGATTTTTCGTACACAATTCAGTCTAACAGCAATTGGTCATCGAAATGGGCTTTTAACCCTTTCATTACGGCTCGGTTTGAATACAAATTGTACTGTCAATTATAAAACTAGTATTTGAAGCATAAGGGTACTTATCTGGTCTATTTTCATTTATCACATTTGTTCTTGTATCTTTTAGCTATCAAACGATGCATTAAAAACTATTCTAAGAAAGTAGTAAAACGATATATCACGTCAAACGATGTCAATGGTCGGGGAATCTTATGACGGCATATGCCAACAACGATGCAAAAGGGTTAACACATCTTGTTACTACATTTTTTTATGGATTTATATCATAAATACTACCTGGCGAACTATTACCGTTTCAGAATCAATAAATGTTAGTAATAAACTTATTTTTACTAAATTAAATTCAAGGTTTTATAATGTTCTATTGAATACTCAAAATTATTTGATCAGATATGATGTTGTGTAAAAATAATAATGCGTACAACGTCAACTACTGGAGCCATTTTCTCGTGATTTTTTTAGATGTTTTAATAATTATTTTTCTATTCGAGATCGAGTCGAATCCGAAAAATTAAAAACCATGAAAATCGATCCAGTCGTTCTTGAGTAATAAATAGTGTAACTAACACGAATTTATTACATCCATATGGAAATGACATTTGCTTCATTTTATTGTATCATTCATATATTTTTTATAATAATACTCTTATATTATATATGTGTAATGTATATATTATCTTTGTTATAAAGCTATTCCAGAATTTCAATTTCAAATGATATTTTGTACATTCCTTATATTTATGTGTTCTGTTCTTTTGATTTCTTTCCAATTTCAATATTATTTATTTATTTCGGAAGCACTACAAAAATTATTTAATACGATCCTAATATAAGATTATACAAAAGAAATAATGTATAAATATAGGTACTCATGATTAAGTACTAAAGAAAAAGAAAACAATAAAGACTTGCAACAGAAAGTCCCAATTTCCATTAAATATTCTAATAAATAAATCCTCCAAATAAATTCACGGAGTTATTGTTTGAACTAGGCCTCCCTTGCGAGGAATATATCAAGATTAGAGGCGTTGTGGTCAAACGGTCTTTCGCAAGAGGTAAAGTTTCTGGCGGTTTTTTTAAATATATATTTCGTGTAATTCTATAAGTGGAACATTTTTCTGTATATAAAAAAAAAGTCTCACCATTTTCATACAGAACAAGTTGTTGACAAAGGGGTGACTTTGATCCTGTGACTGGTGTATCCAGCCTGCAGCGAAACACCTTTCCCGGTTCCTTGCTTCCACACCTCCACGTGCAGTTGCCCCTGGGAGCACCCACGATCATCCTGAAAATCATTTTCATGTTTTAGATCAACGAGTACTTTGGAGTGCTCAAAGCGCAGATCAGCTATCAAATCCACAGGTTTGATTTCACTTGCAACACACACCAACATAAATTTGCTATCATTTAGCATAAGAGCATATCCTGTTTATGCTTAATTAAAAATATATACGATTAAATCATTCAAATAACGAGTAAATTTTTTTCTTCAACATGCTGTAACACTTTGCCGGCGGGTATAGCTCAATGGTCAAAGCGTTTGCTTTTCAAGCCAAAAGTCGAGCTCTTAAATATCCCCGGTTGGTGTGTGAATTTGATCCCTCACCTGTAAAATGACAGTCATAGTATATCAATTAAAATTGGTGGACGAAAGTCGCCCCGTGAAGACCACCCATTCATAGTAAATTCCTGTAATAATAAGGATGATAGGCGAATCTCGGGCTGTAGTCTATGACGTTGGCGGATCAACACTCCACATGCAAAGCGTAGCCATATGGTAAACGTCGTAGAATTCCACAGATGAGAGAGACTTCAGAATTACTATTACCATCTGTCGGTATTCTGCTGTATGTGCTTACATAAAAAAAAACTTTTCTCGTTCGATCATCGAAGTTGAGTTAGTCTTGACACGTGATTTTCTTGGTTGGTGACCGTTTGAGTACACCACAATTTAGATTGAGCCCACCTTTAATATTACGTTAAATAACCCAGGCTTCGAGAATGTCATTATTATAACCTTTTATTCTTAAAAATTCTGATTAAAAAACGTATTAAAAATTGTCATTCTAAGAGTTAAGGTTGCTTTAATAACTGAAAATGCTTGGTGAAATTAGATAATTGCTTAACACTATCCAGTACGTGCGTTACGCGATTAAACTTATGCTGGAGGCCGACTGTTTTTTTAAAGAATTGCTAAATCTATCGTCATGTGTTCAAATAAAATTAAATATAACCCTCACTCAAAAGGTTCGAGATCCTTGAATTATGGTCGAAAGTAAAAACAACACATATGTTGTGTGATTGGCCACTAACGTTTGAAAAAACATCACAAGCTGTGTATAGTAGGCCACTAAGCGTTGGCGGAACGATCACACACATGTTGTGTGACCCACTTTAACGTTCGGCCTGGTCCGATTACACAACACACATATTGTGTAATCGGACTGGATAGTGTTAAGATGCAGCCAGTCTGGTCCGTTACATCTACAATAGCTTACAAATAAATTTGAAATTAAACTAAATATTTTAAATTAGTGTTTACTTAAAATTAAAACAAAGATATGGTATCTTGCAGTAAGGGGTATTATTTTCTGTAGTTAATTTGTCATTGGCTTACCAGGATGCGTTGTTCGCCGTGAAGAGGATCGAGGAGAATCCGAAGTATGTAGATCGTTCGGCTTTTGCTTCATGAGGGTCTTGGAATATTAGCGGATAGCTGACATCCAAGAGGCTGGTGCTGGTAACCCTGAAGGTCCCTAGGATGAACAGCAGCTCCACCAGCGACCTCATTGCGAAGAACAGATTGCTGAAAATATAAAATTGAATCGATTAAAAATAAAATAAAAGTGCACTGCATTTTTACAGGAAATATTTGTACAAAATAAGTAAATTACTTTTTCCTGTAAGATAAGCGGCTTAGAGGACGTTTAATTTAAAAAAAATATTCGCCAACACTGTACAAAATTAGTTATTTTTTTTGGATATTTGGCAATGAATATGTCAGTTGCCACATTCACTGATAATTATGCATCCCAAATTTTGTGGAAAACATTATATGGCATACTGTTCTTTTCGAAGTATTAATTATTTAAAAAATGAGAGAACGCCTACAGACAGGTTTTTCCCTCTATGACGTTCAACCAGGTGGGTTAGTTCCACGCTGTGCTAGTGCAAATAGCTTCATCTTTTTCTTCGTGTCAGCGATGTCAAATTATTTTTACCCAGTATCTGGTAACATCGAGTGTTGCCCAGTATTAGGTCTTGAGATGTGCAGCTTGTTGGGCCCATGGAGAAGGATCTTAGGTGTGAGGCGGTCTGCAGGTCTTCACAGTCGCACAATAGTGACTTTCTCTACCGAAGCATCCCCCACCGCTCGAGGTTGTCATTTGTTCTACCGACTCCGGTTCTTAATCTGTTCAGGAATTTCCAGGTCCGCCAGTCAAGGTTCTTGCCAGTTGGGAGGCCTTCCTTTGGAGTAATGAAATCCCCAACACCCAGACTGAAGTCGCGAAGCAGTTTTCTGAGATCCACACAACCTCTCACATCCGGCCCTGAAAATGAGAGACTCCAGCTCTGGCAACAAGTCGCATCAAGATCGACATAATTGTTAAAAAAAGAGAGAGCACCTGCAAACAGATTTTGCCCTCTATGACGCTTAACCGTGTGGGTTAGTTCGCCGGTTTGTGAGTGGTAAAAGTTAATATTCGTGTATCACTTGACTGACTGTAGGATCAGGTATGCTCCCTAACCTCAAAATATTTTTTCGAATAAATACGTATATTTTTATGCCAACATATTTCATTTATGTAACGTCAATTGTAATGATTACGAATATTATGATTCATTTATAAGAAAATTCATCAAAAATTAATTTCCCTAATTAATAACTTAATTTCATTTATAATATTTTTAACCTGTTCGCATCAGTACCAGATTTATGCCGTGTAAGATTCTCCTACCGTTGACATTGGTAGCCGTGATATATCGTTTTGCTACTTTCTTAGAATAGTTTGTTTATGCATCATCTGATAGCTAAAAGATACAAGAACCAATGTGATATATGAAAATATACCAGATAAGTACATTTATGCTTCAAATACTAGTTTTATAATTGACAGTATAATTTGTATTCCAACGAGCCGTAATGAAAGGGTTATGGGTCAATTTGTTAACTATTAAACTTTGATATTTAAATTGCTCACCTTTAATGACTTGATTAATCCAGTACGTACGTTTTGAACGAAAAATAATTCACAACTGACTCGCTTAAGTTAACATTTATATATTATTTTGTAATATTAAATGGTTTTGTGGTTTAGGAACGGATGTCATGCGTTTTCTTATCTTCTGCAACAAATTTAACACACGTCTGTTTATATTAATACATAAATATTTTATCGTATTATCTAGGTAAAATAGATATAGTAATATAATATCGAAAAAATCTTTTTAATATCCGCTCTTAAGCTAGAGCATATGGTCTATCTAAAATGAAGCCATACAGTTCTGTGTTTCTCCATGAACTTTGCCTCATTTTTTTTTTATGTAAGCATATACAGGAGAATATCGACAAATGGTGATAGTAATTCTGAAGTCTCATCTCTGGAATTCTATGACGCTTACCATAGTGCATATGGTTAAGCGCTGCATGTGGAGTGTTGATCCGCCAACGTCATAGACTACAGCCCGAGATTCACGCATCATCCTTATTATTACAGGAATTTACTATGAATGGGTGGTCTTCACGGGACGACTTACGTCTACCACCAATTTTAGTAAATAGGCTATGACTGGCATTTTACGGGCGATGGATTAAATTCACACCAAACGGGGGTATTTAAGAGCTCAGAAATCGATTAAAAATCATATATTTTTTTAATCTCCGTCGGGGATCGAATCCACGACCTTTGACTTGCAAGGCAAACGCTTTGACCACTGAGCTATACCCACCGGCAATTTACTTCATATTTATTCATAGAACAGATGTTTTAAAAGTAATTTACTAACGTTTCTGTTTGCTATCTTTACAGGAGTGTGTGGTCGTCACGAATGGCAGCCACAAATCTTTTGTCAGCTGCGATGGTCCTCGTCTCAAATCGTGTCAGCTCTGCATGCCGGAACTCTACCGAGTACATTCTATGCATAATTACCGACGTTCTTGCAGGACAGTGAGAGTCCAGGGTCTTCAAGAAAAGGGAGGTGTAGTTTAAAAATAAGAATATATGATTAATAAAATTTCAAAATTTAATAAAAAGTTGGCTGTATACTTGTTCCGCTTCTCTTCACCATGGTTATGGATTTCATCATCCGCAAGTAAATACCACTAGATTGAAGAGTGACTGTGAACGACTCCCACATCGTTTAAACCTTTCGCATCAGTTGTCGATATATCTCGTCCAAGAATCTCCTACTGTTGACACCGGGAGCCGTGATATATCGTTTTGCTATTTCCAATACTCATTGTGACATCTACGGTAGGAACTTGGAACTGCAGTCATTCCCTTTATCAACATACATGTATTCTTTACAGGAATCTTTAAAGCATGTAAATAAATATTATGTTAGGTTTCGTCAAAGGAGCGATTTTTCTGTACACCACATGTGTCAATACCACCACATGTATGGAAATATATGATGATCGTTTGTTAAACATAATAGTTTTTTATGCATCATCGGATAGCTAAAGGATACAAGAACCAATGTAATATTTATAAGAAATTAGGTCAGATAAAAACATTTATGCTTCAAATACTAGTTTCAAGCAAAAAAAAAAACGTTTGAAAAATTCATGCCTTATTGACGGGTTTAATTAAGAGGTAAAAGAACTTTATTTTTCAGTTTTATCGTGTTACCGTTTTCCTCCTCCTTTCAAGTTCTATTAAATCAATATTGCGCAAGCGAATTACGAAATGTTCACTAAATAATATTGTGTAAAATAAATGATCGTATAAAGCCCGCCCAAGACGGAAAAGTTTAACCCCTTCACCGCTGATGGCGTCTGTAGCCGTTATAAGCTTTACACGGATTTTCGAACCTCATATTAGAACTACGTTTTACTGTTGTATTGTTTCTAATTAATTGAATCTATTACTGATTATAAAATATTTACAATTGTTATCACATACTATAAGTTACAACGCACATTTGTTTATTGGAAAATATATAACAATTGTATTGATATCCTCCTCTCTAAGTTAGTTATCGAATTACTGAGTGGCAGGATGCAGGAGCGGATTGAAAATACAAAGAAATTATTCTTGGTTCACAATTCGCGTTTATTTGTTATTATACTTGCTTTTTCGTCCGAGCGAGTTGCTAACTTACGGAGCACTCTGACATCTAGCGCCGCCATGACAGTCGCGGCAAAAAAGCAAATTAAAGATGACAGTTGCACCAACATGAAATGGAGCAACTGTCGTAACAGATAAACACCTCGTGTACTATTATATAATTAAAACTAACATTTTTAGATGTGCATGTCAGGCGAGCGAACAAAAATAAGAGACAAAAGATCGTTTTTTCGAGGCTTTACGGCATCAGCCTAAAAGAGCTATATATCAAGCTGATCAGTATTCATATTAGTATGTAGTCTAAAATTTGTTTTAAGAACTACTAAAAAGCTACGCGGCAAGGTGCTAAAAATAGGATTGACATTGAACGTTAATGTTTTGGTTGATAATTCTTTTTTTTGTTATTGCTGGAAATTGGATAGCAAATATTCAAATAACGATCATGTACAAAAAATATCTTTAGCATTACTGGCTTATGTATTGACATCATCATGATGTAGTCCTTGCTTACTGTTACCGAAAACCTCTTTATTTCGGGTCGCTTGTCGTGCATTTAGGTGCGCCGTGCTGACGGTTCGCTAACGGGTGTATTAGTTAAGAACATCACCGCTCGTGGCACTGACCGAGATCCGTAGCGCCGGCGACCCCCACGGCAGTTGGTCCCCACCCTTTGGAAAGGCAAGGTCCGCGTTGCGGCCGCGCGACATGTCATGTCGCGTGGTCACAAGCTTGTAATGTTTTTAACGTAAATATAATCTGTGCTTCTAAAAGAAAGTGTTTGTCTGCTGACCTGCTCCTCATCCTGTCCTCACGCGACGTAATAACGCCCCTCTTTGAGAGAGGAGGATGTTAGTATGAAACGGAAAAAAACATTTGTTTTATTTTTCTTATGCATTTGACACGTCCTAATGTCCGATTTCCACAAATCCGCAATGGGGTTTTGTGCTGCCATCCGCTTACTTTATTCAAAGCTCCCTCCCCCGCCTCAGTAGCGGGTGCGAGTGAATAGCGGAAGAGAGGAATAAAAAAGAAGTAGACTTTTATAAAGATAATTGCCCCTTTGAAGACTTAACGAGATTCTTTTATACGACTCGGTGGTCAATTCACCCAAACCCTCCTTTCATTCCCAGTCGGTGTTGCCACCCAGATTTTTATTTTATCATATCTATCACATTTTTTCTACGCCACCAAACATTATGATCATATTTTATTTGTAAACAATAGAAAACACGCGATATGAGTGTTAATTTTACATATATGTATTTATCCATTGTCGGTTAAGCGGCGGCATAAATATAGCTCCCGTATCTTCAACAAAAATTCCCGAAGGCAAATATATAGAAAAGTAGAATTCTCAACTTGACCGCTTGCTTCAATTATTCTCTTGGCGTTTTCGGTTCAGAATTATTGAAATAGTGCGTCTATTTAAGGTTAGCTGGAGAGTAGATGAAGTTTGGTTTCAAATGACGCGAAATAATACAATTAATTCCCATTTCTTAGAATTTTCTAGTTTCTTTTAAATTAACTTATTTTAAGCATTCATGAAAACATTATTTTTAAAACATAATCGTTCAAACTGCATAGAGTTTATCTATGGTAGGGTAATTGTAAATACGTATCTTCATGTTGATCTAATTTCACTGCAAATTTATGAATTTAATGAAAACGCTGCAGGTTTGCTAAAATATAACAAAACCGTTTCTAAAATTCTTGTTCCTGCTCTAGTCAAATGTTTGTTTCATCATCATCATCAATCAGCTTGCATCCGTCCACTGTTGAACGGAAGCCTCCCGTATGAGTCTCCATCCTCTTCGATCCTCTGCCTTCCGTCACTCCCGTTTTTCTTCTTATGTCGTTAGTCCATCTTGCAGGGGGCAGGTCAATGCTTTGTTTGCTAGTTCTTGGGCGCCACTCCAATACTTTTCTTCCCCATCGACCGTCGTCTCTTCGACAGATATGTCCTGCCCATTGCCACTTGAGTGTGCCTAATCGTTGGGTAGCCTCCACTACTTGAGTTCATCTGCGTATTTCCTCGTTTCGGATTCTATCTTTTAGCGACACTCCGAGCATGGATCTATCCATAGCACGTTCTTGAGCGGATATCCTCGTTTTGGAATTTATTTTAGAAGTTATTTCGTTTGTTAAGCCTAATTACGCCTAAATGCTAAAAGTGCTAGCTGATCAATTCTTATGGATAAAAGATAATTCTAAGTCCTCAAGTAGTCAACAAATAAAGACCATTTTAAGGATATTTTAATAACAATGCATTGATAAACACTTTCTTATTTGAAATTTGGAATGTTTTAAAATATTTACAACAATCCATATGAATTGACACAATCGAAGTATTTTAGAAAACGAATAGTTTGTTTTGTATAAAATTATCGACAATGAAGGATGGCAGCATTTTTCCCGCCAAGACATTTCTCGGTGCTACCAACTTTGTAATTAAAAAAATATAGAACTTCGAATGGGTACCTAACGCCGTAACGCCTCGATGGCGGAATTTAAAAAAAACATTTAAAAATGCCGAGGTAGGTATTATAATAATTACTATGCGTACATTAAAAAATCTTAGCGGTATGAAAATTAAAAATGTAATTTTGTTTATGTAATGTTCTTTTTTGGCCTCTTCTTAATTAAATTGTGGGGTTAATATAATTTTACAACGCAATATTGCTAAATATTTTTGTAAGAAAGAGGTCTATTTCCTTTATGTTTTAAAAACCTATTAGATTCAGTCAATATTTAATTTTACAAAATAACTATATAGTTTTAAAATGATATATTTGACATCAAGGCTGTTTACTATTTTTTTGTTATATAACCACTTTTAGGGCATTTAGTTTCGTAATTATAAGCCTATGGCAACTCTATAATGTACTACGAGTACTTTGTTCTGTTAGTTAATTTAGCTTTATTTCGTAAGTTAATTTAGCTTTTAAGCTCAGTGGCATAGTATAGTACAGTGGTACCTCGACATACGAGTTTAAGTCGTTCCTCAACCTTGCTCGTATTTCAAATTAGTCGAATCTCACAACAAATTTTCCGATTAAAATTAACAACTTATCAATGATGCTTTGACAGCGAGAGCACACTGATAACTAATTCTCTGACCGTGGATTCAAGCGGGAAAGCGTGACGCGCGGTTCGTGTGCAACCGCCCGACCCGCTAAGCCGATTGCTCGCATTTCAAAGCAAAAAATCGCTCGCTCGACGGCTCGTATCTCAAAAACTCATATGTTGGAGCACTAGTATGTCAAGTTACCACTGTATATTGTAGTTGACGGTTCTTTAAATTACGAAAATACAAGTTAATAACATTTTTTACGACAATCGCATACACGGAGCATATACTTACATGTAGTGAATATTATACATCTCATTAAATCCAGCAGTTGATATACAGTGCACGTACTTTTATTTAATATAATGGATTTATTAGTTTACTATAAATAAGAGACCACGTCACGAACAATGAGGTTCTGAGCATAATCAAGGAAGATAGACACCTAGTGAGAACCAACTCAGAGAGGCGAGCCCGATGGATCGGTCACATCATGCGCCACGATGGTCTTCTTCACGACATTGTGGAAGGGACGGTTGAGGGTAGAAACTGTAGAGGGCGCCGTAGACGGGAGTTTTTGCAGCAAGTGTTCGAGGACATGAGTTGTAGCGCTTATGCTGAGCTGAAGAGGACTGCAGAGGATCAAAAGGAGTGGATATCGAGATGCAAGATTTTGTTGCTGCAAACCAATCCACCGGATTGTACTACGAAGTAAGATTACTATAAAAATGATAATGCTACCAAACTAACGGTAAAATGAAGGTTTATTTAACAGTACGATTATGTATACAACGATTACTGCTACTGATCATGACAGTGAATGTAAGCTAAAAATACTTATTTGTTATTATCGTACGATGTCGCCATAGTATATATTCAAAGTATATTTTTATTATTATTCTATCAGCTTATAGTTGTTTACTTTTTACCTTCTTGAATATTATTATTACTTAAATACATACTAAACATAAAATTCTTAGGAAACCAACATGATATTACTAGTTTCATCGCAGGTCTAGGCATAGCAATGGCGCGATTCGCCGAGCGGTATGAATGCCTGGGCATTGTTGGTTTCTAAGTCCGCGGTTCGCATCCCTACTATTTTGTGCTTGATTGGCGCGTTGAAAAGAATTTAGTATATGTATATTTAAGTAATAATAAATTGTAATATAGTCAATGATCTATAAAAGTAGATTAATTAGTCATTGAAAAAATGTTTAAGTCTGAGTAAATAGACTGCCGGAAAGTAATAATATTTTTTAAAAATACTTAAAAAATATTTTAAATTGAAAGAAAGAGTTCTATTATCGCAATTATAAACCTCCTTCCATATAGACTAATTGAAAAAAATGTTTACTCGAATATAACCAGAAATAAAAATAAATTTTGCAAGGGTGATGTTTTGTTGGATTTTAGATTCTAAGAAATCAGGCTAAAAAAATGTAATCGTACATATTCTTCAAATTAACGTTAACTAGCATTTTTTTTCTACATATTTACCATTCCGAAAGGTTAACGTTATTTTCGTTCCATTTTTATACATAATTTCAAATAAAATACATGTATCTATGCGAAAATATAAAAAGTATTTGCTTAATACTTGTGAATAAATTAATTCATTGAATAATAATAAATATGCTAACAGTATAATAAACGCCATCTGTATGTAATGCGTATTTATCATACATAGGTGTTAATTTCTCAACTCAATATGCGTAACACCTAAATTGCAATGAAGTTCGTTTTGTAATAAAAATAATCACTTTGTAGCCCCAATGTGTTTTTTTAATATGAAAATTACAACAATAATAGGTGTACCGGAAAAGAGTGTCGTTTTTATTTGTTATCGCTTTTGCGTGGTCAGTTGTGCTTCGGCAGTCGAACTTTTACAACGTGTTTTGTGTTATTTATCTGACTACGTATACCTGGAGTGTACTACGACTTTTAAACAAAAAAAATATGACCCTAAGTTTATTGAATATTTATATTTATAATTATTTAAGAAATAAATAACATCCCTTATTTATTTTGTTAAATAGAAAAGGCGGTTTTGTTTAACGGCGAAGCAAAGTAAATAAGTTGTTTACTCAATATATGAAATCTAGGTAATTAAATAATGGGAAGCGTCGGCTAAGGAGCAAGAAAACAAACTGTTGAAAGTACGGTAACCATTCTTTACATTAATAGGAACATTTTCACGAAATTATTGAAGAAAAACTTCTTTCAACGCCTCCTGATTTTTTTTCCTGAGCCTGAAAGAAAGAAGAAATTAGAAATAAGAGCAAGATTGAAGATATACAAATTAACGTATAAATTTGAAAGACTTAGACTTTCAATAAAATTATCCAATTAAATGTTTACATATAGAGGAAGGTTATAGATGTGATTTTTAATAGTATGTATTTGTTGAAAACTTTTAACTAACAAAATATATTACTGAAATCGTTTAATGTATTTTTTTTTTGAAGAAGACCATCGTGTCGCATGATGTGACCAATCCACCTTTTAATTTCATTCCCTATGACAATATTTCCTGAGAATCATTGTTTTGGTCCTTCAAATTCGAGAATCTTCTGTACGACCACATCTCAAAGGCCTCTAGTCTTTTTTTATCACTTTCAGATAAGCACCATGTCTCACAGCCGTACATTAAGATGCTCCAAACAAGTGTTTTGACAAGTTGCTTGCGGAGCCCTAAAGTAATATTCTTTGACTCAAGAATTTTGGCTTTTTATTGAAAGCTAGCCTTGCTTGATGTATTCGACTGTTGACTTCTCTTTTGTTCTGCCATCCTAGGTGATCGTATTTCCAAGGTATACAAATTCTTTTGCATCTTTTTAGGGCACTCCTAGCATTGTTAATTTTCTGCTTACTCATGACTTTGGTTTTGTGCTGTTTATCTTCATACAGTTGGAATTAAATATGTTTTCCATGGATGTCGCTTCAGTGAGTTCATCTTCAGTTTCAGCAATCAGAGCAATGTCGTCAGCAAACCTTATCATATCAATCTTTTGGCCATGTATTTTAACCTCTATGCCTCATTTTTTCCCTGATGTTAATTGCATTTTGTATGTATACGTTGAAGAGTACAGGCGACAAGAGCATCCATTCTTGACGTATTTTTTCCGAGTGATATTATGGCAGCTTCTTCTTTGAAAAAGTGAAAAATCTTTCATTACATACTACTTTATCAAATGCTTTTTCAATGTCAATATATGTATTGGTCCATTTTATCCCTTTTCCAAGATCATAAGGAAGGTTATGTTTTTTAATAGTATGTATTTATTGAAAACAATTAACTAACAAAATATATTATTGAAATGGTTTAATGTATTTTTTTTTTGTAAATTAACTTCACCTTTTAATTTCATTACCTGTGACAATATTTGGTGTGATTTATTTTTCCTTCAAGTTCAGAATCCGATGACGAAGATTCACACCTCTATGTTTACATCTTCCTTCCCGATCACACTACTCACTCGCACACCGACACTGTGTCATAAATGTGATAATCCACATTCCGACAGTCTTATGCCTTGTCCCAGAACACCTGCAACTAAACCCTACCGGGGGCATGTATAGAGCTTAGAATTGATTGAATCAATTAAAAAATTACACTTGGTCGTGTTTTGAACCGACAGCGTCTGAATGAAAAACAATCGCTTTTACCATTGGAATATGTCGGATACTAATAGTAACTTGTAACATACGTGCATTTTTTTAACATTTAGTTATTTAATGCTACTAAATTGGTTTTAGTAGGTTACGTAAAAAAGTTCTTTCAGCGACTTCTCAAAGGAAATGGCTGCCGAAGAGAATTTCCGCTCTCATCGACCTGAGGTACAAGGCTTAACTCGTTATTTCGCAGGTATACCAATAGATCGATAACAAAACTATTTAGGAACAAAAAAACTTTTAAATAATTTATAAACGAGAATTTCACTATTTTCTGTTTTTCAAATGCGTCGCCTAGCCTAAATTAATTGTTCACTCCAAATTTTTAATAAAATAAAAAAGTTCTTTCAGCTACTATCAGCTTTGTTCCAAGTCAATGCTGTACGAGTCTTTATTCGTCAAGTTAATCACTTATGGCATCATTAATCTTTAGATTAATATATCTCAATTACTCTTGTATTCTATAATATACATTATATTTTAATACGAAATGTTTCTTATTATTTTTTAATAAAGTATAGTGCTGGTATTTTTAAGCACAGAAAGAAAAATGTCAAAAAAATCTTTGAATTATAAAATATTAAATATATCTTACGTTTAATAAAATGTTTTACAGTTTATAAGTGGTTATAATCATCTTTTAATTCTCTAAGTAACTATGGTAATAATATATATCTACATTTTCTATCCAAAGACAAAGCAAAGCAGCTTTTTCTTCAACCCTTCTAGCTTATCTTCCTGAAAGGAAAGCCCTTTCCTAGAAAATAAGCCGGAACACTTTGTTAATTGAAGATGAATTGCGATGAGAGGAAGGCTTTGATTGTTATTAAAGGAAATACAGAACAATATACGAGTGTTATAAATGTCATTAATCTGTAAATTAATCTCAGTTTGTGTTACATGCTTATATAACATAACTACCAATCAGTTAGTCTACTAGCAATATCTGCAATGTCGACAATTATGGATCTTGTCACAAAAATCTATTTTTATTCGATGTGTATGCATAACAAAGTTTTCGTCTTACCAGAGGATCTAATATTCATTTTAAGAGTTGTCTCAGTTCGTTTTCCCGCCAAAAAAGAAACGCATTTACCGGAAAGAAAGACCTTCCCGCCTTTTCATATTCCTTTTGACACTTGCCACCATCTATTTTCAGGCCAGGGGCGTGTAATATGCGATGTTTAAATATGCTTAAAAGCTAATGGAATTTTGCAGCAGATAGCGATCTTGTATGCAAACCTAAGACGCTATTTCTCCACAATCTTTTATATGGATTATGTAACTCAGCTCAAAGTGTGAAAAAAGGACCTGGATTATTGGGCTGGGTGTAGTTTGAAACTCAAAAATTATGTAAGATATTTATTTTTAAAACAAAATAATTAGAGCTGCTGCAATGCGCGGCAATGTTCTATCGATTTTCGAAAAATATATATTGTTGCCTTTTTTTCAATATTTGGAACATGGTAGTTATCACAATTTTCCGCCATTCATTTCAGCCAGATGCTTATTGTCCATGTCTTGTCCTAAGACATATTTTATTTTATTAACGGCCTAGGCCAATACATACGGTTTTAAAATAGAAAATACAATAAATGAAATGGTAAAACAGAACAATATTATGGCTAAGACAATACATTTAGACAAAACATGAACATGAGTAAAAAAACAGATCTAGTACATTAGTAGAGGGATCTGCGAAATGCTGGAAGGTCCACCCCGAAAAAGTCCAAGTAACTAGAGGAGTTAACCAGTCTACACATTTTTAACATAGGAGAATAGAATCCGTGGTTGGTTTTCGATGTCCTTACATGTAGCAGGTCACTGCCTCTAGTGAACCGGGAGGGAACATTGAACGTAATTTCCTGCAATAATGTCGAGTCATCGATTATGGAGTTCATAATTTAAAAAATAAACAGCAAGTCAGTCACTGTTATACGTCTCTCCAATGTAGATACATTAAGTCGCCTCTCTATATCTTCATAGGAGTAGCTACCTCTCAAGGCCGATCAGTCGCAACTCTTGACAAGAAGCGATGTTGGACTGATTCAATCCGGTCGATATGAGTTTGATAGTAGGGAGACCATATAACGCTAGCATATTCTAGCTGCGGACGAATCAGAGAACAGTAAATGACCTTGATGGAGCTCAGGTTTTTAAAATCCTTAGTGATTCTATTGATAAAACCTAGAAGTTTAAGGGACATATATGCACCTTAACGTCCCCCTGAGAACATATATAAGTTTTTAATCGATTTTTGCTGTATAGATATCCTTGATCGGTGTGAATTTGATCCGTCACCCGCAAAACGTCAGTCATAATCTTTTATCAAAATTGGTGGTAGACAAAAGCCGTTCCGCGAACACTACCCGTTCATCGTGAATCATTGTTAAAAATTAATGATACGTGAATATGGTGTTGTTGTCTATGACGTAGACGGATCAACATTCCACATGCAGCGTTTATCCTGTAAAATGGCGAAGCATCATAAAATCCACTGTTATTTGTACGTGTTTACAAAAAATATGGTTTTCGATAAAACGTAAAGAGCAGAATGGGCAGGACATATCTGTCGAAGAGATGACAGTCGATAAGGAAGTGTTGGAGTGGTGCCCAAGAACTGGCAAACGAAGCATTAGCCGACCCCCTGCAAGATGGACTGACGATATAAGATGAATAGCGGCGTGGCCTGGATGCGGAAGGCAGATGATCGAAGAGGAAGGCCACTCATGCGGGAGGCTTAGGTTCAACAGTGGACGGATACAGGCTGTTGAAGATGATGATGAAAGAGCAGTAAAATATTTCTGCTAGAAATACTCACACAATACTTTTAATAACACACAATATTTCGAGTAATTTGAAAAATAGATAAAACCATCGTTTGTACCTAAAACTAGTGGATTCATATATTTTTGAAATTAGAATTTGTCATAAGTACTCTTACTATTTAACAGTATTTTGAGAAGAAATATGTTTCAATGCATCACAAAAGTTAATCAATTTTGCTATCCATTGCCATATCTGAGAATAAGGAGGCACAGATTGTTCGCCCTCCCAAAGAGTAACACAAACCTGCCAGAGACTATGCCTCTTGGGAGAGGGATCAGACTGTTCAAGCAAATCGCCTCGGATGTTGATATATTTCACGTAAGGGAGGCCCAATTCAGGTATGAATTCAACGAGTTTCTTTGGAGGAATGATTTGTTGGCGTCGTCTGTTTGATGAGCATTGGGACCTTCTGTTTACTTGTCTTTATTGCTTTGTTCTTAGTTTTTAATCATAATTAACTGTATGTATTTAAATTTTTTTTTTTTATTAGAATATTATTTTATTATGTCAATATTCTAATCTACTTTTATAGATACTATATTACAATATTACAATATTAAATATACATATATTTACCGTACATAAAATTCTTTAAACGAGTCAATTCATTCAGAAAAAATCCAGTTCATTCAGTTTTTTTTTTAAAAAAAATCCATATAATAATATCACCTTGAGACAATATCAAGAATGTAAAATTATTCATCATTAACACAGGTAAATAACTAATTGTAATGTGCGCGTCGTACTTACAAGAAGTTGTTCTCATACATACGATCTATAGTTCGGTTCGAGACCTGAGTGGTACTTACTAAAATAAATAGATCGTCGGAAAGTAATAATATTAAGCTTGTGAATAAATGCATTCTGATTGAATAATAAAAAATGAAAATATACATATTTTGAATAAATACTATAGCGACATCTATCATACGATGATAACATATATAGAGGTTCCAAGACGAGTCAGCTCAGGCGGAAGAAATTGGTCTTGGTGGCCGAGCGGTATAATTACCAGGGTAAAATAGTTGGTTCCAAAGGTCCGCGGTTCGCATCCCGCTCTCGCCGATATTTGTTCTGAATGAATTGACTCGTTTAAAGAATTTTATGTTTAGTATATGTATATTTAATTAATTATAATTAACTGTATTTGTATTTATTGTGCTTCAGTAACGAATTGAATTTTTAAAATTTGCAATGTTTCTGTAAGTGAAAAAAATAAATAAATTTAAAATGAAATAAAATATTTATAATCATTGAAATGAATGTCTTTGCTTCGCGAGAGTTATTAGTTTAAATTTGGACATGTTTTTAAATGAACATCAGCTTTTTGTGTATTTCAGCGATGCTCTGATTGATTCCTTCGACGCCCCTGCTTTAAAACATTGCGCTTACTCTTTACTCATTGTACATTGTACATCATAAAACATCGTTCTTACAAATGACATTCGTTAAATCCCTTGGCGACGCCGACACTACTACAGTACCAGCCTCCGTGAGAATGGCCGGTCGGAATGCCTTTCGCCCAGTGTACGCCGAATAATAAATTGCCCTATTTATGAATCAAATATGTATAATATACCTACCGATTTATTTAAAGGTATTTATAATAGCTTATGTAAAGTATTTACACCGTTATATACCTATCTGCACGAATATTTTAGAACCAAATTTGAATTTCTTCGCAAGCCTTTTGGATCGACCCGTGTGCAGCAAATTAAATTTAGAGTTGCTGGTTATCTTTGAAAAATGCATAAAAACACTCATGTGTTCCATTATGTGAACATGGAAGAAGTATCATTTTTGGATTGTATGATGCTTGCCATATTAGATAGATTAACGTAGTGTTGATAGGTCACAGTAATTAAATTACAGCCCGTTTACACATTACTCTTTTTTAATGGGAACTACGATGTGGGTGGCATTCACGAGATGACTTTTGACTACCAAAAATTTTACAAGGTACACAGGTACGATAGGCTTTAGTAAGTGATAGAAGTGGGGTTCTCTGACCGCGAAGATAATGCGTCTAATGAAGAGTAGTCGAGTGCGCTCAACCCTGCACCGCGCCGCATATGTCACGGTGTTGAGAAAGATCGCATCATTCACTGATTTAAGGGCTCGACATTTGAGACCCCATGAATTTCCCGTAAGGCGAGAGATACAGAAGAAAGCCTTCCTCAACTTATCTACAACATGGCGAGCGTGAGCGGCGAAACTTCTTTTACCATCCATGATTACGCAAAGGTATGTAACTTCTGTAGATTTTTTTACTTTAGCACCTTGGAAGTAAATAGCTGGTGGACGTAGTGGAGATAATTTGCTCCTTTAAAAGGATGGCTTCTGATTTTATGCGGCGCAAAAAATCACACTCGCGTGGTAGGGAAACGTTTTACCTCTATGCCATATCGCTCGACATAAATGAAGTTGTAGGTATAAGTAAATGTATATTGAAACTTATACTAAGCCATCCCTTAGAATTAAATGTATTTGAGGAAATATTTTTAATGTCCCTCAGAAATAATTTACTAAAAATCAACAATCGTTTTTATTCAATGTTATCTTCAAATTCATAATTTTTTATAGAACTATGAGCAGACTTCAATATTTAGATAATGTACATAGAATCTTTATAGCTGATCCATTTGTTATCAATATAAACAAATGTATAACCGAATAAGACTTTTAATATAACAAGATGAAGCGTTTCATTAATCTCTGCTCCACTTGCACTTCGTGAGTGATCTGTTTGGTAAAGTTCTATGTAGCTGCTCCCTAAGTCATAGCAGGTAGGACATATTGCTCTTATACTTGCTCGTAATCATTATAAATATGACATAATTGATTAACTTTTTGGGGCTCTAGGACGTGCGTACTTAGTGTACTGGAGATCACAGTTATGGGCGGTAATGTTTCCGTTCATTTACCTTCCGGTTTGCCCATTCCGGTCACGCGTAGCCTTTCTATGAAAGGTCTGCCGAAAGAAGTTTCACCACTGAAAACAAATATATGGCTGAAAGAAGAAAGCACAGGCGTATCTGAGAAATAACAAAAAAAAATGAGATGCCAAAAGACGCTTTATGCGGTTGTTGAGTATTTTTTATGTATGGGTTGAAGATATTGCAAGTGTATACTTATCTGTTTCTTAAAAAGATTAACAATTTATAAATGAGGAAACATATATACTGGAAGAGCGTTTCAAAGCTTACCGGTGTCATTAGGATTTTACATGCTTGTGATCGTTATTAATATCAAACATCACGTGTGTGAAGTTGGCATCGAACATCTTATTCAACGGTAACATGAGCTCTGTGAAAATACTTAACGTTATATAAATATTCAAAATTGGAACAAAATTTGAATTTTGTTTTTAGAATATTTTAGTTTTTTTTAGTTGTGTTCAATTGTTTCCTCAACGTTTGATTTTCGTACATTTTTCAGTGTGACGTCAACCTTGACAAAAGTCAGGGTCATGAGTGATTTTCTTCTAATTATTGTATTATATCCAATTAATAAGACTAACCTGAGTGCTGTGGCCTTTTTTCTTATAATTTACGTATTTAATTTACCTAGGGTGTTCAGCAAGTGTATAAGTAGATTTTTTTTCTGTGTTCCAATGACTGAAGGATAGACATGTGTGATTTTTTAAAAATAACAAAGGCTTATTTTAAGATTAATTACCTTAAATATACTACATTTCATTTTTAAGCTCAACAATAACAAAAAAAATGTAGTAATTGATTTTTCCTTTTGTTTTGTTAGACTATGTTTTATCCGTTTTAAGGCAGACTTCTTATTTAGCGATTTGAAGTCGATTAGATAGGTATAAAAAGTGGCTAGACTCTATTTCTAATCTGTATAAGTTGACTATACAAACAAAACAAAAACGCTCTAACAAAACGGTGCATATAAAATTTTGCTCTTTGAAGAACTTTCGTTTTTCTTTGAACAGAAGATTCTTGGGCCCAGAGTAGTTAAAAGTAACGCCCGTGGTCGAGTGGGAATTGCCAAGGGACATTCCTGTACAAATGCCTGACGGCTGTAGGCAGGGGTTATGGGGTTGATAGAAACGGCCGAGCGGGTGCGGGGGGACTCACGCAAACAGAGTCAGAGGAGGGAAGTAGGTAGAGAGGCAGGTGGCACGCCAAAATAAAATAAATGCGATTTCACCAATAAGTCAACTATTTTTTTGTGATATATTTTATTAACCCAGTTTGCCTTGTTTGACACAAGTGTCAGGGATTTTATGGAACTTTTCGAAAGGGTTTCGATACTGTGCGTGGCACAGTGGTAGAACGACTCGACTGTTATGCCAGCAGTTCTGGGTTCGAATCTCCGTGAATAGCAGAAATTCGAAAAATTTACTAATGATTTTATTCTTTTAAAGTGGTCATTAGAAAAATGTGCTTCATAATTAAATGGATAGCTTCATAGAATACATAAACTTCAATAAGATATTTTTATCTTCATTTTGCAGTGTTTTTTTTTGTGTATTTACATAATAAATTTATTTAGTCCGGTATAGTGAAACATCCTCCTCTCTCAAAGAAGGGAGTTATTACGTCGCGGAAGGCAGGATGAGGAGCAGGTCAGCAGACAAACACTTTATTTTAGAAGCACAGATTATATTTACTTTAAAAACATTACAAGCTTTGTGACCACGCGGTATGACATGCCCGCGCGGCCGCAATGCGGACCTTACTTCGCCAATGGGTGGGGACCAACTGCCGGCCGTCCGCATTTCCGCCGCCCGTGCTCGGTCACCAGCGCCGCCGCTGGCAAAACTATGTAACTAGCCCCATTGTGGCCACATACATAAAGGTATGGCAAGCGACAAAAATACAAGACGAAAGATTGTCTATCGAGGCTTTCGGTACCAGTTAGCAAGGGCTACATCATGCTGATGTCGAGTGTTTATATAATCAGCGTTTTCCGGCACGCGTTGTACTTGTAAGTATAAATTAATGCAACATATCTTTTAATTTATTGTTATCCCACTCACTCCTGCTTTCTTTCCGCTTTCTTCACCACTCTCCGTCCACTTTCCATATCTCTACTTGCTGAACACCAAATTCCCAGCACATTTCATTTGTCATATCCTTTTGCTCACTGCCCATCCACTCATTCGTACACTCTCTTGAGCACTCTCTCGCATACTCTCATGTTTTCCATCACTTACTTCCCAATCTACACTATCGCTGTTTTTATTTTTTCATTGATTGACTGAGATATTGAGATACCAGGTGCATAACATACTTTAAAAAATAACATGTCCAAACCAACATGCATTTTTCGTGTATCTTATTGGAACAATTTAGAATCTAACTAATAATAAAAATCTTAGAAAGTACCAACCGATTCTACTGTGTGAATATGGCTTTAATGAATTTTGCATTTCAAGAGTTTAGCGACTCTTTTACAAACTCAATATATTTTTTATGTTTGAAGAATATGTAATAGTTTTTTTATGAAATTTTCTTATTATTTAATTTTTAATGAAAATAAATATTATTTGAGCGTTCACTATAAATAAATTACTTAATGGAATGTAATTTATTTAAATCTCAGATAGACGCGTTTGCATTCAATTAATAGTTAATATTTAGCGTTTTGCTAGTAAAATATCAATTGTCATATATTTCCATTGCTTCGATTCAAATCACTTTCTGGCGGTATCGTGTTGTGACGTAAAAGTAATGTTTGTCCCGTTTTTGATGTTATTGTGAAATTGTTTATTTAGGGTTATGTTTGTTCATTCATTTATCCATAAACACAGACTTGTTGTGAAAGTGAACAATGAAATGGTTTTTGAATATTTGTTCGAAAAAAAAAACAAACGAATGAGATACTTGAATGTTTTTTGTGTAAACAATAAAATCATGAAATGGTCGGATGAAGTATATGTAACCAAGTCAGTTCTCTTATTTATTGTATTTTTTATTTGAAAATAATAATGAGACGCGTTATTTACAAACAATATTATTATTAGAAGTACATTCTTTCTAAAAATAAATTGATGAAAATATTCTACGTAAATTAAGATTGCTTAATCAATCGTTCAATAGTGAACTGTTAACTGTTGTCAATGCTATATAAAGTTGAGATACAAGTATGACAATATCTGGAACATTTTTTTCAAGCCCCCGGATTCTCAACGTTCTCGTTGGCTGTCAAAATCTTTAAATATATTTTATTTTCATTTTATTTAAAATTTACAAACGTTAGTTTATTGCGTTCATAAATAATGAAATAATCAATATAAATCAATACAAACAACAAACACAATAAAGAAGTTCTAAGGTACAAGAAAGTAGAAGAAAGAATGCATAAATTATAGGTATGTACTTATGGTTGTATACTAAAGTACTAGAAAAGAAGAAAGTCAACATCAATTATTAAAAAGTCCCGAAGCTCGCTAAACAGAAGATTCCAGGAAATTACTTTGATAAAAAAATTCGTGGAGCTCATGTCAAAACTGGGCTTCTGTCAAGTGGAATATATAAATATTGCGATATGGTTGAACAGTCTGATCACTTTCCCAAGAGGCATAGTCTCTGGCAGGTTAGTATTACTTCTAGGAAGAACAAACAATCTGTGCCTCCTTATCCTTAAATAATTGTCAGGGACAAACAAACCGATTTTCAACAAAATATCAGGATTTTGAACACGCCGCGCACTAGCTGAAAGAAATGCATACTCAAGCACACATACTATACTCAGAGGAGCTTTCAAAGGCAGTGTTGATGAAACAAGGCGATATAAATGGCTGTCGACATTACTTTATGGTTACAATTAGTGACGACCATATTATCTTACAAGAAAATGGATGTTTAATATAAGAAAATTTAGTAAGATCGATAATTTGAAAGTTATTCAACATAAGTTGTGTCTTATGAAGCAGAATAATAGATATACGAGTAGTATGTTCTGATATCTCATTAGTTGTGTAGTTATGCTCAACTTTTTTTTGGCATAATCCATGATAATTGATAAAATAACTGAAATGATTATAATTCTGGCTAATATAGAAGTTATTTAAAATCTTTGATGGTATGAATGTTCAGAATTAGTTATTTAGGGCGACTAAGGCATTAAAAAATCTAATAAATATCAAATATTTAATTAAGAAGCAACATAAGTAAAAGAGCGATTATTTTACTTGTTATTAAAATTGATACATGATGAAAAAAATATATACATTGGTGGCTATTAAATCACTGAAAAATCTGAAATCGCAAAAATTCTCGCCTGAAAGAAACCTGTAATGCTTAGTGTTTTATTTAAAGTTGTTGGACATGCGCAGATGGGCTTGGAGGCTCCAGCGCCGCAGTCGCGAGTCGAACGCTGAAGGGGAACGACGTCGGGGTAAGAGCCCTTCAAGCTTCCCTGCGATATATTATATACACCTTAATCTACTTCGTCAAACGCCGTGAATAAAAAAATAAATTTTAAAAATCAACAAAAATATTTTTTAATCAAGTGTGGCTATCCCGCGTGTAAAACAATGTGGACAATTGCAGTTGAAAATAAGTGAATTTAAATTTTAAAGTTTTCTGCAACTTAACTTTTAAATTTAAATTAAATGTTATTTTTGTCATACTTATGTCACAATAAAAGTGTAAGTATTATTATATATATATACTTTTCAAAATTATAAATTAATACGACCATTTTAGCAGTATTTTACAAGTATTCGTAAATTTCGCGCATTTTTTTCTTTTCTGATTTTCCTTTGGTGCATATCTCCTCCAAAGAATATGTGGGAATAGTATATTGCTTTCAATTTGGGAGAAAATAGCTACTGTAATTAGCCACCAGAGGATCTGTAAGCTGCCAGATTCTTAAAGTAGTTGTGTTGAGCTTCATATCACAAAGTTTTTGCATAGAAAAAGCTTCCAACATCATATACTTATAATATACTAAGGATAGTATGTCAATTGTGGAGAGTATTTGAACTAGAAATCATTTATACCGAGAGAAAAATTTAAAGAATTTACTCATTTTATCCTTCCTCTTCACGGCCGAATTTATTTAAAGGTAGAGTATGTTTTTATCGAAAAAGCATCACCGAATGCCTCTGAAACTGCCATATCTCTTGCAACAAATACTAAAACTACTCATCTTAATGGTGTTTTTTATATATCATTTTGTATTGTTGTCGAAATGAATTATTTATCAAGGGTAGTTAAGTATTTTTCAAGCCAAAGTTTCTGATTAATTTGGGTCACACCTTTTTCTCACCTTATATTATATATATATAAAGATATGTATACAAGTAAATATGAGGGTGGTACTATAAGTATTTAGCCTTGTAGGCAAAAGAATAAAGAAATTTTTGGAAAAGTGGCGGTTTATCTCTCAACGTAGACTCATTTAGTTCGATGCATTTGACCTAGTGATGCTCCAAATTATATATGGTACATATCCAAAATGTATTTAATTGAAGAATATCATTAATTGGTAACTGGAATGCTTAAAAGCCTTGATAATACGATGTTTTATAAGGTACTTACTGTACCTGTATAATATAAAATAACTCCGCTTAACCATAACGAAAAACAATTGGAATCACTAAGCGAATGAGTCGTTTCTAAAAACTATAAAGTATGATATTATGAAATATATTAAAGAAAATAATCTTATCCTATGATGCGAGTTTATAAATTTTCCATCACAGTACTACAGTAAGTCAGATACTATTGATTTGTGGTGGCTATAAGCTCAATTCTGAATCAATTTACGCAAAAGAGAAAAATATGTCCGTATTTTATTTTGCGAGAAATTTTTTTTGGGTTAGAAATGAATTTGGGTGAATTTCGGTATGCGGAGCTCGCTCGGTATGTGCTAGCTTTTTGATGGTGGATTTATGCATATCTGTTACTGGGGAGAGTGAAGAAAATGAAATTAACGACGGTTTTATTACTAAGAATTATATTAATCAATTAAACGGAATTATTTTGAAGGAAATAATTAATCCGAGAGGAAGGTAGCAGCTGTGTGAAATGAAGGCACTTGAAACATCTTGAAATAGATTAATTCTCATGTTTTTCATGTTAAAATAATAAATTGAAGTATTTCATATTTTAGACATTATAAAAATATTTTTCAGATATGCCGGTGTAAAACGGGCTTAATACTTATTGCGAAAACGAATATTTATTTTTGAAATACTGTT
This sequence comes from Glossosoma conforme, assembly GCA_022606575.1. Taxonomy (NCBI): domain Eukaryota; kingdom Metazoa; phylum Arthropoda; class Insecta; order Trichoptera; family Glossosomatidae; genus Glossosoma; species Glossosoma conforme. The sequence continues at coordinate 4,254,157 of JAGTXR010000007.1, forward strand.
AAAATACTACTAATGATACATAATGCTAATTTGAAAAATACATAAAGCCATCGCTTAAATATATATAACGATGGGATTTATGTATCTTTCAAATTACTAGTTATTCGAGGAAAAATATTTTTTAACCCACTATGGGTTTAACCAGTTTTGATATCCACACTCTATATATATCTTAGACATAAATTTAAGTTTTCATTATATTGTAACACATTTTTAAATAATTATAATTCATGACATATACTCGTGGTATTGTATGAATAATTCATGAAAAACTAACAATAAATGTCACGTAACTCTTCATTTATTATTTTATTTTTGGCATTCTTTTAGCGATCTAAAAAAAAAAATTTGTAATATCATAAAATATCAACTTTTCTCATTAAATATAACAAGGTATTTGTTACCTTTGTATTAATATGGATTAAATCGAGTTTCTTTATCAATTCACGGTAATTTCAGGATCGTATTATTTTTGTTTATATTAAAATATAAATATAGGCCTTCTGCGTGAATCTCCATACTTCTTGATCCTCTGCCTTGCACTTTCAGCCACCTCTCGCTATTTGATAGTCTATTAAACTTAATAATTCTCACTATACTATGAGAAGAAAAACATTAAATTATTGATTTTAACTCAATTAAAAACAGTTTTACAAAGGTAACTTAATAAATTTTACCTTTGATAATAACATAAAATTATGTTTAAATAAATTAAACTTAAACTATTGACGAAAACTATTTTAAAGTAATATAAAAAAGTATTTTTGAAGGCTTAGTTATTTTTAAATTATTTTAAAATAGAGGTTGTTTGGTAAATACGACTATATAAAAATTGTTGCATCCATGGTTTCTTTTACACTGTAATCACTTTAAATATTATTAATTTAGTTATAAAGTACTAAGTTTTTAATGGTATATGCTAAAAGTCTGTATCCCTTCACACAAAATCATGGTAGCAACTTACAGCAGTATATATATAACAATATTAAAAATAATTAATATATATTGCTATTTAAAGCTTCTTTTCTTTTATAAAAGGAATAACATAACAAATTAAACATTGTGTAAAATGTGGACAAAGTAAATTGATTGAACAAATGTTCTAAGTGGTTTTCAAATCAATGATGGACAAGGATGCTTCTAGCGTTTTGAAGAGCTAAGCCGCAGAGCTGAAGTGTTTGAAGATGGAGACGATTGCTGGGAGGAGAGAGGAGTCCAGGAGAAAGGATGCTTCTCCAGAATGTTGGTCTTTCACCAAGAAGACTCTTGTACTCCTGGCGATGATTCTACCCATAGCAGCAGGTAGCAATTTTTTTATACCTTTTTTCTACGATTTCGATAGTGTATATCTTACAATGACCCCTCTGAACAATTGTGGCCATTGCACAGAAGTGCAAGAGCTTACTATAAAAAAAGATTTATACTGAATTGAAGCATACATTCGTGAAGACGCGCCACAAAAGCATTTCAAAAACGTTTTTCCTAACACTGCGGAAGCGTAAAATTAAATATTTTTCTTTCATACTGCTTCCTAGCTGAAGTTTATGGTCATCACATATTTGCGCCATAAAGTTGTCACTCAAGGTAATGAGATATATATGTACAGATTCATCGTTTAGTTAAAATGTAATAGAGGCAAGATGGATTCAACTTACTTTTAGTGTTCACCTGGAAGCGTTCACATCTCTTTAAGTTTGAAAAGAAATTCTGTACACATTTTTTCCATATTTTTTCTACCTTAATGTAGTCCTTTTGCTCAGGTGAATTATGTAGTTCAGCATTTTCTCCTTGCGATACCCGCGGGCAGACGGAAGGCTACCTTCATCCTGTCTGAATAATTATTAATGGGAACCTTTTTTCCTGCTGGCGCAAGCATTTAAATGTTACCCTGTTCCAATGCCATGAATATTGAAGACGTGTTTCTTTTTTATTTTTTGCTCGAACGCATACCAACGAAACACTAAATATTCACGAGAGCTTAAAAAAAATCACGAATATATAAACATCTTTTAACCTTTGCACTAAGTTCCATGAGTGTATTTTTTTTACCATTACCGCTCCGTATTCGGAGCATATGAACACCGCCAATTTACGTTTTCACCCTTCTGTAAGCTCACAGATTGTCTATGCCTTGTCCCAGAACACCTGTGTATACCCGGAGGTCCACATGACATGAACATACTCGTAGATGGTTCCCGGGAGCCTCCAGAGCAAGAGTCCGCAAAATTGTATAGAATGCAGCTGTATTACCAGAGAAAAAAATGAGTGTTAACAATATTTTATTAAAATTATTCTAATTCAACAATTCTTAATTTTTCATCTAAATACATACAAGAAAATACCGAGAGAGAGAGAGAGAGTGCTGGAAAACTCATCTGAAGGTTATTTGACGCTTGCAATCTTTACATTAGGCTGAGCCCTGCACGTGGAGTGTTGATTCATTAACGTAAAATATAGCACGATCTCTAAGTATTTAGCAAAACAAAAATATTAATGACAATTTGTAATGTTTAACGTGTTTATACAGATTATAGACTTCAACTCCGCATTCACATATCATTTTATTTACGGTTACTTACTATGAATAGGTGGTGTTCACAACTTTTTCATAAATACATTATAATATTTCTAGGCTAATTACATTTGAAGTTTGAAAAAAAAAATTACTTCAAACGTAGGTATTTAGCTTTGAAATTGAATTTTAAATCATTTTTATTTTAATATTCATTGTGGATCGAACCCACGATCGATCATTCGTATAGTAAGCAAACACTTTACTTCTAAACCATACCCGCCAAATAAAAATTGCCCTGTTTTGTAATAAACACGGTTGATTCTTATAAAATAATAATTATTATTTGTACACAAAAGCATTCTTTAAACTATTTATTCAATGGACTTACTTCGTAGAAAAGTGAAGATAATGGTAATGATTTAATTGAGTATAAATTTATAGCTTTTACTTAGATACGCAATCCTGTGAAGAAAATTTGAAAGAAATCCTGTAAAATGTCTTAACTTTTTCGGGTATAGAGTATTTGATGGGAGGGTCAAAATCATGTTTCGCTAGTAGTTAAAATTCTTTAATTTTTGAGAGTTATGGTCTACAAGTAACTCACTTGTTTACCATATGACAGGCGTGGATTCGATCAAAAGCTTATAATAATACACGATTAAAATAATAGTAATCGCTTTTAAAACATTATAATTATTGATCAATATCTACTAATACTAGTACTACCGGTTAAAACAATATAATATGAACTAAATTTGTAGTATTGTATTTTATAAATCCATTTTTCACGTATTATTTTCCTACATGTTTCCCGCTCAAGTATGAGTTATAATTTTGTATGTAACATATTTTATACACCATAAAATAAATACAAGGCAATACACAAAAGATACTATCTTACTCTGTAGGTTGGTAATAAATAAACTACTGGGTTATAAATTTGCGCATACTTATATTACTGCTTTGAAACACACATACTTAACTTAGCTAACCATGGTAACTAGGTATTATAGGCGAATGTATTTAATGTATGGTTTTTAAGTGACTGCATGCAAGAGAGTACAATTATTTAATGACAGTGTCAATTGATGTTAATCAAGAGCAAGGTTATAGTACGGTTTTTTCCTTTATATCAATTAAATTTGAAGCGGTGGGGATAAAATTTATTTAATATTTATAAACAGAACATATAATTTAAAAAAATACAAAAACAAACTTATCATAAAGAGTGTATATATATAATAATAAAAAAAATTCAAAGATCCAGGAGATCAATGCCACACAAGTTTCCTACAGCCGAAAACGGAACTGGTGATACCTGAGGCCACCCTGCAGCTGAGCATGTGGAGAGGGGCAACTGAGGGGAATGCTTGGATTGCCTCAAAAGAGGACCTAGCCCCTGGATACAACCAGGGGGGAATATATAGAGGTCCCTTTACAGACTTCAGACCGGAGTATGCAAGACGAGGATACAAATGAAAGCCTGGCTGTTTTACAGCGGACCGACTGAGTGTAACTGCGGCGTGGAGCAGACCCTGTCACACCTTCTGGAGTGTGCGCTGTTTCCAAGTAGCTGCACCTAGGAAGACCTGATGATGGCCGAGAGTAACGCCATTGACGTCGCTCACTTCTGGGCAGACAGGATCTGACCCTGTTGTTTCCGACACGATTATATATATAATGCCACCGACAAACGAGAAAATTTATATGAAGAAAAGATCGAGGTGTGTTTGATGTCAATTTAAAAGCGCCATTGTAGCTGAACTGAATTGAGTACTCGAAACTTCACAGGTTTCAAACTCGAACGGAAAACAATGGATTGCTACGAGGACGGGTATACCTATTTGTAACGTATACAATAAAGCAAACAAGAATATCAGGGTTTGAATAACATCATGAAGGAAAAAGTATCCATGCTTAAGAGCAGCTGTTTTTCTACGAGCTTCTTACGAAAGGAAAGAAAGCATCCCTAGAAGAAAGAGGGTGGGAAAATGAATTAAGTTTACAGAAATCAATTGATATTTACTATACTTGTAAGAATATAAACGCGGAAAAAACTTTTATGGATTCGTTCAAGCATAAGAATGTATATGGATTACTGAGATTAAGCTGTCATATTCCAGAAAACTCAAAACGAAGAACTAGCTTGACGGGTGACAACGTTAAAAAGTGTGTAAGCGCGGAAAGTTTAATTAATTATTTGAGTATGGAAGGTGAAGGTTAAATCATAGATTATACCAAGATCTTTGATAACCATAATAGTCGTTGATAATATGGTTGTTTGTTCTAAAGGCACCTTCGCGTCTGGATCAGTTTATAAGTGAATTGTAATATTCTAGTCTTTGTAAAAAAAAGCGTTGAAAGATTCGGAGAAATCTAATCTCTTTCTTGTTGACTTCTGTGTGGTACATTTTTTCGATTCGCAATTTCTGTGTTCCAGAGAGGTTTCTGGAACGTTCCAGAAAAATGATCTTAAGAACAATCTCTCGCAGCAGCTTGCAGAAAGGATAAATAAAATTGGTACTGGCAAGAAGTGGCCACGCCAGGAGCATGGAGGACAAAAGAGCCTAGAAGAAACGTATTTATCAATTTCCGAGACGTTATTCTTTTATGTTCCGCTATAAAAACAATTCATTGTTTCGGAATGTCGCCGGGAATGGCTTTGGCGGTTTTTTCCCTTTTTATATTATTTCAGTGAGTAAATCACCATCCCCCCATACGAAGTATTGACGTTCCAAGTTGTCTATTTCTGTGAAAACCCTCAATATTTTTTGTCCACTCTCACTTTCGCTCGTATGATTCTATGTTTTTCTGTTTGCGATACAACGTAATCGTTATAAGTAACCAGTAGTTCACTAATAAATATAATAATTTAAAAAATGTACCAATGGTCACGTTTTGTTAGATAACCAAAATTAAGTAACATTGACTATTTAAATAAATAGTCATATTTCCCAGCCTTTTGACCCTATTTCCATTGGAGGAAAAGAAATACAGGTTTTAAGCGACTATACCTATCTGAGATAAGGAATACAACTAGAATGCAGTAACTTCTCAAAAGAAATCGACAGGCGAATTCAACTGAGATGGGCAGCATTTGGAAAACTAATGTACATTTTTAAAGCGAAAATTCCGCAATGTCTTAAAACTAAGCCGTTTAACCAATGCATCCTCCCTGCATTAAATTATGGCGCAGAGACGTGGAATCTAACAGCAAGTCTTACCCATAAAATAAGGGTCACCCAGCGTGCTATGGAGAGACCCATGCTCGGAGTGTCGCTAAAAGATCCGAAACGAGGAAATACGCAGAATAACTCAAGTAGTGGAAGCTACCCAACGAATAGGCACACTTAAGTAGCAAAGGGCAGGACATATCTATCGAAGAGACGACGGTCGATGTGGAAGAAAAGTATTGGAATGGCGCCCAAGAACTGGACTGACGACATAAGAAGAATGGCGTGATTTACCTGGATGTGGAAGACGGAGGATCGAAGAGGATGAAGAATCATGCGGGAGGCCTTCGTTCAACAGTGGACGGATATACGCTGACGATGATGATTATGATGATGATGAAGTAACATTGACGAAGACTAAAATTTTGATAAGTTTTCGAACTTCGCTTATCGCGTGATATTGGTTGAGTTTACCCGTCTCTTAAGTCTAAATAATATAGTCCTTGGTAGTGTCTGGGTAAAATCAAATCTTCTTTAAATTATGATTAACAAATTACCCGAAAATATGCCTCGGATACTACAGATACCGTTTTCTTCAAGTCCCTGACCTTCTGCCCTAGACGTTTTTGATGTATATATGTCCTTAAGTAGACGTTCGAGTGCACAAATCTCTTGGGACAAGGTATGTTACATAAAAAAAAAGTACAATGGTAACTAAACGAACTGAGAGGCAGCCATTCGTGGTGATACTCGTAGTTAATAATTGAAGAACAATTGTCATTCTTTAATTTTAATTCGTCGGGCTAATAACTTCGTTTCAATAACCTCGTAAGGAGAGAAAATGAAAATCTGCGCATTCTGAAAAAAACTGTTAAAAAAAAATCGAATTTCGCAGAAAGGTAGTGATATTTTTTTGGATGAACCGTTTAGAAGCCACTGATTTAATACTCCATTACATGAAATAAATACATGATTTATAAGCAGAAGAATTTTGCTTCTAATCTTCCCCCATTGTTTATACACCGAAGACTAACCTTTACAGAATCAATAATAAGAGCTGGGGTCACTTCACTACTGGAAGTCAATAAAGACTATTTTCCCCTGAACTAACACAATGGCGATGTTATCTTTGAATTAATGGATCTGATAAGAAGAGGCTTTTCAAACATCAATCAGGATATTGTTATTTTAGTTAATGTGTTTTTATTTCATATTTATTCATTAACTGAATCAATATAATAATGTATAGAAATAAATGAAAAAGGAAAATATATTGCCGTACTTTTTTTTATAATATAAAATATATAATGATATTCTGCATATGACGTATTGTGTAACGGAATACGGCTACTTATTCAGGGTCAGCTTAAATGGTGATGCCGGATTACCAAGGTTCCGGCACTGAGGATAAATCCAAAGACCAGGAGTTGAATTGATTCTTATCTATTTGATAATATACCCCTTTTTATATATTTGTATACATCATCAGTAAGTATTTATAAAATGAATATTAATACATTGAATATCATACACCGCAAATTCCTAGATACCTGTTGTTTTGGACCTTGATCCCTTCAATTTAGATAGAGTGGCAAAATATTGTGTTGGTCAATGCCCTGACTGTATGAATCGACAAATTCCATCTAAGATAGAGAGTTAGATTATAATAATTACTTTAAAGACTTTTGGATGTTTAATACAAAATAATTATGTCCAAAAAAACGTTTTGAACAATGCCTTATAAATTGATCAGCTTTATGATACTCGTCTTATCATATGTCAGCTCTACATCCCAAAGCTCCGCTGAGCAACTTGAATATGACAAAATTTGTGGATTGTTTTTTTCATAAATATTTGGGTACGAAAAAAAAAATATTGCTCTGGCAGTCGCGATTGTTAGCGATACACAGAATTTAAAAAAAACCTATGGAAGCATTCGATGTTTTCAGAAACAATGTAAAACCGGCAGGTATAGCTCAATGGTCAAAGCGTTTGCTTTGCAAGCAAAGGTCGTGGGTTCGATCCCCGACGGAGGTTAAAAAAAAAGAATGATATCTAATTGATTTCTGACCTCTAAAATACCACCAGTGAATTTGATCCCTCACCCGTAAAATGCCAGTCATAGCCTATTAATTAAAATTGGTGTTAGACGAAAGTCGTCGCGAGAAGACCGCCCATTCATAGTAACTTCCTGTAATAATAAGGATGATGCGTGAATATCGAGCTGTAGTCTATGACGTTGGAGGATCAACACTCCACATGCAGCGCTTAACCATATGCACCATGGTAAGCGTCATAGAATTCCACAGATGAGACTTTAGAATTACTATCACCATCTGTCAGCATTCTCCTGTATGTGCTTACATAAATATAAAACTAAATGAAGGAGAAACTGGTATTCTAGTACGTGACTTAACAGTGCTCAATATGATCCACGTTAAATATATATGTGTATATTTTTTGTTCTTTATATATACATATTTTAGTGGGCTTTCACTCGTAAAGTGCCTTTGGTCAAAACATACTTACTTTGCGTCATTAAATATGCCTTACTACTATTGATGTTTTGAGATAGTGATACCCTCCGATTGATGAGAGATTAATGGACGCAGTCGTTAAATATATAGTTGTGGTCCATAACTAAGATTGAAGTGGTCATTTGGGGTAAATACGGAACATGAATTAACACCCGCATGCAGAGTTTAATGCCAGAGCAGCATTTGCTCTACAAATATTCTCCTAGGCTAGTTTACTAGGCTTGATGAAATTACTAGTCTTAATGTGTTTAATGACCAAAAAGTTAAAAAAAAACAATCTAGATTTTCGGTAAAATTATTCCAGACAATTATTTATTATTTAAAATGCTAGTTTGCATGCTGCATTTACCAAATTAATTTAGAAATAATATATTTCCATGTATTGCCATGACAAAGAAATCATATAAATCGAAAATTTTGCAACACTGTTAAGTTTATACTTCATAAAGCATTTTTATAAAGCTCTGACCCTTTTAAAAAGAAGCAATCATGTTATTCGTAGACCTCCAGTCATACTCTCATATCATCATCAGTCTGTATCCGTCCACTGTTAAACGTAAGACTCCCGTATGAGTCTCCATCCTCTTCGATCCTCCGTCTTCCGCATCCAGGTCACTCCCGCTATTCTTCTTACGTCGTCAGTCCATCTTGCAGGGGATCGGCCAATGCTTCGTTTGCCAGTTCTTGGACGCCATTCCAATACTTTTCTTTCCCATCGACCGTTGTCTCTTCGACAGATATGTCCTGCCCATTGCCACTTGAATGTGCCTATTCGTTGGGTTGTATCCACTATTTGAGTTCTTCTGCGTATTTCCTCGTTTTGTATTCTATCTTTTAGCGACACTCCATGGTGCATGTGGTTAAGGATACATATAGGATGGATAAGGACCATGGATCTCTCCATAGCACGCTGGGTGACCTTTATTTTATGGGTAAGACTTGCTGTCAGATTCCACGTCTCTGCGCCATAAGTTAACACAGGAAGGATGCATTGGTTAAACGCCTTAGTTTTTAGACATTGCGGAATTTTCGCTTTAACAATGTACTTTAGTTTTACAAATACTGCCCATCCCAGTTGTATAGGCCTGTCGATTTCTTTTGAGAAGTTACTTCGTCCCAGTTATATTACTTCTCCCAAACAGGTATAGTCGTTTACAACTTCTATTTGTGTTTCTCCAATGGAAATAGGGTCGAAGGTCTTGGACATATGAATATTTATTATGGCTTTTGTTATATCCATGTTCATTATCAGATCAATTTTGTTCGACGCTTTATTGAGGTCGTAGAGCATGTTTTGAAGCTTTTTAGGTGATTCGGCTATAAGCACTATGTCATCTGCAAATTGGAGGTGAGAAATTTACTATCCGTTAATATTTATTCCACATTTTGTCCAGGATGGCAGTTTAAAAATATCTTCAAGGGCGTTTGTGAAGAGTTTTTTTATTTACTCTCACATATGATATTAATATTTATAATTATTCATGTGGATAAAATGATGATTTTTTTTCATAAATTTTCACTTTGAGTTTGGAAAAATTATTGATGTAGTACAAATTTAATTTTTTCCCTTTTTATAATAAAAAAATATCAAGCGGTGTTATAATTTCATCCCTCTCCAGACCTTTCAATCTTTCTTAAGCTCAACGTAAGTCCTTGATCGTTCCTAAGTCTTCAAATTAAAATCGGTTCTATGGACGTATTACTCGCGTTTTCTTTGATATTGAAAATTTCAGGATTTTTGGGACGCTATAAAGTGTTCACAATACAAGTTTCGGAATTTCCCTGAATTCGGCAGAATTTAATTTGACAGGCTTGACATTAAACTCAATAATTTTTCACCTTTGATATTATAATATAAATATTGTAAGTATTAATCAAGTAATTAAATAAATTATAGATGACAATTCTTCGACGGAAGATTTACTTTCATGACGTTGATAGTTCAACTTTCCTCAAACCTTATTCATCTTAAAAAATGCCAAGCGACTTACGAGTATAATGGGGTTTCCGTCATATCTCGATCTTTATATCGGATTCTGTTCCATATTTGTCAATGACATTGATTTCCTGAATTTCAATTATTTGTGACATCATTTTATATTTTAACTTAAAATTGTCATATGTTAATATTGTTGTTTTTCGTTTTGCTTAGCTGAATATTTTTATTTTTCACTCAGTTCTGTCACACAATTTCTTAAAAAGTTAGGCCTATCTTCTTGCGACGCATGTCAGTGTGATCCAGGCATACAACTGACAGTCTTTCTCATACATTCTCTGATGGAGTGTATCATTCGAGGGAATAGAAGACGCGTTCTGTGTTGTCGCCTGGGAGTCTCTGCCATTTTTAGGAGAATCTTCTTGAACCCATGCTTAGTTATGACGGTCGCTTGCTGTTAAACTACATTAAATATATCATTGGAGCTACGGGCGTGGTTAACGAGGCTGATATGGAATAGGCTCCTACGTTCTTCAACTATTTGTCTTAGGCATAATCTAACATTGTTTGTAATTTGCAGGGTGCCACCCGCAACTTATATATTTTTCTTCATTTTATAGGATAATATACAAAGATGAAAATAAACCGAGTTAAATGATATCAATGTTGCTTATTTTTGAACAGAAAATTGAACGTTTTATATTGCTTAACACTACTAATTGAATATGAATTGCATTTAAGCCTTTACATACAAAAAATAGCATGACTACTGACAATTCCACTGTATAAATTTTGTTTACTAGATTTTGGATTTATATAAACATAAAATTACGACTTCAAGCTATACATTATTAGAGGCAAATGTGTGAAACATTCAAAACACTTATAAACATAATTTATTTAAGTAAATAGGTAATGTTGTTTATTTTTTTATTTATTTTTTTCCCCACGCCACACACAAGATCTTATCTTTAAGTGGTGTGGTAAGCGAATGTAAAAAAAAAAAAAGAAAAAAAAAAGATTGGAATGTAAATTACTATGTAAAAATGTATCTTCTTTATATTTGATTAAATAAAAAAAAAAAAAAATCTCGAGCGTACTATTTAAATGGGCACTGCACTTTCATGGCATAAAACTTGTCTGCGCTAGTGTACCCGCAAGTGATTTATTTTGATTCACCACTTGCACAAGAGATGTGATATTACATATTTTATTTGGTCGTACTGTGGCGCGGCGTTGCCTTTTTAAGAGGCCGCAAGATAGATGCTCGCTTCGCCACACAACTGTCGCCATGATTTACAAACAGCACACCCCAATTGTAAAACTGGACAAGTCACACCACCACGTATCCTCAAAAGCGTTTACTTAATTCCAAACTAGACTTAAATAGACTTTACCCTCCATGAAAACTCACTCATGAGAAATAAGAATCGCAGTCTAGGAGTAAAAAGCAATGGATATGAAAGATTATATCACTGAAAATAAGAGATAAATGGGTAAATACGCGAATCTTTTTTCAGTAGATAAATAGTTTGCATATACTAGGACCAAAGCACTTTTCTCGAATTGCATAAAATAGCACCTTATTTCTAAGGGGAGGATCTGACGGTACTAAGAAATGAGCTCTGTCTGGAAAAAGGCGCCACATTTTATTTATTAGTGACTATTATCAATATCTATATCAACTGAATTTCAAGAACAGATCGCTCGAATTACTATATAAAAAAATAATGTTTAATTTGGGTTGAGCCACGCTATAGGACCAATAATACATACGTCATTATAATTATAAAAAACTGATTCGAAAACCACGATTAGGATACTTTAGCTGCTTTCTTTTGCAACTTTCTTTTGGGCACTTATCCTGAAAAGCCGTCAAGTGGATTAGATTTTTTACCACCTGTTTTAAACTAAACAATGATGTATCTTTGATGATTCACTCATTCCTTTATCAAAAATTAGTAAATTATAAGTCCAGTAGGATTCACAATAGAAGTGCTAAAGAGCTACGACACGATAATTAATTTTAATTATCATGTCACCCGAATTTGCTAGTGTTAAAAATACATTCAATTTAAGTTTTGATGTGTATATATAATACAGGTGCAAAATAAAATATTTCATTAAAATAGCTTTTAACATGACAGTCTAGTGTGTCAGTTATATAATTTATTACACTAGGTTTTACTTTTTAAGACCTGGTAACACCGGCATCATGAATTATTCAATTTGAATACAGTAACTGTGAGACACGACCAGATCGGATAAAGGAATGATGTTTACCTAATTAAATGTGTAATTTAAATTATTTGTTAAATAAAAATTTATTTAGTTAAATAATCACTTACATTTACTCTACTTTTTTTCTTAAGAAAAAGTCTCGCTGACTATTTCTAATTTAGCTAATAAAAAATCCCGCTTTAAGTCCAGCTTAACAAGCGCTGTTTCCCACATACTAAAAACAAAGCAATACAAGTGACATGGCCGGGACCGCATTTAGGTAATCTTCTACTTTAAGCCAGTAAAAAATCATTAAAATTCGCTAAACTCATAAGCAGTTTACCTATACCAGATCATAAAAAAAAAAAATTGTTTTGCTTATTTATAAGTGACTTTATTATGTTATAATATAATCAAGAATAAGGGTTTTAAATATTTATCTTTTATAATATTTTGATTATTTTTCCATCTTCGTTTCATATCAAGAACATATTACCACCATTACTACCAGAATTTAGTTTTTTTCGTTGCCTCTATCCGAGCCACGTCCCCTGATATACAGGTATTTTTACCTTTAAGTATACTTAGGAACTTATTCGTATATGGTTTTCAATGACAGTTCTGTAGTATCCAAGATATGTTTTTGGGTGATTCGTTAATAATATTTTTTAAGAAGATCGGATGATAAGTCCAACGTTCATGAAGCCTAGACTATTTGGTATTAAAGAGTGGCTCAACCAGACTAAAGACACGCAGATAGAAACACTTATAACTGACTTAGCCAATTGTTGGTTGGTAACCGATGTTGCTTAACTTCAATTGTTGGTCGGTACAAGCTATTGTTACTAGACGTAAGTATTTAATTCTTCTTCTTCTTCTTCGTGTCAGCGACGTCAAATTATTTTTCCCAGATCTGGTAATCCCAGTATTTAATTGAAATATATTTAAGAAAATGCTTACAAAATTCAGTTATGTTACGTTATGTTAAAGGCATGTATTGTTAGTCAGTGGTAGTACATTTTGATGGCAAAATAAATAAAGTTTGTAGTAGTAATTAAATAAACATATACTATACATGAAATTCTTTAAATGCGTCAATTCATTCAGAAAAATATCGGCTGAAGCGGGATGCAAACCGCGGACCACGGAACCAACCTTTGCCCAGGTATTCATACCGCTTAGCCACCTATTTATGTCATTGTTATCATCGTATGATAGATGTCGCTATAGTATATATTTAAGTATGTATAATTTTATTTTCTATCATTCAATCAGTTAAGATTTATTCACAGTATTTAATATTATTAATTTGAAAAGGTTGGTTTCCAAGGTCCGCGGTTCGCATCCCGCTTCTGCCGATATTTTTCTCGAACGAATTGACGCGTTTAAATAATTTGATGTATAGTATATGTATATTTAATTACTAATAATATTGTAATATAGTCAATGATCTATAAAAGTAGATTAGAATATTGAAATAATAAAATAATATTCTAATAAATATTTAATCCATATAAAGTTTGTAACGATTACGGCGTATCTTGAATGCAGCTCTGGTTGTACTGCAGTCACTTAACTGTTCAGGAAAGTTGGTTTGAAAGTCCAGGAAAGTCGTTTGAGAGGGAAGGTTCAGAAAGCCGGAGGGACGAGGAGGTCCGAGCAGCCATTTGATGCAGTTTCTTTGTCGCAGTCTTTAAAGACTGAGCTGCACTCTGATCCTCTCATTTATCCTCTCCTTGCACGGACACACAGTAAAATAATAAAACGAAATACTGGCACGATTCAAAGGAACATGAGTATTTATATACAGTTATTATTTTGTATGGAAGATTTTCAGCGTAGATTGTGAACGTTTTTTAGTAATATCGCAATGTACTTTAGCTACCTCAATCATTTTTATTTATTTTGAGTAAGTTTATTTAAAAATATGAAACAAGTTTAGTACATTTTATTGCGTATACCATTTGCTGAAAATATCTGTAATAAAATGTTCTCTTTGTGATAAAACAAGGTAAAAAATAATATTTTTTTATTTATAACTCAAAATACGCGTAATTTATTTTTATTACATACAAAATCAATTATTTTAGAGAGTTTTCAGAAATATATTTAAGTTTTATACTTTTAATGCATTTTTATATAGGAGTATTTGAAAATGAATGTACGTATCTTTGTCGTTTATGCATTACTACACCATTCATCTGATGAATATAAAACCTTCAGGAACTATTGCATATACGCCCGTGAAGATTCATGTTGTACATGATCACTCATATTTGTCAGTCAATTCTATTCGATCTTTAATATTTCATATCTGGTACTCAATCAAAACTATATATAAAACAATGTTTGTGTGTATGTATAAAAAACGGGAAAAGTAACGAGACGGGAACGGCGAAACGCGTTCTTATACCGTTTAATTGATTGCGATAAAACTAACAAGGATTTACGCTTGTTTGCTTGCATAGGTAATGGTGTACAAAAAATACATATGAGAAAATAGAAAAATATATAAAATAAGTTTGAATTTATAATTAAAAAACAACAAAAAAGGAGAGTTTTTTTCTCATTTAACTTTGAAACTCATTCTCAAGAACCATAATTTATATATTGTAAATAAAATCAGCCAAAAGATTATTTGAAAATTATATAAAAACTACTAAGTATACATTGGGAAAAGAAAAATAATTATGGAAATCGTTGCGATTTTAAGAAACGATATTTTACGCAAACGAGGAAAAGGAAACGACAAATGGGTGCCAGTGAAACGGAAAATTATTCAGGAAGCTCATCTTATAAAGCATGGATGACTTCGTTAATCAACTGGAATCCATAGTGGAAGATTCTGACTATAATACTTTTCGAGATTTAAAATTTAAATCACGAAAATGGCTTAGGATTTCGTTTAGATGAAAACTCATGCCAAAATAATAAAACTGAATTTAAAAAAAAAATTAAAACGAATTCGAAATGAGAAAATACCTTTCTGTAATTGCAGTTTTTTTAATGTAAGCACATACAGGAGAATACCGACAGATGGTGAAAGTGATTGTGAAGTTTTTTCATCTGTGGATCCTATAACGCTTAAAATTTTACATATGGTTATATGTGCTGTATGTGGAGTGTTGATCCGCCAATGTCATAGACTACAGTTTAACATTCACGCATCGACGTCGCCCACTTCTGGGCAGACAGGATCTGACCCTGTTGTTTCCGACACGATTATATATATATTACAGGAATTCACTACGAATGGGTGGTCTTTACGGGACGACTTTCATCTACCACCAATTTGAATTAATAGCCTTCGACTGACATTATACGGGTGAGGGATCAAATTCACATCTACCGGGGGTATTTTAGAGCTCAGAAATCGATTAAAAATCCATTTTTTTAAATCTCCATCGAGGATCGAACTCACGACCTTTGGCTTGCAAAGCAAACGCTTTGACTGTTAAGCTATACCCGCTGGCAAAGCTATTACCGCCGTCTATACTACTATAGATAAGTAAGTTTTTAGATAAAATATGAATATAATCAAATAAATTAAAGCTGAAAAATGAATGCCAGCAACATAATATATGACAAATTGGATTCATTCTAAAAATAGGTGAAATTTTAAGTAAAAGTTAAGAGATGTGGAAATGGGTTGAATATGCATTCCGAAATGTTGCTTTGCTTCCATATCGTTATGCAAGCATCTTTGTTGTAGTATAGAAGACTGTTTTTGGAGATTGGAGAGAGAACTTGTTAAAAGCAAGAGCGACCCAGCAGTCTGTCTTCACTGAACTTTGGCCCAAATGCAACCAATGCAGTGGCGTATTTAAAAATGTAGTCTTAAATAAGTAGCAGTCACATTGGACTTCAGACATTTTTTTATATAAAAGCGGTCCCTAGATGGAACCGCAAGTAACGGCAACATTATTTATTTATTTATTTATATACAGAATCGAAAATCGATTTTTTTTTACAAATATTTAGAAACATAGAGTATACATAAATATACAATAAATATATAATATGACATTAGATAGTGAAATTCCCCATTAATAAAGCGGCGACTCCATGTCACCGTGATCGTGATCGGGACGCGTGGATAAATGGATAAGGAGCAGGTCACGGTGCAAAGTACTTGCCGAGAAGCACATTGTAATTTATTTTAAATACAAGACTGACAAACTTTGGAATTCTGCCCGGGCCACAAATAATGAATGAGCTGTACTTCATTGTGCCCAGGCAGAAAGTGACTCGGTGGTAGTGATGATGGTTGCGCCGAACACCCCTAATGGCCACTTGGCGAACTATGGCGCTTTATATGACAGGACAATAAAAATGGCGTATGTAGCGCCGTGTTTCATATTAAATTAAAGTTATATTTACATTTTCATATATGTACGTGTCAGACGCGTAGATAAAAATAAGATACAAAAGATCGTATATCGAGGCTTTTCAACACCAGCCTGCAAGGGTTATGTCGGGCTGATATCAATAGACACACAACAATACAAAATACGTGTTTCTCGTTCATTGTAATGACAATGGAAAGCGTATGAACTAGACATTAGCACATATTTTAGACACATAACATATGATTTGTGATACGTACGATCATCGAAGTAAAGTAACACTGTGTGTGGAACAAAACATGAATAACCGCCTGTTGCTAACTACGTATCGCTGGTTAAGTTAAGCCGATATTTAAACCGAATAAGCCTCGCGGCATTAGACTAATAATAATATATATTAAAAAAATCTGATAAACAAATCACTGAAAAAATCTCTTGGATTAATAAACTATAGTATATATATAAAAAGCTGCAATTAGCTGCCTTCTCTTCAAGTTCTCCAGATTCTGTTCTGAAGGTTTTTGTCGGAAACCAAATATATTCCCATGCAAACATTCAAGTACAGCGATATCTTGAGACTGACAGAACTGAGCAGCGGAAATTTGTTTTGATCATATGTTCTAGATACGGAACGTATATTTGGAAGAAACAAAAAATTAGGATATTTGTCCTGAAAAGTCATCACGAAAATGAGCTGCGCTCTTGAATCGTCGTCTGTAAAAGTTGGATGCATCTCTTTTGCTTCTCCAGTGGCTGGACGGCGTCCAAACGCGTCGGTAATTACGTTTTCTTTCATTCTGTAAACACACTGTCATTAGAACCATGAAGTTTGGCTACGGAGCTACGCCACTTCTCCCAGATAGCGAAAAATTACGTGCATTACAACAGATGCCCTTAATTACACAGCCTCGCGTAAGCCAGACACCATAAAACTTATTTTTTTCACCCCAAACTTTGCGTTGAGTCTTTTATTGAGGACCACATGTTTGCATTTTCAAAGAAATCTTGCTAATACTCGATGCAGTTAAAAAAAGGTTATAAACGACTCTTTGACGCTCAATTAAGGCAGCTAGACGCTGTTTGCAGAAAATTGTACAATTGTAAGAAATAAATATATATCTTGAAGGAATATTGATTGCATGAACAAAATACTGGAGTATTACATATTGTTTGGTTTTATTTTACGTATAAGCAGAGTAAGAGCAGTAATTATAGTGCAGATATACCTTGAGGTGAGACGACGATCATGGTTGCTGAAATAAATTGGCAACTAATTTTGTGGTAGTATTTATTTCTAATTAAATACACACATACAATTATACATAAAATTTTATACGCATCAATTCATTCAGAAATACCTTGAACCACGAGCCTTGCAACCTTTGCTCTATTCTTTAACACCGCGCAGACGATCATGGATTTATACCTTGAAATAATTTGCAGAACGGAAGTCAAAGTCGGCTAGGCTAGCTTTCAATAAAAAAGCAAAAATTCTTGAGTCAAAGAATATTACTTTAAGGCTCCGGTGGCCGAGCGGTATAATTACCTGGGCAAAAAGGTTGGTTCCAAAGGTCCACGGTTCGCATCCCGCTCCTGCTGATATTTTTTCTGAGTGAATTGACTCGTTTAAAGATTTTTATGTATAGTATATGTATATTTAATTAATTATAATATTGTAATATAGTCAATGATCTATAAAAAGTAGATTTGAATATTGAAATAATAAAATAATATTCTAATAAATAATTAAAAAAAATCCATATCCAGAAAAATGGATTTGAAAAATTCACGCCGTATTGACAGTATAATTTGTATTCCACCGAGCCGTAACGAAAGGGTTAATAAACGGAGGATTTCACTCTTTTCTTCTAACAATTCAGCTTATTTTTGGTTCATAGGCGTAACACCATCATTTTATTTCTAAATAGATTACTCGTATCATCCATAGATGAGACTTAAAAATATTTATGTTAATGTATCACAATTATATTTAAATGTACAGAGACTTTGCTCAAGTGACATATTTCAAGCGCAGAGTAGGTGCTCAAGCTCAAGTGTGAAAAAAGTCTTCTCCTTTTAGAAAGAAAGAACAAACCTTTAGCGGAGTGTTGGAGACGTCACCAAGAACGCTTGAAGCAAGTGTTTAGCAAACAGACTGCGGTTGGCGAATGTTTGCGCATGTAGAGTAATGCAGGAGAGTAAGAGTTTGTACTCACTGGTATGTAAAGTTCTAAAGAGAGGCTTAAGAAGTTTTCTTTGATTTTAACTTAAAAAAGTTAATAGTTTATGAATAGTTAAATCAGTTTTCGATGGTTTTCTGTAATGTTTGAATATTGAAGGATTAATAAGAAAACACCTACACGTTACGCTTTACTGCGGTAATGGAGAACATGTTCTAGTTAGATATAGTTTCGTATTTTGGCTTATTATAATATTGAAGCTCGTTGTGTCTTCCCACTTACTTAATCATTCTTCGTTCTAAAATCATTTAATCGTACACTAATATTGTGCAATCTTGGTTGTTACTGCATCAAATATATATAAGAAAAAACGCGCGCTGTTTACGAGGCTGACATGGAATAGTAATTTATATATTCTTTTTGTCTTCATGTGCACAGAAAACTGTTCTAGAAGCGTATCATACGGCTGCATTGATATCGTATACAATAAAAATAATGCAAGTTCTACACAGGTGGTAAGTGGTACTATGTATTCATATAATTAAATAATAATTTTATGATTCTCATGGACATAATTTAGCCACGAACTTTTAATTTTAGTGAAATAAGATTATACATTATTCCATAACAGTAAAAGCCTTTTGCAAGTATAATAATAATTGTTTGTGTAATAGTTATGAAATGCGATAAACAAAACATCCACCTGAAGCGTCGAATTATGCACTAGATGGATTCAAACAAGGCGAGTAGAATAAAAGCTTATCAACAAAAAAGTCTTATTTGCTTCAAACAAAAAATATTCAACGAAATTAATTTATATCTGAACAACGCTGAAAAATGCGTAAAACCCTATTGAAATCAACTTTCTCTCAACAACACCCACATCACAAACAATGTGAATATTATCGTAGTATGTACCGATCATTGAGTAACTGAATAATAAAGCTTATATTGATCGTTATGGCGTTGGAATTTGTTTTTCAGAACACTAGATCCGAAGTTTCAGTAAATTGTTAATAAAATGCTTTTAAAATTATGGTTTGTAATTGGTTTTAGGGTTCCGTTACTTTGAACATGATGGTTTAGCTTTAGAATTGGAATTATCGGGTTGATAATTTTATTTAACGAGTTTATTAGAAATTGCTTAAATATGTAAATTAAAAAATTACATTTCTAAATAAGAGCTCTTCAAAATGGATAATGCGTAGCTGTAATGAATAATATCTGGGACAAACTTGATATATTTTTTTATATATATATAGTGCCTGTATCCTCTCTTATAATCTTTACGACTGTGAATCGTGGAATCTCACCAAAATCCAATGCAGCCGTATGTTAGGTTTTGAATGAAGATGGTTCTAATTTATGAGGAATGGTGAGGTGAGGGATCTGACAAGGCAGTGTTCCGTACTACATTCTGTCAAGAGATAAATGTGGAACTGACCAGAACATCTACTCGATGCCGGTATAAACATCAGCTGCCTTTTATTCAAGTCTTCGAGTTTACGTTGTCCTGGAAGACCGTCAGGAACTATATATGAATTATAATTAACAAAGCTTCGGGAGGAAGAACTGCCCTGGAATGAGGCGAAGACCATGGAAGCTGAGATTTGTAGCGATAGTTCGTGACGACCATACGCTCCAGTTAGAAGTACGGATGTACTCATTGTACGATGTAACGGCATAAGGTTAACTCTCTGTTAAGAGATTCTTACAATAGGAAGCATCACATGCAGCGAGATATATTTTTTGCAGTCTGACGTATTCTACTAAGCGATTTATTAATTAGTATTCAAACAGGTTCTCAAAGTGGATGCTAAGAATATATATATCTACATACAGCTGTATTTACATTGATATATATTTTCAATTCAAGGTATATTATATAGTCAATGCTCGACTCGATATCATTTGCGAAGCTGAAGTAGCGACCCAGCTGGCATCCATCTTTCATCTCGTTGATTGATCTGGATCCAGAGGAGTTTATGGTCCATGCAGTCATACGGATGTCCATCAAGCAGACGAGGCTTACTTGAAATATTGGACTATGTTTATTGGGAAGAGTAAATAACGCTGAATGGAAAGTAAATAAAATATATTCTTTGCTATATGTGATCCTAATTTAGGACACATGGCTACACTTTAACAGTCCACTTGAATTGTATTTTTTTGTCTTATGCTCGTATTTTACCGGAAAACTATGATAATGCGCTTCTTTTGTTTATTTTAATTAAGCATATGTAGAATAAGCAATATTTATGGGTACTGTATTGAAAAATTTAATAACCTGACAAAGACATAACTATCAAAATTTCTCAAGATATTATATATAAAAATATATATAATATATCAAGATAATTTAGCATTGCATAGCCTATGATTTTAAATTTATTTCAATCTGAGAGTTGTAATTACGTTAATATATTTATCAAAAAAAAAATACAGTTAGATTTTGACATTTTCGCCTAATTTAATTTCATTTTTTTTTCTTGCCGAAACATTACAAATTTTATCAACTCAATTCATTTCTGAAGAACAATAATAATTAAATGAAAAATGCAATATATACAAACATAGGTACTTATGATTAAGCACTAAGAACAATGCAATAAAGACAAGCAACAGAAGGTCCCAATGCTCATCAAACAGACCCCAACATACCCAAAGAAACTCTTGGAGTTCATGTTGGATACAGCCACGGATAGTATCTGAGGTGCAGTCTGATCTCATGTAGAGAGATCTCAGGTTTGTGAACTTCTTTCGTACAATCTGTGCTTCCTTATTCTCAACATGATCGGGGAGCACAAAATTTCTACAAAATATTCACATTGTAAAGACTAAAACAAATCCCTTCTTGTTGTCCTGAATTTAAAAAATAAATAAATAAAAGATTTCAAGTATACCGATTAATAACCTCTCCACATATCTCAAATTTCTTCTGTACCCGACCAAACGTGTGACATTAATTTTTCGAATATTCACATTGTCGCCCATAAGACTTTCAGGCCTGAATTTAAAAAAAATAAAATTATTGTTTTCAGGAGGAATGGCCGACCAACCTCCAGCAAGACAATCTGGCTATTTTCAGGTCACATTTTCATAGAAAGAGTTTTCAGGAGGAATGGCCGACCAACCTCCAGCAAGACACCTGGCCGGTCACATTTCTCATAGAAAGAGTTCCCATATTCTCTACGACCCTTGCCACATTCACTGATATATTTTTCCACTTTCTGTGAGTTTTGCAGAGCGGTAGAAACACGATCAACTGTCATGTGAAAAGTTGCGGGTTCAATTAAATATAAAACTTATAAAAAAGTATTTCTAAATTGGTAATTCTTTGGTCTTTAAACATTTTAGTACTGCTCCATTAGGCCTAAGTACTAAAATACTTGTCATAGTATATTTATGTAAATGGTGTTAGACAAATGTTTTTTCGTGAACACAACTTGTGCGTAATTAACGATCAGTGTGGCTTAGTGGTTGGTACACTCAGCTGGACGACAGTTAAGTCTCCTTTGATGATGCGCTCATTCAGATTATGATCAGTTAGCAACTGATAAGTTCAGTGGGAGTCCATTCTGAACAGTTGTGGCCACTGCACAGAAGTGCTAAAAGAAAGAACCCGTGAATGAAATTAGAATCGCATTCACGGGTTGTAAAGAGATGTAGATGGAAGACAAATTCTCTCACTCTCAATACGAGAAAAAATTGCAAATGCGTGGATTTTTTTAAGGCCACTATGTCTGCATGCCAAATAAGGCCTAGGCGAATCCCTCGAACTGCATCGAAAAGGACTCCTCTTTCTAACTAGAGGAACTGACAGTCCCAGAGAATGTGCTCAAAGGTCTAGAAGAGGGCGCCACAGGGGCAACTAGGGTTTGAAACTAAATTAAATGAGTATAATTTGTCATTAAAACCCGCTGTGCCCAGTCATTATTTGGGTAGACCAGTGAGTGCTTATTCATTTAGCAGTAACACTCAGCTATCAAGATACTATTATTGGTATTATGAATTCGTGAAAAGTTAATGTTTTTAAAGCGATTATTTTTTGAGTGTAGTAAACTGGCTAAGATCAAATAATAAAAATTAAAAAAATAAATAAAATCATAAAATGAATATATGAAATATATTCGTCTTCGATTTAAGGTATTTATGTATATAGGTTATCATAAAAAGGAGCCTGATCACATACTACGACCGTCATCTCTTCTTCTTCTCTTACTTACCCGGTATTTCAACCCTTCTTTTTTATGCATACACACGTGGAGATAATAGTGAATGGTACAAAATAAAATTAAAATATATTTTAAGGAGTAAAGTTTATAGGTATATTTTAATAATAAACTTTTATAAAATGGTGTTTATAGGTATTTGTAAAAATATATTTGACTCTTAATAACTATGTAACAATTTTTCGGTAAGAAAATTAATATTCGAGTCTATTTTTTTATGAAACGCAGAAGCTTATATGAATAAAATATATATTTTTAAAAGATGTAACACGGTAATTTTCTTCTGCAAACATAAAATGATTTCATAAAGAATGTTATGTTTTCATGTAATAAATTAAAATAAATACAATTTAAATTTCAACATTAATCGAGAATGTGTTAACTTTTTATTGATTTTTCTTTATTTTTCGCAGGTGGTGAACGTCCTGAAGGTCCCGCAGGATCCACTGGAGCCTCTCGTCGCTTCCTCACAGAGTTCCTTCAGGAGGCTCCAGCAGCTGCTGGGAGTGGTCCATACTTCGATCTGAGCGTCAACAGTAACTTGACTGGATTAGTCGGGCAATCTGTGCAGCTTCTGTGCAGAGTCAGAGCCTTAGGGAATCGAACTGTAAGTATCAACTTACTAAGTTTAAAACTGGTTTCGCATATGAAAAATTGGCGTTTTTTGTTTGACCAACAAACGAGTACTAGTTCTCTAAAAATGAAAAAAAATATCGTGTCCTTGAATATCACAGACGCCTTTTGCTTTGATACTCTTAATCTATTAATATGTGCGCTTAGTCTTAATTACGATCCTTATTTCATAATAATGATAATTATTTTAATTAATACAAAACATTGGCCTAAATATCTTCTTAGGTTTTCACAGCCAGATTTGATATTGTGGCTTTTGGGTTTAGCCGTGTGTGGCGAATGTTTTTCAACCAATATTTCGACCGCCATTGCAGGGGTCTTCTTCAGGATTGATAATTTAGATGTGAGTTGGTGTCAAGTTATTTTTATATCACGAGCGTCATTGTTATTTTATTTTTTATTATTATTATTTCCATGGCAAATACATATTAAATTTTCATTTGTCCGGAGAATCGTGTACGGTAGGTATGTTCTAAGAATTGTGGTTGACGCTGTCTACGCCTAAACTCTATGATCATAAAGGGCGGCTCAAATAAAACATTTATTATAAATTTCCAAATGCATATCAAAGTTTATATTAAAATGATACATTTATGAAATTTTGTTAAGCTACGCTTTCACCAGTATTCATCCTTGTTGGGATGTCTCTTGTACACTAAGTAGTGTATTATTTAGTGCTTTTATACTACTCTTGCACCACTTAAAATGACATCCTTGTTGGCAAGTCTCCTTTACACTTACACTTGCTGGTGTATTGTTAAGTGCTGTTATACTCCTGTTCTGACATGATGTGCTTGTTGCAGGTGTCCTGGGTGCGTCACCGCGATATCCACCTGCTGACCGTGGGCCGCTACACCTACACAAGCGATCAGCGTTTCGAGGCCCTTCACAGTCCTCACTCTGAAGACTGGGCGCTGCGCATCCGCCCGGCCCAGCGGCGGGACTCGGGGGCCTATGAGTGCCAGGTCAGCACCACGCCGCCCATTGGACACCATGTCTTCCTCAGCGTCGTAGGTGAGTCTACACAAGTCTAACTAGTCTTTCTTATCACTATGAGTGTCAAGTCAGCACCACGCCGCCTATAGGCACATCATGTCTTCCTCAGCGTCGTAGTAAGTCTTACTTACCACTATGAGTATCAGGCACCATCCTGAAATGGCTATATTGAGCTGGAATCATTACTCAGTTTGACATTATATTTTCGTAAATGAACTATTGGTTAATATTGTGGTTTTTGGGTTAAGCCATGTGTGGCGAACTTCCTTCAACCAATATTTCGACCGCCATTCCAGGGGTCTTCTTCAGGATTGATGATTTATTAAGTTTTGAATTGATTTATTCAGATTATATATTTTTTTACTTACCCCTGCAATGGCTATTAGAGATATTGGTTGAAGGAAGTTCGTCACACACGGCTAAGCCCAAAAACCCACAATATCAAATCTGGCCGTGAAAACCTAAGAAGTCATTGAACTCTTGCTTAATCGAATAAAAGTTAATACATGAATATATCTTAAATTACACTCGTAGAAAATTATTCTCAGTCTTTATATATATATACGAGTATATGCGGTACAAACATTAAAAATCGTCTCTTTAAAATAATATCTTGATAGATTGAATGAAACTGACATCAGCATGATATAGCCCTTGCTGACTGGTACCTAAAACCTATAAATCATCTTTCGTCCCTTATTTCTGTTCGCTTGTCATACTTTTATATGTCCGCCATATTGGGACTAGTTATATAGATCGCCGCGGTGGCGCCGGTGCGACAGCTGATCAAGTCAGTTGTGTACCACCCGTTGGCCATAGCATGTTGTATTGTGGCTCGGCCTAATACTGCAACTAGGTTGAGCCCTTAATTTGTAAAGTTTTATCGTAAATAGATGTCAATGTGCTTCTGAAAAAGTCTGTGTTATTAATCTGCTCCCCATCCTGCCACCACGTGACTACATAACAAACTTATTAAAGAGAGGAGGATGTTAAAGCTTTATAGCCAACCATTACGAACATTGGTTGCCTAGAAGTCAACCGGGAAAGAGAGTATAAAATACGACTTCGCACTGCTTTCTCTACCTTAAGGTATACGAGTATTTTAGCTATTTTGACGAAGAATGAAAGTATATAACTAACAAATTAAGTGCCGTCTCTTGATTGGAACTCTTGATGATTGCTTCTGTTTGTCCCCAAGAACCAGAGACGGAGATCCTGGGCGGACCGGAGCTCTTCATCAACCTTGGTTCGACCATCAACCTGACCTGCTTGGTGAGGCATGCTCCAGAACCACCTGCGATCACATGGGCTCACAAAGACCAGGTACGTGAAGGATTTATCATTTGACCTTATCAAATGATTTTTACACACATCATTGCAGAAAACAAATATTTTATTTATTTATTTCTATGACATATTTACGATCAACAACTCAAAACGTGGACGTTAATTTTGATAGTAACATTTTTTTTTAACTAATTATTGTTCGTGTGGAAGTACTATAGTTGGCAGTTTTTTATAAATTATAACTCCGGTGAGATAGACATGAAAAGATCATGCTTATTGCTATGTTAATATTTTTTATTTGGGTTTGAATTAATTAATTTCTATTTCGCTCATTTTCAAGACATTCATTACTGATTTTTTGTACACTTTACATATTGGCTTACTCAACAAGACTATGATATAACAATAATCGGCGGTATAGCTCATTGGTCAAAGAGTTTGCTTTACAAGCCGAATGTCGTGGGTTTGATCCCCGATGAAGATTAAAAAAAAGGATTTTTATTTGTGAATTTGATCCCTCACCCTTAAAATGACAGTCATAATCTATTAATTAAAATTGATAGTAGATGAATGTCGTCCCGAGAAGATCACCTATTCTTAGTAAATTCCTGTAATAATTAGGATGATGCGTGAATCTCGGGCTGTAGTCTATGACGTTGGTGGATCATTCAGAAATACTATCACCATCTGTCGATATTTCCTGTATGTGTTTACATAAAAAAACGATTTATGTTTCTACAAAAGTTTACCGTCCCATAACCGTTCCATATCTGGAATATATTATCAACGTATACACATCCCTAATTGGAGCATATCGTCATCACAAATTGTCGCCACAAAGCTCTGTTAGCCGCCATGGTCCTCATCTAATGCCCTGTTAATTCAGCTTTCTTACTCCTACGAGTACATTCAACGTATATTTCCCAACGGCATTCTAAGACTGCGTGAGCCAAGGAGCTCTAAGAAAATTAAACTATTGTTTATGCTCTCTTGTCGCATTTGAAGTGTATGTCTCAACCAAGTCCACCATTACCTCTACAACCGACTACAACTTATGGTCAACACAAATGGCCACTACTGAGTTTTTTGCCACTGTCCATTTCACTTTCCCAATAATATAAAAATATTTAACACCCGAAATGCATATTTAACGCCACGTAATGTTTTTAATGCATTCTGCTCAGAGGCGCCATATAGGTCACATTTAATATTAAAATTCCGCTGGTGTACAGGGACTGTTTGTTCGAAAAAAAAAAACTTAGGTCACCAGTGATCTAAGTGGCACCCTTTTCAACAACAGAGTAGGTCACCGGTGACCTACGTGGCGTTAAACGTGTTAAGTATAATTATTTTTTTAAATTTTTGAATTTCTTAAAAACCGCATAATTTCAAATTCGCAAAAAATATATCGGCTGTTTATATAGTATTTATATATAGTTTTAAGCGATGAGTGATTATTATAGTTGAAAACTAATCATTCTTCAAATAAGCTTTTTGCAGTAATTTTCCGAGATTCTGAAAGCTTGAAATCTCGCCATTACGTCAAGTTAACAGCAGCCTGAAAGTTTCTTCTGTTCAGAGCTCCGATTTTCAGAAATATCAACAATATTAAGTTGCTCCAGCGATATTTTGTTACCGGCAATATCGGAAGAGAGATACAAAATACACGTACTCATAATTATTATTTCTCAAAGTAGAAGCTCGAGAAACACAACTTGGTCTTCTAGAAGTTGT
The DNA here is from genome assembly GCA_022606575.1 of Glossosoma conforme. Lineage (NCBI taxonomy): Eukaryota > Metazoa > Arthropoda > Insecta > Trichoptera > Glossosomatidae > Glossosoma > Glossosoma conforme. The sequence goes on from JAGTXR010000007.1 coordinate 4,281,946, forward strand.
ATACAGCGTTCCTTGCACTTGATGCGTTGAACGGAAGCTAGAAAATAATCTGAGAGTTCAAACAGTGATTTTTCAACAAAAAAAATATAACGTTAAGTATTGAAGAAAGGCGAATTCAGAAATTGGAGGTAATTTTATATTTTCGTCCTCTACGCAGTACCAATTAACGGAAATATATGTTTTAAAATCACTGAATCACTGAATCACTGAATCACTGAACCACTGAATCACTGAATCACTGAATGAATGAAGTTTGGAACCGTGTATGCAGCGCCTATGTTGTTCCTATTCATATTACCGATGTGAATTTCGGCACCTCACTAAAAACAATGCAGCTGTATTATAGGTTTTAAGAGCAGATGACTCGCTTGGTGAAAACCCTCCCTGTCCCGTCCTGTTTTTGGAGACCCGTTAATAGACGCACGCAAAAAGCTACTTTTTAGAGAGTGGCTGAAGCATCAGTTTGATTTCAAGTAGACCTCAATCTAAGGCTGCGAAGTTAGTATACTACAGCGAGTCTCGAATTGTCTTCTTTGGTAGCACGTTGCTAACCCCGAAATACGTGGGAATGGATAAAGAAATGGTGAGGTTGGAAAATGGATTCTGCAAATAGCAGAAATCAGTTAAGAGTCATTACTTGAAAAAGAGCAGATGACTGCATATAATACTGGAGGTACGATAGTTTGACTTCTTGAAGAAGGATTAGGTGAGAGAATGGACAAAGCAACCTTCCATACTACAGCCGGTCTCATGACTGGGACATGTACTAAGGATGCCGCATAAGAGCTTTAACATATACACACGTATAGTCGTCAGGAACTATATATAGAATGTATTCGGCAGAGCTGTGGAAGGTAGAGCTGAGATGAGATGAGTCCAAGACTATGGTGACTGACAGAGTTTTGTGGCAGCAATTCGTGACGATCATATGCTTCAGTTAAGGGAGCAGACATGGTGATGATAATGATGAATAAGAAATTGTAAAATCTACTATTTCGATAATTTTTATTTTTTTATTTTTTTTTATTATATATTAACCAGAATGAAATGATAAATAATGTAAATTTTTCTGAAATAACCTGAATTGCATTAAAACCAAACGAAATAGAACTAGAAATTGACTAAAAACGATAATTTCCCGGTCTCGCTTCCAAAAACCTAGGTGTATTATATAGATCACGTCGGTATTTCAACAATGAACAAGTTCATCTTCTGTATACAGGACAAATCCGAACTATCTTGAACTTGAATACGGCAGTTACCTTTGGATTGGAGACCCAAAATACCTTCTTCTACTTCTTCGTGTCAGCGACGTCAAATTATATAATACCTTCTAAACTTAGTGGCTAAGTTCAAAGAAGAGTAATTCGTTTGATAAGCAATGACACTCTTACTTTTAACCTGCAATCAATGGAACACAGGCGTCAGATTGGTTCACTTAGTCTTTTTTACCGTTATTACCACGGTGGCTGCCCCTTCGCGGAACTTAAAGAACTAATTCCTCCTGCACCTATCCACAACCAACAAACTCGTCTTACACTTGCCGAACATCCATACACTGTTAATGTGTATCGACCAAGAACCGTCAGCTTCCAAAGCTCCTTCCTTAATGTCACTGGTAAGCTTTGGAATGCTCTTCCAGCGTCTGTGTTTTCTCCTTTTGACAATATGGATCTTTTTAAGAAACATATAAATATACACTTGCAATCTCCCCAACTCACACGCAAACACGAACACAACACACGTTCCCGGCATGCAGCGTCCAAACTCCCTGGCTCATAGAGTGCACTGGTCATCACCGGCTGTGCTCTGTTTTTAAGCGGTTTTGTTATAATGTTTCATACCTGCAATGTTTAAATACGAATTTGAAACAAATATGCAGCGAAATTGAATAAATGTTATAAGAGTATTTTAAGAATAAATATTTGCTGATTACATTATCAAAATTAAAAGCATTAAAAATAGAATATATGAATGCTCATTTAGTCTAAATGCATCCTTGGCTCATGTTTTATAAAAATATTTTTTAAGAAGTTTTCTAATTATTGATGTCATTTCTTCCGACTGTATTTGTATACATATTTAACCGCATTTTCCTAATAATGTGTCTCATCTTGATACAATGTTGTTCCATATGTTTTCCGCTGGTAAAACACATGGCCCACGTAATCCATTTGAATCTCATTATCCTATTTCACTACTTGGGGAACGATGTTTTCACCAGTAACCAATCCTTTTATGTTAGGTCAAATAGGTCACATATCCACCATACGCTACTCTCTGGATGCGATGTTATTTCTGCTATTTTGGTTACAATTGAATTAGTCAGTTTCCATGTACGAGTATTTATTATATTTTATGTGCAGTATTGACGAACTTATGGCCAGCTTCAAAAAATGATCTTTTGTCTCTTAACTTTGTTCGCTCGCCTGACATGCACACTTAATAATGTTACTTTTAATTATATATAAAATTACACGGCGTTTGAATATGACATTTTATTTGTTATGACAGTTGCTCCATTCGATGTTGGTTCAACTATCATCTTAAATTTGTTTTTTTTTGACGTGAATATCTGGGCGGCGCTGCATGTTACAGTGTTTCGGCAGTCGTCAGTTAATCTCTCGCCGACCGGCAAAATCTCATGTACCGGTCGGACGAGGAAATCAAGTCAATCAAACTTTGTGTTGTTAATCTGCTCCTGCATCCTTCCTCCTCGCGGCCACGTGACGAACCCGCGGCCTGTCATCTTTTTAAAGACGGGGGATGTCAATTTAAAAAATATATATTTTCAAATGATAATATTTATTTTACCTTGTTTTACTAGTAAAATCACGTTGTCTTACTGTGATTATTATTTTTTAATTGGAACTTTAACATTTGTGAAATAAATAAAAAATAAATAAATCGCAGTAAAGCGACCGCCGAATAGCGCACGTATCACATTTTCTTAATCTTTTGCCTGCAAGCAATAACTTAATATTTATTTAACAGAACCGCAGTTCCAGGGTACATAGAATAATAAAGAATAAGAAGCATAGAGTATACATAAACAAACGGCACGACAATACTCGGTGAAACTGCATATATTTTACATTTATTTTTATTCTAAATACTGTTACTATATTCATATGAAACTTTATGTGGTATCTAATTCAGGTTTCTTTTGACAGACGATAAACTTCGATTCTGCACGTGGAGGTATCAGTTTGGTGACTGAAAAAGGTGCTGCCAGTTCCAGTCGTCTGCTGGTGCAGCGCGCGCGACCTTCGGACTCTGGATCATACACGTGCGCACCTTCCAACGCGCCGCCAGCCCACGTGCGCGTGCACATCCTAAATGGTAAGTTTTGCGAGGACCAACGCGACTGACAGTGACTTAAAGCGGTGGCTGGTGAAGTCCATATGCTCCAGTTGAAGGATCGGATATGAAATCGCTTAGTAAAAACGTTCCTTGTCCCGTCTTGTAGTTGGAGACTTAGATGGGGACCCGTTATTGAACGCACGCAAAAAGCTACTTGTTAGAGAGTGGCGAAGGCCTTCCCGTGATTCTAGGTGCATCATTTAGACGTCAAATAGACCTTAGTCTAAAGGCTGCAAAGTTAGTATGCTACAGCGTGTCTTGAATTGCTTAATTTCGTAACCCGTTGCTAACCACGAAATATGGGAGAAGATTCAGCGGATATGGTCAAATTAATGAATGCATACTTTTGTACCTAAGTTCAACAGTTGGAGTATATAGTCCCCAGATATTCTGGCCACGTAGTTCATCAGTTGCCATTGCCCATGCTTTGAAGCAAGTCATACCATATATATGTAGCTTAACAACAAAAAGTATGTTCACGAACTGTTTACATAAAAATAGCCTTTATCTGTTTTAAAGGTCTACATAATAGGTTCTCACCTTTTTTTTCCACTGCCCATTATGAGGTATTTTCTAGAGTACCACATTCTCTTACTCAACATCTTACTTGCCTATATTTTTACCTGCTTACGGTGTCATCTCAAGGCCCTCTAATTTCTATTACTCGAGTCTTTCATTACCCCAAGAATATCCCAAACGCCTACAAGGGGGCGTTATTACCGACGTTAAGAATCTAAGGTCTACATGAAATGACAAATATCAGGTTTTTATCAAGTAAGTGTTGCCAGTTTTAAAATATTTAATGATTTATTTCGATAAAAAAACTAGTACCTTAAAATATTGAAGTATTCAGTATTCACACTTAAACAACTACTGTTATGTATTTATTTTTATGACTTAGCATTGGCAAACCCATCGTGAACTTAGCGTATTATAATGATATCTGCCTTGACGTATATAAATCTACTTATGACTTTTCCATCTCTAATGAGGTTATAAACTAATGCAAATATTCAAAGGTTAAGTAATGTTCATGTTTATTTATCTACTAGGTGAGCACCCAGCTGCCATTTACGGAGGAGCATCTCGTCTGGTGTCCAGCTCTATCACTCTTGCCTGCTTCCTCCTATCGTCTAGATCCTGGACATCCATATCAGCTGCTTTACTGACTTTAGCAGCTTCCATAGACTTCGAAACAGTCAACTTTCGCCTCGCTCAACAACCTTTCGAAGACACAGCTAAACATGAAATAAAAGATCACTCGAAACATGACAAAGATAAACTATTCCTTCCAATTGTTGACATCTTTTTTTCCAAGATAAATAAGTCTTTTACAATCTTTAAAAATAATGCTTCAAATCAACTAAAGGATACATATTTTAAAGATGCATCTTCCTATAAGATTAAGAAGAATTTAGTCGAAATTGGTAAAGACTTTAAGAGGTCGAATACATCAAAACGGTGATCTTTGTAGACGAAAAGGCCTACATTTTAGATTAAGTTTGTACATATAATGCATTGTTAGAAAAACAAATAACACATCGATTGTTCATACACCTAAATATATAGAGTTGAAATATTCAAAATAAATTAAATCTGTCTAATTTTGCAATTAACTCAGTTTTTTTTATTTTTATTTTTTGATTTAAAAAAAATAATATCTTATATACATGAGTAATCAAACTGAATATATAACAAATGTATTTATCTGACCTATTTTCATATATCACATTGGTTCTTCTATCCTTTAGTTAATAGGTGATGCATAAAAAACTATTATATTTAACAAACGTTCATTATGTATCTCCATACATGAGATGACATTGACACATGTGGTTTACAGAAAAATCGCTCCTGTGACGAAACCTAACGATATTTATTTACATGATTTACAGATTTCTGTAAATAGTACATGAAGGTTGATAAAGGGAATGACTGCACTTCCAAATTCCTACCGTAGATGTAACAATGAGTACTGAAAGTAGCAAAACGTTATATCACGTCAACCGATGTCAACGGTCGGGGAATTTTTGACGGCATATGCCGACAACCGATGCGAAAGGGTTAAATTATTGTTTTTGTTTTTTATATCGGTGTGTAAAAAATTTAATCATTACGTAAAAAGTCATGATATTTTCAATACAAAAAACTATTAAATATATATTACATAAGTTACATAAAATTTGTTATAATTATTGAATAATTTAATGATGTTTTTCAGTAAATAATATTAAATGTAATTATCAATATAAATAAATATATAATTACGTAAGTAATGTTCATTGTAATCCTTAGGTTAATTTTTATATAAAATTATAAATGAACGCTCAAACAAAAATTATTTGAGCATTATAATAAATGAAATACTTGAATTAATATGTTAGTTTGTAAAATAAATAATTACATTTGAAAAAAAAATACAAATTCACGTAATTTAAGAACAGAAATTATTTTATTTAAACGAATTTATATTACAGCTTTATGTTTATTTTATTATCATACACGCGATTACACAGTTTTGTATAGTATATTTCAAGATATGTTAGCAGGATATTTGTGCATTAAATAAGAATCAAATATAAATACATATTAATCTAATTTAATCTAATTTTTCGGAATCGGTTCTTTTAATGGCGTTCATGGCTACTACTTATCATCAACAAGCGATTGAAAATGGTGAGAAAAAATACAGTTAAAAAATGTACTGTTTGATGTGAAAAATAATGTGAATTTGTAAGTTTTCGAAACTTATTACGAAATAGGTATAAAAGTTTTTTACTTGTAATGTTTAAGCTGAAGAAGTGTAAATATATTATATATGTAGTTAAGTCAAATATCAGTACTTACAAAAAAGCACTATACGTATTTCAAAACACTGTCAAGATTATAAGCTGACATCCCCCGTCATTAAAAAGAACGACAAGTCACGGGTTCGTCACGTGTCCGCGTGGAGGAAGGATGCAGGAGCAGATTAACAACACAAATAACTTGTTTTTAAAAGCACAATTCGCATTTATTTCCGATAAAGACTTGACTTCCCCGTTCGATCGTAACATGACGTTAATTCCGTCTCGATTACACGGGGCTTGACTGACGACTACCGGAACCTGTGACATTCAGCGCCGCCTAGACAGTCGCGGCAAAAAAGCAAATTAAACATGAAATGGAGCAACTGTCATAACAAATAAAATGGCGTATGCAAACGCCGTGTAATATTATATAATTAAAACTAACATTATCAGATGTGCATGTCTGGCGAGCAAACCAAAATAAGAGAAAAAATATCGTTTTTCGAGGCTTTACGGTATCAGCCTAAAAGAGCTATATCAAGCTGATATGAAAGCCTTTGTTCCAAGTTCTATGATTCGAGAAGCAGGTTTTATAGATCTACGTCAATCAATTTCTCGCATCCGGTCTTGCGATAAAGAAACTCTAGTACTGGAAGTAATTCACATCTAATCATTTTAATAATCCAAAAAAGCCGGGTTCTTCTGGTTTGAAAAAAAATCTTGACTACTAAACGTGGAAATCATTGTATTTATTGATGACCGAAAGTAGTACGACAGTAAAATACAGGACAATTGGAGACCTCCAGACTGTATCACAACTGAGATCCTACTCCATGTGCCCGACTATCTACTCTTCTTAAGTTCTTATTTTGGTCAAAAGCCTTCGATGCTGCCAGATATGAGACTTAAAGTATTTTTCGTTTTTGACAGGGGGAAGTCGTCAGTCATTGGAAAAATTCAAGCGATCTAAAAATATAAGAAGTATATCGGCTTTTCAATTAAGCCGGTTTAATATCTATTTTGTTTTTTTTTTAATGCCATTTGTTTGAAGAAATATAAACGTATCAACGAAATAAATGTTGTAGATTATTAAAACCGTTTCTACTAAGGTGGAGTATTTAGTCATGGCAGAAGTTAAAGCAGAGACCTCAGCTGCCATATCTAATGCTTCTAAACTAAACAGATTTGTATCCTAACACTAATTTCTGTAAGATGATTTTGAGTTCGAAAAATAGGTACCTTTGAATACGCTCCGCTTGCTTAATCAATTTCTACATGGAGCATATAGTTACCACCATTTGGAAAACATCACAAGTAAGTGTATATTGTGTAGGAAATATTTATGATGACTTTTGTTTTCAAGGAGATCGAACGATCAACATGATATGAAAAAAATCTAACGGGTCCGCCAAATAACTTTTTTTTTTTGAAAATGGGGCGCAAAACATCGAGTGTAGCTTCGGCTGTGTGGCACATAGCGCCATCTTGTTGAAACCAAATGTTGCCAATATCCTCTTCTTCAATTTTTGTGAACATAAATGGCCCGATAACGATCGCCATTGACTGTAACGGTCACTCCTTGCTCATTTTCGAAGAAAAATGGCCTGATTTTCAAAGTAATGTCGCAATATTTCTCAGCATTGTTCAAGGGTATACACAACCATATTCGTTCAGCGGAAGGATAAAACTAATTATCTGTCAAATCAGAAATGAGCTAAGTGTTACCATTCATGAAATAAGCACTAGTTAAAAAAAAAAATGTTAAATGGTGGACTTTAATGTATAGATATTAAAGCCATTGAAAATCCATGTAAAAAGAACATTGTAAGTACTGGTGAATATATAAATATTGTATTTTATTGTTTAAATATTGTTTATAAGTTGTATCTTATATTTTACTATGTAAATAAAATAATTTATTCTTTATTTTTGAAAGACATTGAGATTATGTAATCAACTAAGTTAAAAAAGTAATTTTAAATATTAATGTTTTTTTGTAAGAGGAAAAAAATATAAAGTAATTAAAATGAGTATTCTTGTTTTGTGTAAATAGTGTTGGTTAATATAAATTTATGATGGCTTAGCCAGTAATTTAACTGTGATAATTGGAAGAAACTTGTGCGCGCGAGTAACAAAAAATTAAATATAATTACATCAAAATTAATACTACTAAGAATGGCTGGAACAGAAAGAAAAAAAAATACGCATTTGATTAAAAATATTTTTTTTTTGCTTAAAGTAAAAAACCGAAACGAAGAATTTCGGTTTATAAAACGGTTTTAGTTTCAAATTAAACTATTTTCTATCTTAGTAATACAAATAATCTATTTGAAGAACATTCGATTTTAAGAATGATTTCTTGGAAACGGTGTGACTTTTCATCGTTCCAACTAATTACTTTCTGTTTTTAAGAAAAATCAACAAGGAACACAGTTTTCCAAAGAAAATAATTTCATGCAAAAATAAACTATCAGGCATCGCCCAAAGAATATTGCGTTTGTTTTATTTTGTGAAGAATCAGATTACATTTTGTTCATCATTGATTTCATCCATGAAAACATTTCTACAAACTATACATCGATGTTTATTTTTTAGAATCAGAAAAAAAACACCATATCGACAATGGTTATACCAAAATTTTATTGTTACCTAGTATTTAACTATTGTAAATTTTTTTTAATGAAAAATGATTTAGTAAGCCATTTTGCTTATTTATTTATATTCCTATTTGTCGTCTAAATTAAAACGATTACCATAAATTTCTATAAAACTCTGCAATACTTGCAAACAAAAAGATCTGCTGAGGATACTCAACAAACCTGTATAGTTGTACACAATCTGAGGTAATGAAGAAAAGGCGACTGTTGTATCTGAATCATATTTAAAGTTGTCACTGATTAGTCCAATCCTCTCAAGGCTGAAACTATTTGGTCTTATAAGGCATTGAAATACAATTAAACGAAACCTTTTTCCAAACTAAATTGTATAAATTATTATCATTTCCGTCCTCATGGTTTTAAAATACGAATATAAACATTTTTAAATTGAGTAAATTTAAGGTTTACTGAAAAATAAAAAAATAAAGTATTGCGCAATTTGAGGCAAATAAAATAATAAATTTAAATAATATAGTTTTTCTTACATAAACCACGCATATGAGCAACTACAGATTTGAAATATGTATCTACACTTTGAACATTTTTTTCATTATTGTCTTCGATTTTCATTGTTATTCTATAACATTATTTTATAATAATAAATGAAGGTTGTTTTTTTTTTAATATTTGATAATGTACAGAAAACTAGCAACTAAGACTTCATCCACTCTTCAAATATTCCGTAATACTCGTAAATCAGAAGAAAAATTTGTGACTCTGTAAGTTTGGTAGGATAAAATTATAAATATAGATATCGAATAAAATTCCATTTAAAATACAAGAAATTGGTTTCAATCATTAATCCTGCTCCCATCCCTGACTTTATGCATTTTTTTAATAAAAGGGTTTTAAAATTTATTTATTTTCAATGAATATTAAAAAAAAAACTAAAAAGCTTTGGTAAAGTACTCGTATCTAGTTAAAGAAAAAAATACGAATACTTTCAAGGATTTCAAGATAACTAAACTAATTAATATGACTTCTTCTACAATAAATAAGGAAAAAATAAGTCTTAATTTAAATTTAAGTAAAGACAAAGTAAGAATGTTCAAACACATAACGTTGAATTTTGATATATTCCACGCGAGAGAAGCCCAGTTCAGACACGAGCTCCACGAATTCATTGGTAGAAGTAATTTTGTGGAGTCTTCTATTTAGCGATTTTTGGGATTTTCTATAGTATATTTAAGTAAATGGTTTATTATTTAAATAGAAATGTAATTTTTGTCCAAATTTAATGTTATCCTGATATATTTAAATCATTTCTCAAATCCCATATCGTCATGATTTTTTCTTACTTTTTGGTATGAACCATATTAAGCACTATATTATGAGACTTTTATATAGACTTTTGTATTACCAAAAATTTTGTAAGTCAATTATTTTGTAATTTTATTGTATATAAAATGAAAGATTCAACGAGTCCACTGACGAAAAGTATCCAACTGTGGGATATTGTCTGATAGAGACATGATTCATGAGAACAGAATACGTATTCTATGTTGATGTCACATTAAAGCCATTTTTTAAAGAACCTTCCTGAATTGCTGTTCGATTCTGATGGTCCCTGAATAAAATTAAGATATCTTTGAAATAACGCGTATAGTTAACGAGGTCAATAAGAAATATACTTCTATTTAAAAAAAAAGAAACTTACATACGTACCGTATGTGTAATTTGCAAGGTTTACAGACACGATAAAAAAACAATAAAAATCAGAAATAAGTGATGACTGACTATATTTATACAAATTCATAGATATTGTACTTTCTATTAAAAATAGATATATGGGAGCGGCAAAAAAAGCTGATGGTTTGAAATCAAAACAATGACAAAAATCGCCAGCTTATTATATTTTGCCGCACTAACGAAAAAAAGTTGAAGAAGTTTAAATAATATTTAAAGTAATGATATTAATCAAAAAGTAGTTTCAAATTAAAAAAGCCTTACATACGTTTGTTTAGAATATACGTATAATTAAATACAATTTAAAACTTTTGATGGTCATATAACAAATTAGCTAATCATAAGTAAAGTTCCATTAAAGCTCCGCTAGCGGTGTAGTGATTGCAGGAAAGCTCACAAGAGCCTCCATTATTTGTCCTGAAGTATGATGATTAACAAATTCGCCCCCAGCCCTGCTCCGGCCCTGCGGTGGCTCCCGGAGCTTATTATAACTCACGCGGCACATTACGAGACACTATGTGTCTAGCTTTTGTTACACAAATGAGCTTTTTTGTGACAGGGCAGCATCAAGTATAACCAAATAATAAAATAAGAAAAATAGTCGAAATATTTTTTAAATTATCAACAGCTTGGTATTGTGGTTTTAGGTTAAGCCAAGAGTGAAGATTTTTTTTTAACAAACATTTAAACCACCATTGCAAGGGTTCTATTCAGGATTTTCGATCATGAAATCGTCAACGCTGAAGATGACCTCTGCAATGACAGTCCAAATATTTATCTGCAAAATTTCCAAACATGGTAAACTCTTAAGCCAAAATACCAAATCTGCCCGTGAAAACCTATTTTTTAGTTGTGTACATCTTGGCATAACATCAAAAGTTAATGCAGCCATTTAGTGGGTTTATAAAACAGATCCCTGCGTAGTATGTTGTGCTTTACAATGATTTGACTTTCTCGAAGAATGACAAGGTGAGAAAGCGGACAAGGCAGTCTTTCCATACTATAGGCAATCAAGAGGCGAAAACACGTTTGGTAAGGATTGACATACACTTCAGATTCCGCAGGAGAGCAAACATTACCGTTGCCCTCTCTTCAAGACCTTGGGCTGCCGCCTTTTGGAAGGCCACCGGGAACTATATATAAATATAATGTACTTGGAAGACTCAACAGTGCTACGGAAAGCAGTGCAGACCTTGGCAGTTTGTGACAACCATATGTTTAAGTCTGAGAGAGTGGAAATGTTGATGATGAATTTGTTTTCTGTTAAATATAAGTCTCACAAACGATGCTCCGTCCACTTCGATCCTCTGCTTTTTACTAAAATGAATTTTATCTGGCTGTAGGTTGTGGTACATAATGAAATTAGATTCATATATGAAATCTGTTAGCAACTGATTAGTTTAACGACTATGCTGATTAAAATCATTGTTTTCAAGCCTTGTTCGGATAAAAATTGACAAAAGTTACTTTACCATTAAATATTTTCCTTTGTTTTGATGCGGTTCTGTATTTGTCAAAGATCTGTGCTTTTTGTTTGTGTGTGTATTGTTCTCCAGTCGCATTACACGACGAATATCCAACACTTGTGCAATCCACAATGGAAGAGCAAAAACAAAACAAAAGTACCTACTTATAATAAGAAAGCTTTCGTTTAAATTATCATTTCGACACATCGTTATGAATTCAATCACGCAATGATATAAAAATCATTATTATTTGTAGAATAAATATCAGTAAGAACTTTATAAAGGCTATCTATATTTGTAGTTTAAATATCAGTAAAAACTTTGTCATTGTAAAGGATTTATACATTTCACCTACATTCTACTGGTTGAAGATGGATTCAAGGGAGTCCAAAACATTTAATCACTTATAAATAAATGTGAAATCAAAACTAAATATTTTTAATTTGTTAATTGTTTAAATAAAATAAAAAAAATAAAAAACTTTAATTTTGCAATTAAACCAATTATTTTCAGCTAATAACTTTAACGGTGTGTTTTAACATTAAATAATTCACACTGTTTCCTGCAGTTTGCTCCAAAAATAACATATTTCAAGTTAGATATACGTTTGTCCAGGTTAACATTCTTCCTTTTCTTTTTCTCTAGTTCTTAAAGGATAAAGTATCCAAGTATGTAATAATAAAGCAAAGGGTAAGTAGGTTACTCTAGTAGCCGTGGATAATATTCCTAGTGAAAAATTCACTCAATTCATGCAGAAAATCCGTGAAAATTCTTCGAAATCCGTCCAATATGAGATTTCACATTAGCTCATGCGGAACCCAAATAAGAAAATCACGCTCTATCTTGAAAATAATATAACTGACCGTAATAGTACGTTAATGTTTCTATGTGGATATATTACAACTTGATTATACTTTTACGTATTTTTTTACTTAAGAATTGATTCGAAAACGTAACTGATCGCACGAGAGTTGTTCACTTCAATCTCTTGGTTTTTTTTATTTATACATAAAAATGTAAACACTTACTGCGGAATAGCGAAACATGGTGAAAGTAATTCGGAAGTCTCATCTGTGGAATTCAATGTCGCTTACCGTGGTGCATATAGATAAGCGCTGCATGTGGAGTGTTGGTCCGCAAACGTCATAGACCACAGCGCGAGATTCACGTATCATCCTTATTATTACAGGAATCAACTATGAATGGATGGTCTTCAAGGGACGACTTTCGTCTACCACCAATTTTAATTTAAAGGCTATGACTGGAATTTTACGGGGTGAGGGATCAAATTTACACCAACTGGGGTATTTTAGAGATCAGAAATCGATTAAAAATCCTTTTATTTATTTTTTTATTCTCCGTCTTGGATCGAACCCACGATCTTTGACTTGCAAAGCATACGCTTTGTCCATTGAGTTTTACCCGCCGGCATGAATAACATGTCCTTTTATTTGAGCGAATATTTGTGAGAGAGATATGCTAGTCGTAAAATAACGTTTATAGCGTAATTCTGATCTCATTGTTAAGATAAATTTGACGATTGAATAAATTCGCTATGACAGACGTTTTTATAGCCGAAAACATAATTCTCTTATCATTTTAAATGCAATAATTAAGAACTTTAAAAATACTTTAAAAATATATATAAAATATATACTTAGTACTAAATGATTGTCTGCTTTATAAGGAAGCTAAGTATTATCTAGTAAGTCATAAAATAGGGGATTTATTTTGTTATGTGGTTACTAAGTAATACGCTTTAGACTATAAAGCCTAAAGTTTGGTTTAGAGCAAACTGAAGACCGCTCACGTTAGAGTCCTGAAAAATACTTTTGAAAATCCGCACGTCATTTAAAAGGAAATGAAAGAATGTTCGGGTTTTTGGTGCAGTAAAATTCTTTGTAACAAGCGAGCTGACCGCCTCATACAAAGTTACTTTGAAAGCAACTTTTAGGCAAAAGCTTCCAAAACCAAGGTTCACTATAACGTATATAAAAAAGTTATTCAAGAACCTCCCTAAATAACTTTTTTCACGGGCAGATTTGATATTGTTGCTTTTGGGTTAAGCCGTGTGTGACGAATTTCTTCTAACCAATATTTATATTGAAAATTGAGTATGTTAGTTGCCATGAAGATAAAAATGACGCTCGTAGAGGTACATTAGTCTAACGGCTAAATTACCTCCTGACAACAACTCACAACTAAGACATCAATCCTGAAGAAGACCCTTGCAATGATGGTCGAAATATTGGTATAAAGAAATTTTACACACACGGCTAAGCCCAAAAGCCACAATATCAAAAGTCTCCCTTTCTTCTGTATTTCTTTTAAGTTCCTGGTTGTTTTATTTAACGTGTCTTTTTTAATTTTTTTTATTGTAAACACATACAGGATAATACCGACAGATGGTAATAGTAATTCTAAAGTCTCATCTATGGAGTTCTATAACGCTTAACATGGTGCATATGACTAGCGCTGCATGTGGAGTGTTGATCTGCCAACGTCATAGACTACAGCCCGACATTCACGCATCATCCTTATTATTACTGTAATTTTACTATGAATGGGTGGTCTTCACGGGACGACTTTTGTCCCTTACGTATTTTATTTTTTAATTTATAGGCTATGACTGGCATTTAACGGGTGAGGCATCAAATTCACACCAACCGGGGGCATTTTAGAGCTCAGAAATTGATAAGAAATACTTTTTTTATTATTCTCCGTCGGGGATCAAACCCACAAACTTTTGGTTTGCAATTCAAACGCTTTGACCATTTAGCTATACCCGCTTGCGTGTGGAATGAATGTGAAGTAGTATCGTGCGTGTAAATGAAAATAAAGATGAATAATAAGATTTAGAATACGGGGAAATAAGGAATAACATCCCAGACAGACAACCGGCAGTTGTGACAACACAGCGCCAAAATTAACATAGTGGTCACTTGGCGAACTCTGGCGCTCTACATGATGGGACTTGTCAAATAAACGAATTGGCGACTTCAACGCCGCGTCTCAGAATTACTCAAATCTAAAACTAAAACTAACATTTTGAAATATGCGTGTCAGATAAGCGAACAAAATGAAGCTTTTCGGCACCAGCTTGCAAGGGCTACATCAAGCTGATATCAATGGGAAATAAAAGAGTTTACATTCTCCTCTCTAAGTTTGTTATTAAATTGCGTGGTGGCAAGATGTAGGAGCAGATTAACAACACAACTAACTTGTTTTTGAAGCACAATTCGAATTGATTTTTAATAAATAGTTTTTATATAACTTATCCGACCGGTATGGCGTTTCGTTATACCGGTCGAGAATTAACTGACAACTGCCGGAACCTGTGACATCAACAATCGCGGTAGAAAAGTAAATTAAAGATGACAGTTGCACAAAAATGAAATGAACTGTCAAACCAATAAAATAGCGTATGCAAACGCCGTGTTAGATTATATAATTAAAACTAACATTATTAGATGTGCAATGCATGTCAGGCGAGCGAACAAAATAACAAAATAAGAGATATAACATCGTTTTTCGAGGCTTTATATATATATAAGCTATATCAAGCTGATATCAAAGCCTTTGTTCTATGAGATAAAGAGGCTCTAGTAGTAGTAAGTAATTCACATCAAATCATTTTAATAACCCAAAAGAAAGCCGGGTTCTTCTGCTTTGAAAAAAACCTTGACCACTGAACGTGGAAATCATTGAATATATTGATGACTGAAGTCAGTTAAATACAGGGCAATTGGAGACCTCCAGACTGTTCACAACTGAGATCCTGCTCCATGTGCTCGACTATACACTCTTATTAAGTTCTTTTTTGTACAAAAGAGTGATTTAATAAATATTTAAAAAATGGAGAATTTTTTTCAACAGTTTAAACAGTGCTGAGTTGCAAGGCATTTCCGTTTACCGGAACAGTTGGTTTACGAGGGGATCTCTTGTGGTGCAGGAGGGCGCTGTCTGGCAAACTAATGCGCAGGAGACTGACGCAGCCTGCAGCGATATCACTTACATACGTTGTTAAATAACTTCCAAGAATGTAATTAATTTGCTCAACTCATGGCTCCTGTACCCTCCACCTTCTTTGCCACTCTCAAAGCTTTAACTATCTAAGAGCTTCCCGCAGAGCAAAGTGTTTTTTTTGCCTTTTTAACATGCACGCTGAGACAAAATTAAAATATTGCATTAGAGTATCTTTTTTGCAAGTGGTCAAGACTTTTTAATTTTCGCAGAATTATTCTAATAATATCCTAAAAAATGTTTGAATCATAAATGTCATTGGCTTTATGTATCCGTTCACTATTTAACGTAATCTTTAACATGAGTCTTCATCCTTATTGATCCAAATTCAGTATTCGGTAGTCATCCAATTTTATTTGCAAATCTTCAATCCATTTTTATAATGGTCATTTTCCAGTTTTTAGATGTCACTCCAACACTTTTTTCTCCACCAATTGTCGTCTTTTTATCAAATATGTCCTGTCTATTGCTACCCAAGTTGCTTACTAAAATATTTTCGAATCGTTCACTTTCAAAGTTTTTTTTTGTATATTTTCGTCTTGCATTCTATCTTTTAGAAACACGAAGAATAGTTTGATACACTCCAAGTAAAAATAATAATGAAAACTTTTTCTTATTAAGAGAAAAGTGAGTAGTCTCATGTTTGTTGCTACTTTTATCGTCTTTTGTTAATGTTAAAAATATAAAGATATACAAGTAAATAAAAAATATTTTAATAATAAAAAAAAATGTTTACTAAATATATTAAAGCCAAATACATTATGTAAAATTGAAAGTTCAGGTTGAAATTTTGATTACCAGATAAGAAAAAGTAAATTTCCAACATAAACGAGTTTTTCAGTCGAAATTCGTAATTATTCACATTTTTTTCTTTTTTACATTTCTTTTTTTTTTGATCGAAAAATGAAAACCTCAACAAAAATTTCATTCGGCATTAAAGTAAATTGTATTTTGTGTGCTTTCTTTTATAATTTGTTTCCTTGCTTGAGAATAAATAAACATGAAAAAGAGGTTATATTTATGATTTTTTTATAACGTTTTATCTTTTATCAAACAAACAAGTAGCAAGTAATAATTTCGTATATATTTAGTAATCTTTGGCTACATACAATTAAAATGTGTATTAATAATTATGAAATCAATAAAATCATCATCATTTCCAAAACACATATACCCATCACACAGTTCATATCCACCTTCTCACTCACTCTTTGCTTTATATAGAGTCAACACTCACTTTACTAACTGACTTGAAAATGGCCATCCGGCGTGGCCGAAACATGTCGTCTACAAATATATTGAATTCTAAAAAATATTTTATTTATATCTGAAATTAAAATGTACCCATATTTATATTCATCGTAAAGAATGTGTGTGTGTATGTACGTGTCTCTTAAGTTTACGTACTACGTCTTTCATCCATCACATTACTGAAAAACAATTCTTAACCCAACAGACAACCTTAATGTTTAAATATTTTACCAAAAAGATACAACCTTGCGTCTCGAGCATTCGCCTCGTATCGTCAACAATGCATGACACTTACGACCCCAAAAAACCATTCGCAAACAATGCATTCGGCGCGAATCTTTCCCATGACTCGCGTTCGTTTTGTTCTTCCCACATTCTGGAAGCAAGGGTCTGAAGTCGTACCGTAATCTACCGAGAGAGCAAGCTCCGAGGCTGTTTTTGGGGCACAAATGAAGTCTCGGGGGGACGAGGCCTCGCATCGCTGACAAAAGGTCTCCGCCAGGCGCCGCGACTCTCCAAGACTGCAATGGAGGAGTGTTTATTGTTATTGTCTCATATTGTTTGGTGCTCTATCTTGTGCGAGAATAATATTATGTGTGAGAAATTGTACAATTGCGGCGTGTTAATCAAACATCAAAGTTGTCTTGGAAAACTATGAGTTTGTATGAATGCGACGTACAGTAACAATACGCAGAGCTGAGATAATACGAAACATTTTCGATTGATTTATTTTCGTAAATATTGTATTATATATGCGTATTATATATATTGACGTCCTCCTCTTTAAGTTCGTTATTGAATTGCGTGGTAGCAAGATGAGGAGCAGATTAACAACACAAATACTTTTTCTGAAGCACATTGACATATATATTTCGATAACTTCACAAAGACGGACCTAGCCACAGCATTCAGGCCGGGCCAACAACAATACGACCTTTCTCCGGTCGGCACACAACTGACTGAGTACCGGGTGCCGTGGTCGGTGATACCCTGCGCCGCAAGTCGCGATCTATAACTAGTCCTCCTAACGGCATTACAAAATGACAACACATGCGTGTCCGATGAGCAAACAAAAATAATAGACAAAATATTGTAGATCGAGGTTTTCGGTACCAGTCAGCAAGGGCTATATCATGCTGATGTCAACGTTATAAACTAATAGCTCACTTGAAATCAATATTTATATTTCTCATAAAAGAGAAAAAAAGGATAATACGTCTCACGGTGTATAAGAGACACCTTTTGTGTGGATCTTATTACGTTTTTGTGAGATGTCAATGCACATGTGAAGCTTTATTCTGCAAATATCATTAGTTACATGTAGGTCAATTCTTACAGAATCATTGAATTTATAAAGTTTCTTTTTTAATTTTTTAAACCACATTCTTTGATTGGTATGTAGGGATTTTTACGAGTTATATATCTGTATCACACTGACGATGTATATTTGTAGTTGATATTTTTGGATTAAAGCATGGACATATGGTCGAAATTACCACCATTATCCTTGCATCGGTAAGGAAAATTATGGATTTATATTAAAATAATAAATATCATCTAACCTTTCATTGATCGATTCGATCATTACTATTTATTATCTATTTATTTGTTATAGTCGCTATAAATTTTAATATTTTGTCCACAACGAATCAATCAACCCCCAGGATCCATACCCACTGAAAACATTATACGGCTGACTGTCCTCTACGATGATATAAGCAGCTATATCCCTTAGCAAATATGTCAGTTTTTAAAGATGATAATGTTTCTGATCGTTCACATATTTCACACTCAAGAATGCTAATGATCATCCTCTACATGATTTCAGAAGTGACTAAAATATTCTCCAGTTAAGTCTTCAGTAAGTAAATATTCAAGTAGTTTGAAAATTTACCGAGAAATCGACCAAGCGTTCAAACTGAAGCTTAAATATTGAGAAAAGAAGCAAAAACATCGTTAGTATGCGGAATAGACGAGATCTCAATATAGTTTGAAAATAAATTTTATAATACTATTATGTGTATTTAGCGAAATTGTAAGAAAATTGACTGATTAAAGTAAGCGGAAAAGTTGGAATTGCCGAGAACTAAAGACAAACTATTTAAAACATTGAAATTTTACTTTTAGAATTATTTTCAATTAAATATAAGTGATTAATTCAGTTTAAATTTTATAAGAGTGTGAGGTTTACCACAAGCCTCAATATATCATTGATTTAACCCCCACCATTCTCGAAATTTCCTGGAGAGACCACGTCACGAACAATGAGGTTCGCAGCATAATCAAGGAAGATAGGTACCAAGTAAGAACCATCTCAGAGAGGCGATCGGTCACATCATGCGCACACAATAGTCTTCTTCACGACATTGTGGAAGGGATAGTTGAGGGTTGAAACTGCAGAGGGCGCCCTAGACTAGTATTTGCAGCAAGTGTTCGAGGACATGAGTTGTAGCTCTTATGCTGAGCTAAAGAGGATTGCAGAGGACCAAGAAGCGTGGAGATCGAGATGCAAGATTTTATTGCTGCAAACCAATCCACCGGATTGATACTACGAAGTAGAACTCCCACCACAGCGATTGTTAACAATGAATTTTTGTGACCCCATAATTTGTAAAGTGCTATAAAATATTATATATTTTTAAAAACTTTGAGATGCAGAGCAGTGCTAAAAAACAATAAGCACTATCTGATATATTTAATTACTATAAAATACATTATAGCATATATTAATTGCTCAAAAATCGATCAATAAAATCCAACAAAAAGGCGCCGCGTTCGAAAGATTATAGAAAAAGTTTTTATGAAGATTGTGGATTCAGAGGATTGGAAACTTAATGCGAGGTTAGGTTCAGTAAAAAAATCCGTTGTCTGATGATGATAGTTATTAATTTCTCTTTGTTATCATTGCAGCTTTATTTTCAACCGCCCATCTTGCCATTGGGCGTCTTACTGGCCGCCTACTGTTACTACCGCCCTCGCGACTGATAACCTCATTCAAGTAGCAGGCATTGTGTTAAAGACTGGTGAAGAAACCTCCTTATCTGGAGTACTCACGAACAGTCTGGGACGAATAGGTACTGCCAAAACAATAATATATACCATTTTGAATAATACTCCTATAGAGCAAAGTAGAAAGAAAGTAACAAAAATATGAATTTTTTGAAAGGTTTTTTTTATCATGGTCAAAAGTTTTTATTTGCGTGAATAAATATTAAGCAATCAGACTTATATATTGAAAATATACGAAGCTTTTAATCTTCTATATAAAAAATACTTTGAAATACAGGTGATCCCTAAAATTCAGTCTATATTGTCATAAGATTCCCCGACCGTTGACATCGTTACACGTTATATATCGCTTTGCTACTTTATTAGAATAGTTTTTTATGTATCACCTCATAGCTAAAGGATACAAGAACTAATGTGATATAAAAAAATAGACCAGATAAGTATATAAATGCTTAAAATACTAGTTTTATAATTAACAGTGTAATTTGTATTCAAACCCAGCCGTAATGAAAGGGTTAAACTAGTGATGAATTTTCATAGCTACTTTCATGAAACATTGCTTATATCGTATACAATATAAGGTCTGCCACACATTGCATACGTTTTGTACTAAATGGTATCACGTGAATACATACGGAATAGCATGTAAAATTCCAATCTACCAAGTGAGTATGTACGCTGACCAACAGTGTTTAGTTAAGATATCTGACAGAGATCGTTTGGTACGAATTGTTACGTTTACGTTCTATACTAAAAACGTATCTTAAGTTCTGCGGTTTTAAATGTTTTTTCAGCAAGACCGATAAAGTGTTTGGTTATACGCAAGGTTTCGCAAATACGATTGCTGCAATATAGATTGATTACCAAATATATATTTTATGTTCTAGCTTCCTTATAAATACCTATTAGAATGCCCCGCTTTCTGTGAGATTTTATGCTCGTAAAGTACCTGGTATAAATCATAAAATGACATTGGTGTTAGATGAAAGTCTTCCCGTAAAGATCACCAAAAGTCTCAGTAAAATGGTTAATGCGGGAAAAGCTGTAGTAATGACATCAGAGGATCAATACAACAAATACAGTGTTTGGCCATTGTCAAAAAAGCAAATGAAAATCAAATGAGATTTAATATTATTTGAGTTTTCTTTTATCTTATTTACCATCTTATTGTCTTTAAATATTAATTCGTGTTTAATAGCAAACTTTTTGAAGACAGTCAAAGGTCATATTAAGAACTGGGTTATACGTTAAAATTACTTTTAACGTATAGTGCAGTTCTTAATATGTTTCCTATAAAATCGCTCTGTTCAACTGTTCCGTCTACAGATATCCCTAAAACTTCTCATTTCCTCTGCACTTCTCTATGTAACCTTAATTAACTGTTCTGTATTAAGATTTAGTTTGTTAGTAGCTCCTGACGAAGGTGCATTGTCACTGAACCCGGTTGATTGATTATTAATTAAAACTCAGTGGTTTCACAATTTAAAACATTGATGCGTAATATTACTGAAGATTTCTTATATATTGCATATTTTTATGCTATTAAGACTCTAATTTTTACTTATTCACATTATTATTTTTCACCATTTACCTTTTTTCAATCACGTTTTTTTGAATTGTAAGGCGAATCGTCCAAGGTACGAGTAAATGGATAACTGGAGCGCCTTACAATCTGAATGGTCTAGAGTTGGCAAGTCTCACTCTTGGTATCTCATCCGCGAACAATCGCGCCCCCGGGCCCCCTGGAGCGCCGATAGAGGCGCTGATGACCCCCGGAAGAGGTAAAGCCTGTTTCTTATCTGCAACTTGTATGGCGAGTCCTTGAAGAGTGATGTGAGCAAGAAAATGCTGTTATTCTAATGAGCAACATAAAGATATGTTAATGCTAATGAACACATGTTGTTTTGGAATAATATATTTGGTTAATTGTGTTTTTATTTGTATTATTAGTAGGCTCAGAGTAAATTGTTGCTAGGTATTTTTTTTTGTAAGCACATAGAAGAGAATTCCAATAGGTGATGATAGTGATGCTGAAGTCTCAGCTGTGGATTCTATGACGCTTACAATGCTATATATGAATAGCGCTGCATGTCAAGTGTTGATCCGCCAACGTCATAGACTACATGACGACATTCACGGATCATCCAATTATTACAGGAATTCACTATGAAGCGTGGTGGTCACGCGACGTCTTTTTTACCATAAATTTTGAAAAATAGGCTACAATTAGCATTTTTCAGGTGAGAGATCAAATTTACACCAACCGGGGTGTTAATAAAACTTTTATTTTTAATTTTCGTTGGGGATTGAACCCACGATTTTGGATTGATTAAGCGAACGTTTCAATCACAAAGCTATACCCTCCGTCAAATGCTAGGTAATGCTTGTAAAGAAAACATATATGACTCTCAGTAAACTTTGATTTTTTTCATTAATACATTTTTAAGAGAGAAATTATCAATGAAGAAATTCACATAACGGTTTGAATAACTCATTTCACGTTTTTCGTGATTTTGAATATTACAATAGTTTTTGTAGCTATAAAAAAATACAATCACATTTTTTTATTTTATCGTCATATCTACATATTCTTTTGTGGAACCTACGTTATACTTTTATTTTGAATTCGTTTATAAATAAATAAAAAAAACATTAAATATAGTGTTACGTATTGTTTAACGATACAAAAAACATCGCTCTAGGAATTAAAAAAAGAAAAATAACGTATGTTTATGTTTGCAAGAATCTGAGTTCTCAAGAGTAAAACCGTAAAAAAAACCTTACGTAAGTTGGGAAAGTTCCTTAAGTGGCCAGAGGGCTTCCCAAACTGTTAAAATATTAATTAAATAAATAAAGAGGTTAGCGAACCGCCAGGAGAATAAATAAAGGCTCTAAGCGAATATCGCTCTAAGTACACTTTTATTTTTACCATTGCATCGTCCCAGTATTGACTTATGCCGCAGAAACGTGGAATATAACAACAAAGTCTTACATAATATCGGATACGGAATAATGAAAGTCACCATCATCGTCATCATCATCCTATGTCCGTCCACTGTTGAACATAGTCTCCATCCTCTTCGACCCTCCGCTTTCCACATCCAAACCACTTCTGCTATTCTTCTGATATCAACAGCCCATCTTGCAGAGGGTCAGCCATCAGTTCTTGGGCGCCACTTCAACACTTTTCTGCCTCATCGACTGTCGTATCTTCGACAGATATGTCATGACCATTGCCTCTTGAGGGCGCTTATTCGTTGAGTAGCCTCCACTACTTGAGTCGTTTTTAGGATATCCTCGTTTCGGATTATGTCTCTAACAGACTCTCCAAACATGGATGTTTCCATACACGTTGGGTGACCTTTATTTTACGGGTAAGACTTGTTGTTAGATTTGCATCTCTTTGCCTTGTATATACGAGTATATTGACGCAAGTAATGATAGTAAGAATATGAATACGTTATTTTCTTAATGTACGGTACGTTTTGAAACATTTATGAAATTCAAAGAAAAATGAAAGTTGGTGGGTTGTTTAGTTGCAGCGTTCGTACGAAAGGTTTCTCGCGGAGTTGCCAGAATTAAGACAATATTATTTCTGGCGCGAAGATTTGAATCCCGGGCAATAGAGAGGGAACTGCCGGGCAAATTAAAGTGCGTTGCAATGAAAAGGGAATTAGGCGGTAATTAATTTCCACCAAAGTGAAACAGACGAAGTTGGCGCTGGTGGAGATCCTCATCCCTACATTGCTGGCTTCAGGATTGTTGCCACAACTGTGATTTTTTTGCTTTGAATTACTAAGTAAAAAAATATATTTTCAGTTAAAGGAAGGTGCGATAAGCTATCGTACATTTTTTTGTGAAGCATACAGAAGAATACTGATATATATATTTTTACATTACGTAAGTACACAGGAAAATTCCACCAGATGGTAAAAGTGATGTGAAAAAATATCATCTGTGAATTTTATAATGCTCACTATGCTACGTATGGCTAATTGTTGCATGTAGAGTATTTATCCGCTCTAGTAATTATATACTGCTGCACAACATTCACACATCACACATTTATTACAAAAAATCACTGTGAATGGGTCGCGTTTACGGGATGACTTTCGTCTACCAACAATTTTCATTAAAAGGATATGGCTGTCATTTTAAGATGATTAAACTCACACCAACTAGGGGTATTTTATAGAGCTTAGATATCGATTAAGCAACTATTTTTAAACCTCCGTCGGGATTGAAACCACCACTTACCGTTTAGTAAGCAAACGTTTTATCTACTAAGCTATACCTTCCGGCAAATGCTAGGTAATGTTTGTAGAGAAAACATAAAAGGCTGTCAACACATTTTGATCTTTTTTCAATATGTGTTTTTAGGAACAAAAGTATCGCTGAAGAAACTCACAATATATTTATCTATTTTTGCGTTAATAGGTAATAATTATTTCGTTATTGTTGGTATTTAACATATGAAGAATCTAACTCACTACAACTGGAGTCATTTAAAGTATTTACAAATTATTAATCAAGTCAAATGAAAATTAACAGTTATTAAATATACACATACATCAAATTTTATACGTGTCAATTCATTGAGGAAAAATATCGGCAGACGCGGTATTCGAACCACGAGCCTTGCAACCTTTGCTCTATTCTTTTACACCACGCAGTCCACTCGAATATTTCTCTACCTGAACAGATACGCGCATGATGATGTATTTATACCATTGTTACCATCGTATAACGATGGATGTCTCTATAGACATCAGAATATGTATATTATTCTTTTTTATTATTCAATCAGTCATCATTTATTCACAAGCTTTTTATATTATTACTTTCCGACAGTTTGTCCGATAACAAATTTAATGTATAATTGTATGTGTATATTTAATTACTAATAATATTGAAATAAAGTCAACGATCTATAAAAGAAGATTAGAGTATTGAAAAAAATGTTCTGATAAAAATTTAAATCCATGTTAAATTAAATATTGTAAAATTTAATTATTATTATTGAAAAAAGAAATTAAACAGTTGGCGTTTCAAAAACAGTTCTATTATAACCACAATGAAAAATATATAATATATTGTCATTCAAAAGACAACGAGGAGCATGCAGTGCAAAGTTTGAGGGCGGCTGGTCTTGTGTAGTCGAGGCATTGTTAAGCCTGTTTTATACCGAACAATTTATCGTCCAGGACTAGAATGTGGACAGTTCCGGGGAGAGCTTGGGAACCACTGGACTGCAGGAAACAATGCATGCAAGATTCCATTAAGCTATGTAAATTATTTCATTAAATATGCTTCCCGCTGAAAAATACACTGTAATATTTTACACGTTTCGCGGGTTTTCGGGATCAAGACCACGTAATTAGCTTTATATTGCAAATATAAATATTCATACTTATTAAGTCAACATCAATCTCTCTTTTATATATTTTTAATCTATTTTCTTGTCATCGAACATTATTTTAAGCACAAATTTACAAACTCAAACTCACAAATTCTTAAACACAAAATAAGTTATTACTTAAATATACATATACTAAACATAAAATTCTTTTTTCAACGCGTCAATCCAAGCACAAAAATAACGGCAGAAGCGGGATGCGAACCGCGGACTTTGGAAACCAACAACTATGCCCAGGTATTCATACCGCTCGGCGAATCGCGCCATTGCTATGCCCAGACCGACCTGCGATGAAACTAGTATTTATATCATTGTTATTATCGTACGACAGATGTCGCTATAGTATATATTCAAAGTATGTATATTTTTATTATTATTCTATCAGTATTCATTTATTCACAAGCTTAATATTATTACTTTCCGGCAGTCTATTTATTTTAGTAAGTACCACTCGGGTCTCGAACCAAACTATAGAAAAGTTTGATCCTCACAAATTTATATTCTGTAAATGATATTGATATCAGCTTGATATAGGTCTCTAGCCTGATGCTGAAAAGCCTCGAAAAATGTTCTAATCCCTCTAATTTTTATTCGCTCGCCTGACATGCACACCTAATAATGTTAGTTTTAATTTTATATAAAAATAGACAGCGTTTGCATACGCCATTTTATTTGTGATGACAGTTGCTCCATTTCACGTTGGTTCAACTGTCATCTTTAATTAATTTTTATGCAGTGATTATCTTGGTGGCGCTGCATGTCACAGTGTTTCGGCAGTCGTCAGTTAACTCTTCCAGCCGGGGAAACGTCATGTATTGGGCGCACGAGAAAATCTTTAGTCTGTATTAAAAATAAATGCTAATTGTGTTTCAAAAGCATGTGTTCTTTGCTTCCTCCGCGGCCACGTGATGAACCCGTGACTTGTCTCCTTTTTTTAAAGACGGGGGATGTCAATATGTATAATTGAATGTCCGTTTTAGAGTTAAGACATTGCTTAAGATGGAATAATTCCGAAATATGAACAATCACTTAAAAATAAATGTGAAAACGTATAACGCATTTAATATTTTATAGGTTTTTTTATTGCAATGAGGTTGAACTTAAGGTGTCCTTTCCTCTTTAACGGTAAATGTTAATAAAAAACTTTTAAGCCAATTCTTATATTATTATGAAACGTTAGTACGTAATAAGCAAATCGTCTTCAACGTTTCTCGCGGTGAAGTCGCTTTTTGCGACTTGGAGAATATTAGAGAGGCTGGAGACTGCGGTGCTCTATATTACGAAATGGAGATGGTAAATAGTGTTGACGGTAAACGAAGAAGAGTACCGCATTTAGGGACATTTATTCAATATTCTTGTTCGTAGTATCAATCCGGTGGATTGGATTGTATCAACTAAATCTTGCATCTCGATCTCCACTCCTCTCGATCCTCTGCAGTCCTTTTCAGCTCAGCATAAGAGCTACAACTCATGTCCTCGAACACTTGCTGCAAATACTCGCATATGGTCTAGAGCACCCTCTACAGTTTCTACCTTCAACCATCCCTTCCACAATGTCGCGAAGAAGACCATCGTGGCGCATGATGTGACCGATCCATCGGGGTCACCTCTCTGAGATGTTTCTTACTAGGTGCCTATCCTCCTTGATTATGCTCAGAACTTCATTGCTCGTGACATGGTCTCTCCAGGAAATTCGGAGAATTCTTCAATATGACCTATACTATGATTAAATATTAAATCAAAGTATCTCAATCGAGTTAATTTTCTGGTATATTTCTTTATTATTACTTATTTCCATAGGCCGTTCTATTATCCTTTCGGTACTTTATGTAAATGTATAGCAACTATAGCATCAGTCTTTGAGACCCAAAAATAAATTTATAAATAAATCCTGCTCCGGCACTGGATATTTTCTCTCAAAGGAACTCTCTTCCCGCAAAGTCCTCGCTTGACTGCCCAATTATATTTTGTGAGCTCCGATCCTGTACCAATTCCGAAGGTGGCGACTGTTATACCTACAAATATCGGTATTTTAACATCTTGATATTACTCGCAGAAATTATTTGGGTAACTTAGTTTGACTTTCACCGGGATGCCGAAACTTTCAGTCAAATATTCTTTAATATTCCAAATTACCTATTTTATATACTAAACCTATTTTATTATGATGCTTGATTAGAGTAATCAACAAGAGTCGAATATTTGGTTCGCATATGTATTTTACTTACTTTACTTACAATTTATGATAACTTTTAGGAATTTCTATTCATGACCCAATGTACTTTTTTTATGTAATCACATACAGAAGAATACCGACAGATGGTGATAGTGATGCTAAAGTCTCATCTGTGGAATTCTATGACGCTCACCACGGTGCAAATAGTTAAGCGCTGCATGCGGAGTGTTGAACCGCCAACGTCATACACTACAGCCCAAGATTCACGCATCATCCATATTATTACAGGGATTTACTATGAGTGGGTGGTCTTCACGGGACGACTTTCGTGTACCACCAATTTTGATAAATACCCTATGACTAGCATTTTACGGGTGAGGCATTAAATTCACACCAACCGGGGTATTTAAGAGCTCAAAATCCTTTTTTTTAAATCTCGGTCTGGGATCGAACCCATGATATTGGCTTGCAAAGCAAACGCTTTGACCATTGAGCTTTACCCGCCGGCAGATAGTAATGAAAATGAAACATTAGACGCACAAAGATAAAATGGTTTTTATTTTAATGCCTGTAAATTTAATTATTGTTTATATACGAATAGATTACTAGCAGTTTTAGCTATGGTCCTTATTAAGAAAAATATTTTTGGATTTGGTATAACATATTTCAATATTGTAAAATCAATACATTTTTTTAAACATATCGATACATTCATTGAAATTAACAGCAAATACGACATTTTTTTCATCAATATCGGAAAAAATGAACGGCGAAAATAGAATCCTAGCGTCTGCCTTTCCTTTTCTCCGATTTTCATGAGAAAAATATCATAAAGATGATATTTACTTTAGTTAAGTATGTATGTATCAATTTGTTTATTGCTCTAGGTATATAAATAAAGTATATTGGGATTAACCACTCCTCAAAGACCAAATGGTGCAGGTATCGGTATCTATTAAAAGTAATGATTTATTAATACGTATGTTGTATATGCATCAGATATTACATTTATCTTTTCTTTTGAGGATTTGCCTGAAATCATCCTTTAAAGTTCTCTTCAAGCGTTTTCTAAGAATGTTTTTTTTATGTGTCTTATAGTATTTGATACGAATTTTGTATTATTTCCAATATTATTTATATTTTTTCTAGCATATAACCTTTTGAATGAATATATTCTTGATGGGAATATATGAAGAAACATAAAAAAAATTTTCATAGATTAAAATACATATTTTATCAATCAAGTCCTATAGTGCTCTCCGGGTCCAGTATAACAACGCCTTCCGAATGTTATTGGGTCTGCCGCGATACTGCAGTGTCTTAGGCATGTTGACGGAGGTGCGTGTGGATGGCTTCCATGCCATAATAAGGAAACATTGCACTTTTCTGTGTGCGCGCTTTCGCGGCAGTCCCTACGCAATGGTCGCTGTGTGGGCGGATAGGTGGGACTTCCGGTTGGAGGGTCACTGGATGCGCCTTCATGGGGCCATCCAGCAGGGATCCGGTGCTCCACTTACTGTGAAAGTTGTTAAAATTGTTAAATGATATTTATTACCTTGATTTTTTTTATATGTATGAAATGTAATTTTTATGGCTCGATATTATTATTATTAAAAAAATAAATTTCCAAAAAATATCAAATTAAACCATAAATTTGAGTTAAGCATCTCTGATTTTTAGTGTTTGTCCAGTGAGCCGTCAATACGGTTTGAAAATTTAATTTTTGTTCTCATAAAAAAATACGATTTTACTGGGTTTTCCTTTGGGAGCGAAATATCAGAAGGTGAATTTTCCTTCTGCATCAAAAGTCGCACTTCGACTCGAATGCACAAATAAAATCTCCCGTGCAAGTCACGAAATGCACTTAAAGTGTGTGCACCTGAATTTTTTACCTGAAAATGCATTGGCTATTTTTACTGAAAAAAAAAAAACTCGAATTTTCAAAAGGAATTCCATCGCCAAGCAAACTGAAAAATGTTTTAAATTTACGGAAGTGTTGTGAAAAGGAATAATGCCAATCACAATACGAGATAAATAATAATATCAGTACTTAAAATATCTATAAGACAGTTGTTTTGAGACCTCGAAAATTGCATTTTTATTATTTATTAATACTAAACGTACAATCTACGTTAAGTTTGCTATGAATCTATAAATTCAAATCATATTTTACAGATCGCACAATTAATGTATCTTAATTTAATCTTTTATTTGCATGGTATTTATGCGCAATTAAATTTAAAGTTATCAGTATATCATCAGTTAATGTATGAGTATATATTTAATTATACTCGTATATATGAACATTCTAAAAACAGTTATATAAATGTGAATAACAACAAAATTACTACATATATATATAATCGTGTCGGAAACAACAGGGTCAGATCCTGTCTGCCCAGAAGTGGGCGACGTCGATGGCGTTACTCCCGATCACCATCAGGTCTTCCTGGGTGCAAGTACTCGGACACAAGGCACACTCCAGAAGGTGTGACAGGGTCTGCTCAGCGCCGCAGTCACATTAAGTCGGTCCCGTGTAAAACTGTCAGGCTTTCATTTTTGTCCTCGTCTTGCATACTCCGGTCCGAAGTTTGTTTAGGGACCTCCATATATTCCACCCCTGGTCATGTCCAGGTCCTCTTTCGGGGCAATCCAAGTATTCCCCTCAGTTGCGCTTCTCCACATGTTCAGCCGCAGGGTGGCCTCAGGTATCACCAGTTCCGTTGTCGACTGTAGGAAACTTCTTCTTGATTTGCTTGATATCCAAACATAGGGTGGAGTGTGTTATGATATAATCATAAACTATAAATTGAGTAATCTGTATTACAATTTTTAGAAATTAATGTAAGTACTTAAATATATCGAGACCACAGTTTCGTTTATAATGAACACTATAGCCTTTAAATTTCAAGATACTATTTGCATGCTACCCATATTGAATTATTCTGTTATTAAAATTTATAATTAACGATTAAATTTTCATCATCTATCCTGAGACTTAAATAGAAACTGTATTACATGACTTTAATTCTTAAAAAAATTAAGTTATTCTGTAGAAATAACGAGACGAATTATCATCTGGAGAGAATTTCGTAGACAGATGAATATTCAACAAAGAGAAAAAATCCCATGCGAATCGCATCTCTGTGTTATTTCGTATCTCAAATAGATATAAATTTTAATTCAAGGTCTAGAAAGATCAGATAAAATCAAGAGAGGTCATCTGGGGTCACAGATCTTCTGCTTAAGGAGCTTTCCATAATTTTAAAATGGGATAAGTTTTTTTCTTAACAAATTAAACTTTTCTAGAGACGTTCATCCGAAGTGGGACTTTCTTTCTCTCTTTTCCACGTCTCAGTTCCAAGAAGCGAACTTTTAATGAATTGTCCTTCTACGGCGTTCTGCTTCAGCCTTTTTCATAGACTCAAAGACAAAGAAACTATTTAGAGATGTGAATAACTAAGTTAAGCTACATATTATTTGAAATATTTAATTTGTTGTACACCTTTACAGAAGTAATTAATGCGGTGTAAACACATATAACATCATCTGTTATTGAAAGTATAATTGATACGTATTATAATGATTCTTAAATATTATCAAAACTTTGATTTTTCCTCCATTTAATAAAATAATTATATTCCAATTAGAATTACGAGTGTATTTGAAATCCAATGGCCTTGTACATGTTGAAATATTTAACAATAAACTGTTTTCTATTTTGACTAAAATTGACACGTGACGAACAGTTTTTATATGATATTACCAGTTCAAAATAATTAAACTACTTGTATGTTTTAGAATGTGAATACATGTTTTTTTTCTACCGACCTCATGGTGCTCAACTATGTCGGAATTTCATAAATTATATGTTAGAGTGCCATTTTTTATTAGATGCTTTGCACTTCTTTGATATGGATCGATTGAATTATGCAGGTATCATGAGATTCAATTTTAAAATAACTGCCGTATTCAGATAAAAAATCATGCATGTATTAAGGACTCACAAAAATAAATGAATATTACACATTACACGAACATACGACGGTCGATGGGGAAGAAAAGTATTCGAATGGCGCCCAAGAACTGGTAAACGAAGCATTGACCGACCTCCTGCAAGATGGACTGAAGACATAGGAAGAATAACGGGAGTGACCTGGATGCGGAAGGCGGAGGATCGAAGAGGATGGAGACTCTTGCGGGAGGCTTACGTTAAACAGTGGACGGATACAGGCTGATGATGATAATGACATACATTACTCGATACTCTATTTAAATATCGAACTCATAGCTTACACCCATCTACTCACTGAAACCTTCAATTATATAATGTCGTTAGCTTATTTCTTGAATCGACTCGATGTAATTGAAACATGCTTAACTATTAAGAGTATTTAGAAAAATTCTTAATATCCTTCTTAAAGTTTTTTTGACACATTATGTAGTAATTACATGAAAATTAAACATAAAACACTTGATTTTTTATACTAAATAAAAAAAAAACATTTAAGTCAGATTTTAAAAGCACTCTTGATAATATTGTGAATGCATTTCAAAAAGGTTAGATGCTAGCTTGAAAAAGTTGTAATTTGAATGTAAATTCACGCAACTTACATCACGATTTTCCCAAAAAAGTGATTTCGTTTAAATATATCCTTCTGAATGATACGATGAGGTTCAAAAACATTATAGAAGAAAATTAACTTTCAAATTCGTCCGTAAGTGTTTTACACTTCCTTGGGGTCATTCTAGACCCCACCCGCGGCGACCTCTGTCGGCAAAAATCTAAACTAATCGACTTTTCCAAGTCGTCACATTTTACGAGCCGACTACCGTAGAGCTTACCTAACATTGAAAAGGTTTGCGCGTCAAATTTTCAGCTGAAATCTTTTGTAAAAGCTGATAATATTCTCAAGCGAGCTTGCTGCTTTTAAAAATATTATTCAGTTAGTTACACACTCGTAGTTTTTAAATGATTTATATAAACTTATAAGAACACACGTAAAATGGTACCAACATTAGATTTTGAAATAATATGATTTTCATCTGCTTAGCAAATAATATTGTGATAATTGTGTGTGAATAGTCATATTTCACAGACCTTCGATCCTATTTCCATTGGAGGAACAGAAATAGAGGTTGTAAACGACTATACCTATCTGGGACAAGTAATACAACTAGGGCGAAATAACTTCTCAAAAGAAATCGACAGGCGCATACAACTGGGATGGGCAGCATTTGGAAAACTAAAGTACATTTTTAAAGCGAAAATTCCGCAATGCCTTAAAACTAAGGCGTTTAAACAATGCGTCCTCCCTGTATTAACTTATGGCGCAGAGACGTGGAATCTGACAGCAAGTCTTACCCATAAAATAAAAGTCACCCAGCGTGCTATGGAGAGATCCATGCTCGGAGTGTCGCTAAAAGATAGAATCCGAAACGAGGAAATACGCAGAAGAACTCAAGTAGTGGATGCTACCCAACGAATAGGCACACTCAAATGGCAATGGGCAGGACATATCTGTCGAAGAGACGACGGTCGATGGGGAAGAAAAGTATTGGAATGGCGCCCAAGAACTGGCAAACGAAGCATTGGCCGACCCCCTACAAGATGGACCGACGATATAAGAAGAATAGCGGGAGTGACCTGGATGCGGAAGGCGGAGGATCGAAGAGGATGGAGACTCATGCGGGAGGCCTACGTTCAACAGTGGACGGACACAGGCTGATGATGATGATGATGAATTGTGTGTTATCTTTTATATGAGTCTGAAAACAATAAACCTAATACAATCGTCAAAACGTATTTTGACATGTCATTTTTGTCTGAGATTTGAAAACCATTTAATAAAAAATAATCACCACTTTAACAAAGAAAATGACTTGAAATATTACGAGAAGAAAATATAACTTTAAAAGTAACCAACTCTTTTTCTTCTAGGGATGCTTTCTTTCCATTCGCTAGAGTCACGGAGGAAAATTGCTGCACTCAAACATTCATTCCTTCTTCTTCGCGGTTCAATTTACAACCCTGGAATTCTTGAATGTTTTAACTTCTATGTTCCAGATAGGTACACCCGTGCTCGAAGCCATCCATTGTTTTTGATCCCAGTTGATGCTTGTGGAGCTTCAAGCACCCAATTTGCTACAACGGCAATGTCGCTCATAAATGGCCTACCAGCACACCTCGATCCTTTTCTTACCTCCTTTTCCTCTTTTGTCAATTCTTCTTCTTCGTGTCAGCGACGTCAAATTATTTTTTCACAATATCTGGCAACATCGATAGCTCGTGTGTTGCCCAGCATTAGGTCCTGAGATGTGCAACTTGTTGGGCACATGGAGCAGCATCGTAGGTGTGAGGCGGTCTGCAGGTCTCCACAGTCGCACAATAGTGTCTCTCCCTGCCGAAGCATTCCCCAATTTTGTCAATAGTATTGTTCTACTTGATCTCTGTGATCTTTGACACGTGTCATCTTTTTATTCTTTTGGGTTATTTTTATTTTTTATTATTTTCTCTATTTATTGTATTTTTATGTATACTCTATGTTTCTAAATATTTGTAAAAAAATTGGAATTTCGATTCTGTATATAAATAAATAAATAAGTAAGTAATTTAGACTTTCATTCAATTAAAAGAGCTAAACGAAATGAATGATATTATAAATAATCAAACAATTTACTAAACCCTTTCGTTACGGCTCGGTGGAATACAAATTGTACTGTCAATACGGCGTGAATTTTTCAAACCATTTTTTTTGCTTAAAACTAGTATTTGAAGCATAAATGTTATAAACTTATCGGACCTATTTTCATATAAAACATTGGTTTTTCTATCCTTAGCTATCAGATGATGGATGAAAAATTATAATATTTAACAAACGTTCATTATGTAACTCCATACATGTGACATTGACACATGTGGTTTATAGAAAAATCTCTCCTGTGACGAAACCTAACGATATTAATTTACATGCTTTATAGACTCCTGTAAAGAATGCATGTAGGTTAATAAAAGGAATGACTGCACTTCCAATGACCTACTGTAGATGTCACAATGAGTACTGAAAGTAGCAAAACGATATATCACGTCAACCGATGTCAACGTTCGGGGAATCTTGGACGGCATATGCCGACAGCCGATGTGAAAAGGTTAAGTATTCTGTTAAATAAAGCTAACAATACATAAGTGTTTCAAAATCATTTGAAAATGTTGACTTGTATAGTATAAAGAATAAATACTTAAAAATTGCATGATTATTCTTATTTTCGAATCAATATAGAAACTGAAAACAGTGCAATATTCAGGAATAGAATTTGTTACAATAATCTCCCAAGTCAATGTTTTATCGATCTTGTTTATTAACGATTCTATACACTGATTATTTTAGATATGCAAATAAAAATACTCCATATTTACAGTATTAGTTGTATAGCGTAGGCAGATAAATTATTAGGTTATGATTATTTACTCGTATAAGAATGGTTGTCTATAAGAATGGTTATACATATATATATATAAGAATGGTAAGAATATTGAAAAAACCTACTTTAATATTTAAGTCGTTTGAAATGGTTAAAAGAATACAATATAACATCAAACGAAGATAGAACATAAAAAAAGCAAGAACTTTCATTAAGTAAGTGTATGAGGGTTTTTTTTAACTTGTTAAGCCTTTGGCGCTTACAACCAATCAGAAAGACTTTTTGAATGTTATAATAAACTAAGCAGATTCAATGTAATATGAATTTAATGCTCGTTTAGTCTAAACGCACTCAAAGATATTGACACTGATCGTCATGCTGTTACAAAGATTAACATCTTGCGTCAACAACGCCATCAGTTGACGAAAGAATCATTATTTCCCAGTGGTGCCCTCGGCATAGACAGGCGGCGCAAGGAGGAACTTCTTCCGTGCGGCCTGTCAGTCAGTCAAATACTGACCCTCTCGGCATTAGCATGAATGTTATGTGCCTTCGTTTTTTTTCAATTTAGTATTTTATATATTTTTTAATAAATAAACGAGACTAATCTCAAGTGGTGAGATTAGTCAATTTACCACCAATATTATAAAATTGCTTTCACTAATTAATGTCGATATTATTTTCATTAAATTAACTTTGAAAACTAGTCACTCACAAAAATTCACACATCGTATATTGATTATAAAACAACATAAAATTGTATCTGAACTTTATTTCTTTCCTTATTCTGATCTAATTTCCTAACCCCCCACTCTCACCCAGAATATTGGTACGCAACCCTTTCCCCGGTAATCAAGTTATCCCCTAGCCACCTTAAGCAACATTAACACAGAACCTAATTTGCCCTGCGCGAATTTTTCCTCTGCAAAAGTGGTAATATTTCCTACCATAATTTGAACAGTTTATGTGTGTCGTAAGCTTTACCCCCGTCAAAAAGGGGAGAGAGGGCCAAAGAGAAGACGTGGGTAATATTATAACAACGAAACGAGAAGGGGGCAAAAAAGGGGGTGAAAAAGGGGGTAAGAAGGGGCGCAATTAAAATTTTCTTACACCTTAATAACGTTTATTGTAAATTAACAGAAATTATTCCGCACACCTAAATTAATTAAATTAATTATTTCTTGAAGTAATCCAAAGAAATAAAAAAAGCCTTGAACAACCTTATACATTACACATTTAGAAGATAAATAAAATAAAGAAAGACAGAGGTTTTTTTTGCTCTTAATTGTTTTTATGAGAAATTACATTTCTGGGGAGAGTCGTTTGGAGCATTGTTTATTTTCAGGGAGTGCGGAACGTGTTTCACTGAAGACAAAGAGCCATACACCGAAGAAGATTATATGAATTATTATTAGGAATTATGTGCAACGGTATGAAAATGCATGAATTTATTACCATAGGAATATTACGTTACTATATTAATATCACAAAAGCAGTGTTTCTTTTACACGTTAAAAAAAGATGATTGTTTATTTCAATAGTTTATATTTTCCACGTTTTAATTTAAAGTATGGGTTTTCATTATATTTTATTCTTTACATTATCGCTTAAAAAATATGCATATTCTAACCATAGCTGTTGTAAATGGCCTTCACATATTTCCGCTAACCATATTAATCAAGTTGCCGACGGGTATAGCTCAATGGTCAAAGTGTTTGATTTGCAAGCCAAAGGTAAAAAAAAGGATTATTAATCGATTTCTGAGCTCTAAAATACCCTGGGTTGGCGTGAATTCGATCCCTCACCCGTAAACTGACAGTCATACCTTATTAATAAAAATTGGTGGTAGACGAAAGTCGTCCCGTAAAGACCATCCATTCATAGTAAGTTCCTGTTATAATAAAGGATGATGCGTGAATCTCGGGCCGTAATCTATAACGTTGGCGGATCAACACTCTACATGAAGCGCTTAGCCATATGCATCATGGTAAGCATCATAGAATTCCACAGATGAAAATTCAGAATTACTATCACCATCTGTTCGTATTCTCCTGTATTACATAATGTTACATAAAAATAAATACACAAAAACTGTTTTTTACTATGTTAAGGTATATATCTGTACATCTCTGATCCCACTGGATAAATACTCAGTTTACAACGGCTTCCAATGCAAGGATTTGAGTGCTTGGAGAGATGGCATCGGTTCTATATAAAACGTATATGTGTGATTGTTAATCAGCAAATTAAACCAGATGTTTAAATTTAGGATATTTTATTAGTTCGTCGGACAACGAACTCTCTTTGATGGCGCGCGCATTCACTTTATTGTCCGTTAGCAACAGGTAAGTATACTTGAAGAACCTTACTGTGAAATGAAATATGATTGAAAAATAATCATGTAAGCTGACATAGCTTTGTGCCTGAAATATATTTCGGCATTTGTACCCAAGTTTTTTTTTTCTAAAACGAGTAAAATGCATTTTAGACAGAAGACAAGTAAATTCTTCAGATATATTCCTTAGGTAACAAAAATGCAGAAAATTACTGAAAAATCTCAAAGATGTTACGTTGCTAAGTCTTAAGTGATAGAAAATCATTAATTTTTATGAAATTCAATTGTATGTATTTCATTGAGGACCAATTTTTCAGAATTTCTTTCATGTAGGACTTAGCGCTTTTCGTTTCAAAGACTTCAGGATAATTAGCTTTAAGGCACATGCTGAAAATAATTGTTTTTCATTCTGTTGGTCTTAAAATATAACAATTTTATAATTGAATTATTGTATAATTTTGGAGTTCAGGCAGGTTCAATTTTTGTTGAAAGAAAAACGTAAATTGGATGTATTGTTCAAACGAGAATGAATGTTTATTTATAAT
Source organism: Glossosoma conforme (assembly GCA_022606575.1). Taxonomy (NCBI): domain Eukaryota; kingdom Metazoa; phylum Arthropoda; class Insecta; order Trichoptera; family Glossosomatidae; genus Glossosoma; species Glossosoma conforme. Next base: position 4,320,084 of record JAGTXR010000007.1, read on the forward strand.
AATTGTTTTGACGAAATGTTACATTAAAAAGGAGAGAAAATATAATTTTACATCAAAATGGTTATGTTTTCTACGAGCGCCGCTTTCAAGTTACAAATTAATTCATTACTTTAATATGATAAAAATAAATTGAGCCAGCTATGCATCAAATTGCACTAGACCAACTACTAAGACTCTATTGAATGTAAACATGTTTTTTTTGTTCCAAAACATCAACCTCAAAGCCATGCATTTAAAAGTCTAAGTAGTGGTGTTACATGAAATAAATGATATTTAATTTAATTTAAAATAAACGATCGAAAAAAAATCACAATTAGTAAGTGATAGTAAGACGAACTGATTCAACAATGGTTTTAAATGTTATGCTGCTCCGTAGGACTAAATAGTTCTGATTTCGGGAGAGTCAAGCAGTTTATCCGATTTCCATCAAAAACCCGATTGACAAATAATCCAAAATTATGCCGTCTTCCAAGCACTCGGATTGCTACCTTTGAGGATGACGGGAACTAAATATGTTCCCAAGTGGACTTTCAGGTGCAGGCATGCTCTAAATTGAGGAATGTAGAGTAGCAGCTGATCGATTTAAGTGGCGGCAACTTATGGTGACCAATATGGATCGTATATGAGAAGAAGACAAATATCATTTTCAGATTCTAAGGCGCTTGCCATTTTTTAAAAAAAGCTAAGCGTTGTTTATGGAGTAATTCGTCAAGCCAATAAAATCAAAATATTTTAAAGGAGAAGCTTAATAATCATTTTATTTATCTATTATCTCTACACGTAGAAAACCACTACACATCTTTTTTACTAAGTTGAAGGTCTTTTATATATGTTCTTGTTTGTGTTTTAACCAAAACTAATGTATTTACTACACAATCCACTTTATATTCCATATAAAGTGCAGTACATAATAGTATATACGACTAATAAAGAACAGCAGTAAATACGTTAAACGGTCTGTAATAACGTGATGTAGTTATTTGTCCATATAAAACGTGCTCTATAATATGATTGGCCATTACATTCTACTTCTGAGAACTCTACGCTGAACGCCAAAGCTCCGTAGAAGCTTCGTAGAACTGAAGTAGACAAGTCGACAAAAGCTCGGTACGATTCCGAGAATCCTATGAAAATGCTTTGTGTATTTAATTTCGTGAAAACGAGAGTTGTAATAATATTTATTTAGTGTTTTTAATTGCTGTTAGTGGAATGATATGGCTTAATGACGATTTTTTTTAAATAAGATCATCGTAATAAAAATTAAATGTATTATATAGTGATAAATTTACTGAACAAACGGAACATAATAATAAAAAATTGTTTTGAAGTTTTTCTTCAAGAAAATTATTGATTTTAAGTGTTAAAAATAGTTTTGTTATGAACTTGATCTGAACTATATATCAACATCATCCTCTCATCCAAAAGGTTGTTATTCAGTCGCGTGAGGGCAGGAATAGGAGCAGATTGGATAACACAGACTTGTCCTGAAGCACATTGACATATATTTACGATAAACTTTACAAACTTTGGGCCCAGGTGGAATGACATGCCGGCTGGCCATATTGTCGGCTGGCAGCACATAACTGCCGCGCTCGTGATGGACTCTCGCACAGCGCCCCAAGCGGCGGTCTATATCATTAGTCCCAAATGCCAATATGGCGGGCACATTCATGTCTGACAAGTGAACAGAAATAAGAGACGAAAGAAAAAGAAAAATACTGGAATTGTATAGGCGGTAATTTACTGCTCCAACCTATAAAATTAATAAGCCGACAAATCAAGTTGTTTTAAAAGTAAAATAATAATTATAAATGCTTCGTCTTTTGTGAATATATAAACAAATAAAAAAATGTTGCACCATTAGCAAGAATATATCGAAATAATCGAACCATAATTTACATTTCGATAAATGTTGTTAACTTTATTAAATGTATGATTAGTATAGTGTATCGATAGAAATAATCCAGCTTAAATTTGAATTATTAAGCATTATCCTAGAAAACATAAAAAATTCATATAAATGATAGATTTGTTGGGGATGGAAGATTAACCAAGCTATTTCTTAGAATTTTACTATTCCGAGTCTCAGATATTGCGCATGGAGTTGAAAGATTCAGCGTTCACATGTAAACCTAAGTGAACAAGAGTCTTGTTTATCATCTTTGATAAACTCAAGTATTAGCCCTGTGTATTATAAATACGTCTCTATTACATCGCGATGATTAATGTGAGCAACGTAATGAAAATTTACTGTGGGCTCGAAATAATTCCATAAATCACCCATTCAAGACAAGTAAAGTAATAACACTCGTCAGTCTGCACGTCTAGGGACACCGCACTGTTTATTTCAATATTTTTTCAGCCTGAAACAACCTGAAAAAGATTCCATACGTGTACGTTTTTGTGTAAAACATTGTTTTTATGACATTGTGCGACAGCGCGATAAACAAATATCTGTGTATATTTTTAAAGCTATTTTTTTTATTGCAATTAACTCGAAAAAAAATATATGCTCGATTCGGACATATTTATATTTATGAGTGAATAACTGATACAGCCAACGTTCAACAATTATTGTCGATATATATAATCGTGTCGGAAATAGCAGAATGAGATCCTATTTGCCCAGAAGTGGGCGATGTCGATGGCGTTACTCTTAGCCATTATCAGGTCTTCCTGGGTGCAGCTACTTGGACACAGCGCACACTCCAGAAGGTGTGACAGGGTCTGCTCTACGCTTCAGTCACATTCAGTCGGTCCGCTGTCAAACTGCCAGGGTTTCATTTGTCGCCTCGTCTTGCATGATCCGGTCCGAAGTCTGTTAAGGGAGCTCCATATATTCCACCCCTGGTCGTGTCCAGGGGCTAGGTTCTCTTTCGGAGCAATCCAAACGTCTAGCTATATGCAATCATTGTCGATGGTTTCATATAACTAGACGTTTTGATTTTAACAGGATCTTATTTTTTTCTTATATATAATGAATGAGTAGTCATGATATCAATAGACAGCACGAAATAATAAGAACTAAATACAATACACGGAAAATAAAAATAAAGTCTTATTTTTGAAGGGTGCATCTGCTTACAATAATAGTAATAATAGTTTTATTTATTAAACCACCAGATCCATAAACATCACAATTTTATATATAAAAAAAAAATACAATTTTAACAACTACTTCTCCAACCATGAGTCTCACCTATCCGCCCAAGCAGCGACCATTGCGTTGGGACTGGCGCGATCGCGCGCCCACAGAGAAGCGCAATGCTTCCTTATAATGGCCATCCACTCACGCCTCCGTTAACATGCCTGAGGCACTGCAGTATCGCAGCAGACCCAACAACATTCGGGAGGCGTTGTTATGCTGGACCGGGAGTGCACTATAGACCTTCTGATTATAGCCAGCCCACAGGCCGCACGTGTAGAAAGATTGATCAATTACTTCTTCTAGCTCACTAGTTTTTCTTCTTATTACTCTTTTTACACTACACAATCTTCAGTCAAACTTGAATCTAATAACTTGACTCATATAAAAAATGTTTGCGTTGCGTTTTGATATTAACTATTTAAAAGAACGGGTAACAATGGAGTAAATTTATAATATCACAAAGAGGGACCGGAACTAGAAGGAAGTGTCTTTTAGTCTTTCAAGGGGACCCGCGCGGGTAGTTTGGTCTAACGAGGTGGAACGATATACAAGGGTTGGAAAAAAGGATTTTTCAAATAATTTGTTTGGGCGGTCGGCTACTTTTCAGGGCCGTGCCACAATCCTCTAGCGTTCAAACTATTAAAAAAAAACCACGCTTAACGTATAAAACTGCGTAACTCACTTTTGTTGTTGTAAAAAGAACATGAAAATAATGCATTATATTGTATTCAAGAAGAAATGGACTGAAATTTTTGTAAATGTATCCTTCTTATGATTATTTTTATAGGCATATATTATTAAGCCTCGCCATTTCCCATCATCTGAGGTCGGTTCTCCTTGTGAACATTCGTCATGTCTGTCTGTCCTGCGTTGCATTCTTGTCTACAGTTGCAGTCCAGGTTTCCTGTGGTCTTCCAGGTCTTTTTCTATAAGCTGACTTAATTAATTAATGATATTCTGTAAAATGATACACCCATTAATTTTTGTGTTATATTTTGCTGAAACATTTTGTACCATTAACAAACATTATCAATGATTTTTGTAACTAATCAAAATAACTAGCTTTTCATAAATAATAACTTTAAGGTGATAATGAAATATTGATAAGATTTTTTATAATAATTTTATTATATTCGTTATTATATTAATCCTTTCATTACGGCTCGGTGTGAATACAAATTATACTGTCAATTATAAAACTAGTATTTGAAGCATAAATGTAACTATCTGGTCTATTTTCATATACCACATTGATTCTTGTATCCTTTAGCTATCAGATGATGTATAAAAAACTCTTCTAAGAGAGTAGCAAAACGATATATCACGTCAACCGATGTCAACGGTCGGGGAATCTTATGAACGGCATATGCCGACAACCGATGCGAAAGTGTTAACTATTAATATTTTCATTGTGAGATAAAACGAATTCAGTCATAATGAATACTGTGAATTAAAAAAATAATATTTACTTTGCATTAATTTTAAAATAATTGAAAACGAAATTCGAAGAAATGATTTATGATTTGAAAAATATCCTGCGTCAATGTGAAAGTAATTTGAATATTGGTTTGCATTGAAAGGGTTAAATAAATATCCTCCGTAACAGTAATTTGATTATTTGTTGGAATTTAAAGGGTTAACTGGTAATCTCTTGTCCTGAAAACTTTACACGTGAATGAAGAAAGAGAAGCAAAAATACGGCAATGTTCAGGAAAAAAAGGCCTCCTACTAGACAAGCAAGTTTAAAAAACAATGCCCATTTAGAAAGATTCTGTACTGACTGTATTTTAGTTTCTTGTAGAGCTTTTTTAGTTTCTTGTAGCGCTTTTTTAGTTTATTTTATTTTTCCACCGTGTTAGAATGCTGAATTTGAGCACTTTACTTTGTCTTGGAATTGTTTAGTTACTCATGAATTATCACTATTGACAATGGGTTGAGCCGCACTTTAGGACCAAATGTTTCAGGCATCGAGAGTATAAAGCCAATCATCCGATTTACTTAAAAACAATAAGCGGTTGCATTAATGGCATACAAATATATCACACATCTTTTAAGAGTTAATTTGCTATTCATTTTTAATTGTTTTTGTATATCATAATTAATAGTGAATTTCAAAATATATGTTCTAATATTATAAATTTATTAAATTCATATGTGTTCTAAACGTTATTTTAAACATAACTATTTGTATTAAGCCTCCAAAGTAATTGTTAAAATCAAACTCTTTATCTTAGATTCATACAGTCAGGTACGATCAAGGTCCAAAACAACAAGTATAGAGGAATTTCCGTTGTACGAAGTTCTATGTATTAGTAATATTAATATTAATAAGGAATGCTTACGTATCGATACGGAGCATGGACTATTCCAATAATCTGCCACTGTATGTGGATTGTAGGGATCATGGTAGAAAATCCGTATTTTAATGTACTGACATTTAAATTATATTAATATTATTTTTAACTGCTTGCACATGTTGTAAATTAGGGTATGAAAAGGGGACTCGTATTAAATAAATAAGTAAAAAATCAACTCCGGTCTTTGGACTTATCCTCAGTGCCGGAACCTTGGTATTTCGGCATCACCATATAAGCTGATGCTGTAATTTCGGGACCGCGATCTCGGTTCCCGAACATATGAGATAAATTAATATTAGTAAAAAAACAGGTTTTTGTAAAAAATTGACTGCATCATAATAAATACCTGCTTTATGTGAAACAAATCAAGATAACATAATATTAAATTTGTTTTGATGGATTTGTAATATATATTTCAATATTTACTTTGTAAAAACTATCGAAAATGGATGTAATTATTTAATAACTGACATACACATACGAATTTACAGAAAACTTATTCTTATATGATTTTTCTCTTATCATAAAACTTTTAACAGATTTTTTAATGAGAGAAATAATGTCTAAAGAAATATGTTTGTTGTGAATTTGTATACGTGTGTCAATTGTTGATAACATTTACCTGAAAATTGTATTCTCGCGATCAATCCATAAATAATAAATCTGCCCGTATCTAATATTTAAATATTTTATTGTTTAACTATGACAGTGTATTGTTGTTCTGTTGGTTGACTCTTAACCCTTTCACACACTCTTCCTTTACGCGAAAGCAATCAGATTTTAATGGACCGTAGTTCCCGTGCAGTCGCACGAAGTGGTTTTCTCTACGCACAGTCTTCCCAACTTTGCTAATGCCGTGGGCGGATCGTGCGAGTAACTTTGCAATTAATCCGCCGGTCTGGTCGGGACAACGATTATACTGATAACCGAATAATCGCGCGCCACAATGGCGGCTGATTTTCGCGATCTCGGTCCGGATACAATGTTAATTGGAAAATGTAAACAACCGCAAAAACGTAAGCGGGGAAGATAATCTCTGAGGTTTTGTTTATTAATTATCGAATACACCAAAAATCTTGTTTTACAAGCCAAGATAATCACATAAAAACTGTGCGAACTTATTATTTGTAAAGAGGATTGCATAATACTAGGCGTTTTCATATAATAATTCATATGCGATGGAACATATCATTTAAGCTATGACTATATTACATGTATTTAGAAGGCTTGGGATAAATATCCTATCTTTTTAAAAATACGATTAATAAATCACACAAAAATATGCCTCGGATACCACAGAAGCAGTTATTTCAAATCCGCGGGTTTCTGCGTTGACAATTGCTTACAAGTGTGTTCGCAGGTAGAACTTTAAGCGCACAGATATCTTGGGACAAGCTATAGACAAAGAACAGATATTAATAATATAATTATAATAATAATAAAATTGATTTATTTAGCCACTAGTGCCATAATCAACATTTTGCATACAATAATTGCAAGCAAAATACAGTTTTTTTTTTTTTTTTTTTTAATTAAACAGAATAGAAAGAAAAAATAAATCAGCACGTACACACACACCATATTATTGTACTACTCAGTGAGTGGAGCAACGGATCCCCACGTGAAGGCGCATCCAGTGCCCCTAAAACCGTGAGTCTCTTAATGAGTGGCGGCAGTTTGTGGTGAGGATGTTTCAGATATATAATAGATATTGGAAGAAATGTATTACCTACGCATGAGTAGATACATTTATTTTCTACAACAGTACAATGTTGAAATATCGGCTTTCATCCGATAATTAGTGTTAAGCAACATTTTGTGTGGAAAGAACTTGGATGAAAACTTAGTGTGACGTTTTTTTGAGGTTTACGTTTATTTTTAGAGTTTTTTTTAAACTATCTCTACGATATGTAGGAAAAATGGAATAAACAGGTATATTACGAGAAAATTAAATAAAAGCGTCAAGTGCAATAACTATAACTTGCATTTAAAAGCATGTTCGTCTTGTCGATATTTTTTTTATGTAAACACATAGAGGATAATACCGACAGATGGTGACAAAAGCTCTGAAGTCTCATCTGTGGAATTTTATGAAGCTTAGCATGGTGCGCGCTGCATGTGGAGTGTTGATCCGCCAAGGTCATAGACTACAGACCGAGATTCACGCATCATCTTTTATTATTACAGGAATTTACTATGAATGTGTGGTCTTCACGGGACGGCTTTCGTCTACCACCAATTTTGATTAAAAGGATATGACTGGCTTTTTACGGGTCTACCACCGATTAAAAAATTTTGATTATAAACTTGTGTATTTTTTACGGGTACATATTTCATTTATGTTAATAAAAAATTAGACTAAATAATTACAATAAGAACCAACCAAGTAAAGACCTTAGTAATTCACCAATTAAAAAATACTTTTTTAATCATCGTTGGGGATATAACCTACCTTTGGCTTTCAAAGCAAATTCTTTGACCATTGAGACATAACTGCCGGCTTGTGTATTTTATTATGTATTATTGATATGTAAATGTTTAATTTTTGTTAATAAAAAATTAGACTAAATAATTACAATAAGAACGTTTGTATGTAAATTTATATGTGTAATAATGTTATATGTATGGAATAGTCTACCAATTTGAAATTGTGTAATAAAACACTTTTTTCGCTTTTTATTTACAACGGAACGGCATTGCTAAAATTTAAATTGTATGAAACATAAATACACGGGCGTAATGCATTTTTTATATTTTTATTTGTCTCGTAATAAAGCGATATATTCCTGGTAGATCATAGCAACATGATTTACCAATTTTATACTGCACATATAAAATAATAAAAAACGTGTCGTCCCTCCCCCTCTCCCTCACTCGCATGTCGCGTATTTCCGCTCCCAACATTATTCTAGAAACACAACGAGACGACGATATAACTGTCAAAAATACTCAAGTATGGTGAAGCATAAATGTTTCAATTCCTTTTTACTTCATTTACGTAAACACTTATGACAGAGAAAACAGTGAGGTAGTGATGACGATATTTCATGTGCTATTTTATGACACTTGCCATTTAAGAGAATAAAATCAGAAATGTGAAACAAATAACTCTTAGATACAGAAATATTTTCATTAAAATCTTATGACTAGAATGTTGCAAGCCAATAGTATGAACACATTTAATAAAATAAATGAAATATTAGACATATTTTTTCATCTTCATCTATCTCTTCTTCTTCTGCTTAATTTTTTTCTATCCGTAATATAATCTGGAACATATGGTCACCACAAACTGCCACCACTAAAAATATTAACATGAATAAATTTTTGCGCCTATTAAAAAAATATGTTAATAAAAAAATTGTTTAAAATTGAAAAAATGGCATAGTCCAGTGGTTAAGGCGTTTGTTTCTCACTCAGACGCCTTCGGTTAGCATCCTGACCAAGGTTGATTTTCTTAAATCGATTATTAAATCAAAGTTTCTAATATGCCCTAGGTAAGGTTGATCCACACCTTAAGAACAAAACAATAACTATCTAGGCCTCGGGAGCGTCGGGTTGATCATCAGATCTCCCTAAAAACCCTGATCATTGAACATCCAAATATTTCTCTGATACTACAGTCGCAGTTTATGCAAGTTCGCGGACTCTTGCCCTGGAGGCTCCCGAAACCATCAATGTTTCCATGTAGATCTCCGGGTTACAGGTGTTCTGGGACTAGGCATGGACAGTATTAAAAAAATGTTCTTAATGTACGTTTGCATTTGTTTGAATATGAATATAATAATTAATGCAAGGATAAAAAAGTCACTACTAAATAAATGTTTCGTGTGTTTTCTACCATAATTGAAATAAAAGAGCAATTAACATTGGAATGCCTCACTATTCTCCGCAATTCGCCACAACTTGATGTCCATATCTCTGCAACAGAAAGTCATAAAAAGTAACTGTTGTACAGCTCTGATAACGGCCGTCCCGGATAGTAAAAATAAAATATGGTGAGCGTACTTCGTGCGAGGCAGAAAGCATAAAAAACAACGGAAATAATCTCCGGGCTTAAATCTATACGGCGGCTTTTGATCGGCCGTGATATCATAATGCTATGACCAGATCTGTAGAACGTCAAAACGGTACACTTCTTAATATATTTAAAATATAAAAAAAAACTTAAAAATAAATAAAATCTCATGAAAAAATTATCTTATTTGTAGATTCTATGACGTTTCACATTTTAGGATGATGAAATACTGTGTATAGTATTGATTGAGAATTGCCATTAGATAACATATCAAAAATAATGCATGGTTCCAAAATGAACTGGTTTTATATTTTTTTACGATGTCCGTTTCATTTTAATACATATGAACACCGTCGTTTTTACAGTTCTGTAAGCACAGATTGTGTACACCTTGTCCCAAAATACCTACTTACACAGAGGTCCACATAAGAATATAGATGGATCCTGGAAATTTACAGAGCCTGCGAACTTGTATAGACTTCGACTGTAGTACCAGAGAAATTGACGATCATATAAGTATATTATAATTCAAATGTTTAATATATCAAAATAAACAGATTATTTTGTTATTTATTATATTTGCTAATTAAAGTTTATTAAAGCTAATTAAAATGAAGCTCATATAATTAATTTGACTTGTCTGTTTCATGGTATTTCTACACCTGAAAATTTAATGTCTTTAAGTACTACGTATACTTTTTGATAGACGCGGTAACTAAGAGAGAATTTGGAACTTAAAGGGAAGATACTTTAATAAAATAAACATATGCCGGCAGGTGTAGCTCAATGGTCAAAGCGTTTTCTTTAAAAGCCAAAGGTCATGGGTTCAATCATCGACGGAGATTAAAAAAAAATTTTTTTAATCGATTTCTGAGTTCTTAAGTACCCCGGTTGGTGTGAATTTGATCCCTCACCCGTAAAATGCCAGTCATAGCCTATTAATCAAAATTAGTGGAAGATAAAAGTCGTCCCGTGAAGACCACCCATTCATGGTAAATTCATGTAATACAACACTCCACATGCAGCGCTTAGTCATATGAACCATGGTAAGTGTCATGCTTATTTCATCCAAAGATGAAACTTCAGAATTACTATTACCATCTGTCGGTACTTTCCTGTACGTGTTTACATAATAATAAAAATTAATTAGTGTTTATAAATACTTTAAAATAATTACTAGCCCAAGCTTCTTAGGTATAAACTTTAAGGTTTTAACGGCCACTAAAGAGAAAAATTATAAAACTCACAAAAATTTTGCTTATCTATGTGTGTAAAACATTAACCACTTTTACATGATTAAGCTTGAGTTGAAATTTTTCACTGAAATATTACGAAAAATCATAAAAAACTGAAATAAATTCTTTGAGTTCAAATCAATATGACGGTATTTGATCAAGCTTTGATACCGCGCTACGATGACCAGATTTTTGCTACAAAAATGGTCCATTTTTAATTTTATTTTTTTAAGGGAAGAAGGAAGGAGAATTCTAGGTGATGGTAAAATCTCATTTTATATGCAGTGTATGGAGTATTGATCGGGAATGCTTCTTAGACTGCAGCTTAATCAATATCGATTAATACGCTATGACAAGTAAATTTACGAGCTTGGAATCAGGCAACACTAGCTGTGGGCATTTACAGATGATAAATAGCTTACAATTATGTAGATTGTAGATCACTAATCGTATTAGTTTAAGACCATTTATCTGAACACAAAAAATATTTCTAAATAATATTTAATCAAATAATTAAATTAAAAAAAATACCTTTATCACAAAATATTATCGTCATCAAACAAAACTAAACATCACGTGTCTTTTTTCGATTTTTTCAATCGATAATTCTTGGTGGAATTCCATAGTATCAGATATAAATAAAATAATTTCAGATACTTGAGTGCATTTTGATGAAAATGTTTATTGTTTTTTAATGGCCTTTGTAGTTACACATATTATATTGTTGTGACATCAATGATTTCCCTTATACATTAATTATTTCCAAAACAAATATACCCATCACACAATTCATATCCACCTTTTCACTCACTCTATGCTTTATATAGAGCCAACACTCACTTTTACTAACTGACTTGAAAATGTCTCCCGCATGAGTCTCCATTCTCTTTGATCCTCTGCCTTCTGCATCCAGGCTACTCTCACCAATCTTCTGATGTCGTCTGTCTATGTTGCAGACACAAAGCACTGGTCCAAACATGTACCAGATATTTGTATTTACGAAATTAAATACAAAATAAACAATTATAAAATAACAAAGCCAATAACACTTCTAAAAGTAGGAAGAACCCCTCTAATAAAAAGAGCTTAAAAAACTATTTAACAACGTGAAGAACATGGAGAAACCCCGGAAATATGGAGTGAAAGTATAGTAATATTTTTCCACCAAGTAAATTTTATTTACTTGAATATGCTTAAGCGAGTATAAAAGATAAAACTATTAGAAATATTAAAAATATTTAAAAAGTATTAAATATTTATGGTAAGCACGTAGAACATTAAAAAAATGTTATCAATTTCACTTATAGGTAAATAAACAGAGAACGTGCTTTTTTTTTACTTATGTAAACGTTTATTAAAGTATGCCAATCCGTAAAAAATGTACACCAAGTGAATTCCATCTACTGTTCTCATGACTAAAAGAGATCCACACAACCTCTCACATCCGGCCCTGAAAATCAGAGACTCCAGCTCTGGCGACAAGTTGCACCAGAGGATTTCCTTAATCCAAAGGAAGGCCTCCCAACTGGAAAGAACCTTGACTGGTGGACCTGGAATTCACTGAGCAGATTAAAAAACGGAGTTGGTAGAACAAAGGACAACCTCGAGCGGTGAGGAATTCTTTGGCAGGGAGAGTCACTATCGTGCGACTGTGGAAACCTGCAGACCGTCTATCACCTAAGATCCTGCTCCATGTGCCCAACAAGCAGCACATCTCAAGACCTAATGCTAGGCAACACACGGACTATCGATGTTGCCAGATACTGGAAAAAAATAATTTGACGTCGCTGACACGAAAAATAAGAGAACATTACTAAATATAATAAGCTGACTGACTCATGTTTGGACGTATATTAATTTTATTTATTAAAAAGTCATAATAATGATTTTAGTCACACTATTTTGTCACTGTCGCGAGAGGTCGTTGATTCAAACGTTTCAGGACCCTAACCTAGGCACCCTAGCCATGAAGGATTTCTCTTGAAGCCAGACGTGTGGGGAACCGCATTATGCCGGGCGTCGCCTGTCTGTACTCCAAGGAAATTAATGAGCAAGTTGTTGAGTGACGATGCTGGGGTTCGTTAGTGATAAGGAAGCGCACACTGTCATAATGATGACGATGATGACGATAATAACGATGATGACGAACGTCAATTACAATTATGATAATGACAAGAATAATGTTCATTAATTGTAATTGTGTTAGACATGGTAATAAAAAACTCTAATTATAATAAAATTTGATCATCACTATACTATATATACGCTAACATCTTCCTCTCTCTAAAAAAAGGGGTATTACTACGTCACGTGGGGACAGAATGAGGAGCAGGTGAGCAAACAAAGACTTTCTTTTAGAAGCACATTGATTATATTTATGATAAGCTTTACAAGCTCCGACCAAGCGGGAGGACATGCCGCTGTGGCCGTAATGCAACCTTCTCTCGCTAAAGGGTGGAGACCGACTACTGATCTCTGCGCTCGGTCACGGCTTTCGATTGCGCCACGAGCGGTGGTGTTTATAACTACCACACCCGTTAGCGGACCCATCCAAAATGGCAACATGGCGCACATAAATGCATAAAAAGCGGCCAGGAATAAGAGACGAAAGATTATATATCGAGGTTTTTGTTAACAGTCAGCAAGGACTACATCATGCTGATGTCAACGCCTACCTAACTGCAGCATATATAATTCACGATTTGCTGCCACGAAGTTCTATCATGCGCCATAGTCTTTGTCTCATTCCATGTCTGCTTGCTTTTTGCAGCTCCGCCGAGTAGATTCTAAGTATACTCGTACTTTACGAAGGCCTCTAAAGATGCACAAGCCAGGGAGCTTGAATAAATGGAAGCTGTAGTTTATATTCACTTGCGGCATTCTTAAAACGTGTTCCAAAAGGTTCATCTTTGCTTTTTGATCGACTGTAGGATGTAAAATCCTCCTCTCTCAAAAACACGAGAGAGGAGCGTTATTACGTGGCGAGGGGCAGGATGAGGAGCAGTCCAGCAGACAAAGACTTTCTTGTAAAAGCACACTGATTTTATTTACTTAAAAACATTACAAGCTTTGGGCCGTGCGGAAACATACCGGCCATAACGCTAACGTTGTCACACTTATCGCTCGGGACTGACTGACGCCGGCCGCACTGCCGCGGCCCGGGGTCGTCAGCGCTGCCGGTGGCGAAACTATGAACTAGTGCCAATGTCGTTATCTACATAAAGGTGTGGCGAGCTACAAAAATATAAGACGAAAGATCGTTTGTCGAGGTTTTCGGTTACAGTAAGCAAAGACTACATCATGCTGATGTCAGATGAATGGCTGTCTTGTCTGCTCTCTCACCTCGTAATACTTCACAAAATTAAGCCATTGTTCTCCTAGTATTCTACGCAAGCATCTGCCTTCAAATCCCATTATATGAATGCATTGGCTCTTGGTAATATCCCAAGATTTACAGCCGCAAAGAAGAAAAGAGACAATACAGGCGCTGTATAGACGGAACTTTGTTTTGATTAAAAAAAATTGTGGGTTCCAGATATTGCTCATTGAATTGAATAACGCTTCAGTGCTGCAAAGGCTGCTTAATTTATTAATAAATTTATTATATGCGAAAATAAATTTACAAATTGTGAATTATTATTTAAAGCAACGTTTCTCTTTTAAATTAAATTGTGACAAACATTCTCAATGTTTAATGCATCAAGTAACTTCACTAAATAAACCTTATTATAAATTACACCAACAAGCAAACTAAAAACAATTGCTATTCTTATGTCCATAATAAAATTACAGCTACGTTTCGTGGAAACTGTTGTTGTTTCAGTTAAACTTCTAGTTAAATTCGCCAGTTAATCATACGCATATAAACCCCGCTGTTGAGCAAATAACTCACAACGCCCTACCAAATTTCGGCGCTGTTATCTTTTAATTTTCTTCAGGAGAAATTTCAGAAGCGGCGCTTGACTCCGGCATTTTTACAGCCTGGAACGGTGAAGCGTAGGGGAGAGCCGTAAAAATGAAATTCTTACCTCGCCGTCCTGCGGAGCCTCTTTCTTTCATACCGCAAAGCCTCCCAGAGGCCGCAGAGTGTCATGAAATTTTCAGTGACTTTTACGGCTGCGTGTCCCGATCTTTCAGGACTCGCAGGACTTGGTTTATGCCCCCTGAAACACAAGAAAATAATTTACTGTAACACGTTTTTTTTTTGAGAAAGTATATTTTTATTTATTTTATATTTTGCAAGCAAACTATACCGTATACATATTCAGAACAAGAACTGTTACGATAAATTTTATATCTCATCAATAAAACTGAAAGTTTTCCTTTTTTATTTCTTGTAATAAAGATTTTTTCAATATAATCCGTAGTTACATTTTTAAAATTGTAATCAAATGGTGACATTTAATAAAATATTATACATTTTCGCGGTTTCTAATTTTAAATTAATTAAAAAAAATATATATATCCTCTTTTAAAAAAATGGCTAACAAAAACATCAAACTAATGTAATCTTTAAATATTACATATATTTTTGTAACTGGATGCTACATATTTTAAATTAGAATCAGAATATATGATATGGTTAAAAAAAACAAACATAAATTAAAATACATACTCTAAATATATACTACAGAGACATCTGTTATTATATGATGTTAACAATACATCAGGTTTCGCGTATCTGCCCAGGCAGAGAATGGTCGTGTCGATAGCGCGGTGTGTAGAATAGAGGAAAGGCGCAAGGCTCGTGGTTCGAATACCGCGTCTGCCGATATTTTTTCTGATTTAATTGATGCGTGTAAGATTTGATGTATAATTTTATATGTGTATTTAATGACTATTGTTTAAGTCGCTTAATTGTCACTTCAATAGTTTTGAGCTTAAGCAATAGAAAAGTTTAATTTATTTTTAGATTATCACTTATACATATAAAAAGTATATGACTGTTTGATAAGCAAACCGTATAATAAAAAATATAAATTCAAAAAACCTATTTAAAATCGATTTTGAAACTAATTCATTATGGAAATTTTAGTTGGGTTCACATAAAACGGTTAGGTTTTCTTAAAAAATCTCATGCTCCGTAATATATTGAAAACTTTACATCACCGTATACTTCTTTAGTATATCTCATGCCGGCGGGTATAGCTCAATGGTCAAAGCGTTTTCTTTGCAAGCCAAATGTCGTGGGTTCAATACCCGATGGAGATTAAAAAAAAAGGTTTTGTAACCGATTTCTGAGCTCTAAAATACCCCCGGTTGGTGTGAATTTGATCCCTCACCCGTAAAATTTCAGTCATAGCCTCTTTATTAAAATTGGTGGTAGACGAAAGTCGTCCCGTGAAAATCACCCATTCGTAGTAAATTCCTGTAATAATTAAAATGATGTGTGAATCTTGGGCTGTAGTCAATGACGTTGGCGGATCAACACTTCACATGCAGCGCTTAGCCTCCATATGCAGCATGGTGAGCGGCATAGAATTCCACAGATGAGACTTCAAAATAACTATCATCATCTGTCAGTATTCTCCTGTATGTGTTTACATAAAAAAATAAAATTGTTTACAAAGAAATGTGCAAAGTAAGGTTTTTAGGTACTTAATGGGCAAACCAGGAAGTTTTTTCTTCCTCCGTCGCCATACTCCTGGAATGTATTTCCTTTAAAATATACATGTTCACCTCACAAGAAAGCACGTGCAGGATGAAAATCACATAAAACTTTTTTCAAAAAAATATGTCAAATTCACTCATGAAATTCCTGAAAAACGTCCTCACTTCCGGCGTGAGCGTATAAAGATTCTGGAAAACTTTTTTCGACTCTCTTCGTATCTCTTTCTCTATTCGTTCGTCTCTTCTTCGCATTTCAGCTTCCGTTTCATTGCTTTTAACATACTCGGTGTATTAAAAGAGAGAAAGAAGCGTAATATCTCTTCTTTGTGTCCTGTTTATTTATTTACAAGAAGTAATATTCTCGAAGGCTTCGGCATTCATCGGAGCGTGAGGGCGAACCAAAGCCTACCATACATCAGAAGGTTTTATAGAGCGAATAGTTTTGTCATCCGGCTAAGCCTGAAACAAGTAAAATTAAGCGCATTTATTTAATGTAAACAAATACAGGAGATTAACGTCAACCAATGATACAAATATCGCATATATGGGTACTATAACTTTCTCACACTTAAGCGATGTATGTGAAAATTTGATATACTGTACTATCCTGCTGCAATAAAAGCACTTTTATAATTATTGATATTACATGTTGTCTTCTTCGTAGTATCAATCCGGTGGATTGGTTTGCAGCAACAGAATCTTGTATCTTGATATCCATTCCTCTCGGTCCTCCGCAACCCTCTTCAGCTCAGCATAAGAAATACAACTCATGTCCTTGAACACTTGCAGCAAATGCTCCCGTCTAGGGAAACCTCTACAGTTTCTACCCTTAACCATCCCCTCCACAATGTCGTGAAGAAGACCGTCGTGGCGCATGATCTGACCGATCCATCGGGTTCGCCTCTCCTGATATAGTTCTTATTAGGTGCCTATCTTCTTTGATTATCCTGAGAACCTCATTTTTCGTGACGTGGTCTCTCCAGTAAATTCTGAGAATTCTCCTGTATTAGCACATCTCAAAGGCCTCTAGTCTTCTTTTATCACTTTCAGATAAGCACCATGTCTCGCAGCCGTACATCAAGAGGCTTCAAACATGTTTTAGGGAAGTTAAAATTATTGGTTGTTGATAGTGATGGTGAATGATAATTCATTGGCGTGACTTCCACCGACTAAGTAACGGTAAATCCATGGCGCCAAAATCATCATCGGGAGGCGTGGTAAATAAATGAAGAGTAAGTTATCAAAGAAAAGAACTCTTCAAGAAGCACATTGATATTTATTGTAAATAAAAGAATTGACAAAATTCAGTGATCTCTCTGGGACGGAACATTCAGTGTCTCTCACAGGTCCTGGACAGACTCCGACTGCCTGACCAGCAGAAGTGTCAGTCTATTTACCGAAATTAACCTAGCGCCTATTAAGAGAACTAATTGCGCCCACGTGACAGGTAGCGACCTCAAAATAAACAAAATGGCGCATTCAAGCGCCGCAAATTATAGTTAGTTAAATCAAATTGAGGGAATTGTCTCAGCCCAATCGCCCGATGCAGACTTTGTGGCCACTAAAAAAAAATTTCCTCGCATTTACAATCTTTACTCGTATTTTTGGTGAGAGAATCTTTCTTCCGTCTCCATCTCTTTACAACCCATGAATGCAATTCTAATCCCTTTAACGGGTTCTTTCTTTTAGCACTTCTGTGCAGTGACCACAATTGTTCAGAGGGAACTCCCACTGGACTTATCAGTTGCTTACTGATCATAATCTGAATGAGTTTGTCATCAAGGAGACTTAACTGTCCTCCGGTGTGATGCGGGTGTGAGGCGGGTAAATTCCAGTTACTTAAATCTAAAACTTAGACTAACATTTTTATATATGTATGTCAGACGAGCAAACAGTATTAAAAGACAAAATATCATATTTCGAAGCTTTTCGGCACCAACTTGCAATCAATAATAAAAAACGTGTTAATTTGTCTAATAAGTAAGTGAAGTAAGTGGCTGCGGGTCTATCCTGACAACATATTGAACATTGATTGCAAAGGTTCATGGTTTTTTATATTATAAGAAATGTAGAAATTGCTTAGTAATAATCGTATGTAATGCAGTGTGTGCGGCTCGCTTTACGAGTACGGATTTCAGAAAATTTTAAAGAAACTTTTCAACGGCGTCATAACATTCGCGATGCCAAATCGTAAATCTCGAGTTTCTTTTTTTAAAATACTTTACCATGATCGCCATTCGACTCATTTCATAGTCACAGGAATACTTCGACTACAACATCGAGATGAAGAAATGAAGACCTTTTAGCTGATTTTAAACTAAGTGTCATAATAATAATAAACAAAAATATATTAATTTAGCCACTAGTGCCTTACTTATAATTAACATCCAATAATTCCAAGCAAAATTAAAATTAAGCAGAATAGAAAGAAAACATAAATATGAAAATATAAATCGGCATGTACACATACACCACAATTATTATTATTGTACTACTCAGTGAGTGGAGCACCGGATACCCTCTGGATAGCCACGTGAAAGCGCCCACAAAGTGACCATTAAGTTGGGACTGCCGTGATCGCAATGGTCATGCAAGCAATGTTTGTCGAGAAAAAATATTTTTAATTATCTTAAAATGTGATCATTTTATTTCAAAGAAGGAGCAAGAAATGTAAAGTAAACATTTTCCACAACTTAACTTCCGTTTTAACTTAAATTTCCGTAACTGTATTTTTGGGCGTTTTTTTCTTAATCAGCATTTATATGAAGATTGAATGAATAGAACAATGAAAAAAAAGTAGTTTAGCTTTGAATTCAGTACTCAAATTAATCTACCGTGTCTTCAAGTCTCTAGACTTTTGCACTGGAGGTTATTTTAAACCAAATACATGTTTTCAGTTAAACCTAGTGCAAAAATGACTTGGGATAATGCAAATACATTAGAATTGTGTGCTTGATTAGCATTTCTATCGGCTAGTGCGCGGCGTGTTCAGAAATCCTGATATTTTGTTGAAATCGTTTTTTTTTGACACTGACCATTATTTAAGGATAAGGAGGCACAGATTGTTTGTTCTTCCTAGAAGTAATACTAACCTGCCAGAGACTATGCCTCTTGGGAGAGTGTTCAGACTGTTCAACCAAAACGCCTTGAATATTGATATATTCTACTTTAGAGAAGCCCAGTTTCGATATGAGCTCTACGAATTTATTTATCAAAGTAATTTCGTGGAGTCTTCTGTATAGCTAATTATTTAAATATTTATTGTGAATAATAAATAAATAGTAAATACCTAATTGTTTTTTTTGTTTAATATCTTATTTTAGGATCGTATTAAATATATTTGTAATGTTTCTGAAAGAAATAGATAAAATTGAATTGATAATAGTATTTGACAGAGCTGTGCGCTAAAAGCTTTAAGGGCGGCTCTCGTTGGATCACCAAAATTAGAAAAATTGGACGCGGAACAAAATTTGGCATGTTTACGGCCTGTCGCAAAATGGGTTTCACTGGTCTAGTTAAGCTACTTCATTGGATCAAATGGTTCAGGCTTTGGAAACGTAAAGCTAGTCATTCGATCTACATATTGTAAATATAGTCTCAGAGAGGTGAGTCCGTTGGATCGGTCACATCATGTGCCACGATGGTCTTTTTCACGACATTGTAGAAGGGATGGTTGAGGGTAGAAACTGCAGAGGGTGCTGTAGATGGGACTACTTGTAGCAAGTGTTCAAGGACATGAGTTGTAGCTCTTATGCTGAGCTAAAAAGAATTGCAGAGGATTGAAAAGAGTGGAGATAGAGATGCAAGATTTTGTTGCTGCAAACCAATCCACCGGATTGATACTACGAAGAATATTGTAAAATAATCAATTAAAATATCACGCAAAAATATGCGTTGGTTATCATATCTGCCGCCAAATTGTTGGGAATCGTGTATGTTCCCAGATATACTTAAGGGTTTAAAGATATCGTGGGACGAGTAATAAATAGAGCAGCTGAAAGAACAGTGTGGTAGTTATTTGCGATGATCAAATGCTCCTTATATGGAACGGATAAAGGGAAAATATATGCTTCAAGCTTAACATGGATTTGGAAAGAAATTATTAAATATATAATCGTGTCGGAAACAACAGGGTCAGATCCTGTCTGCCCAAAAGTGTTGACGTCGATGGCGTTACTCCCAGCCATCTTCAGGTCTTCCTGGGTGCAGCTACTCGGATTCCAGAAGGTGTGACAGGGTCTGCTCCACGCCGCAGTCACATTCAGTCGGTCCGCTGTAAAACTGCTAGGCTTTAGAAATTATTTAAACAGTGGCTGATGTCAATAAGTTGAAGAGAGTATGATGCGTATGTAAAAGATGGAGTGTAGCCGTGGGCTAATGGAATTTAAATTTAACCGTAAATGTTTTTTCTTTTTTGGTTTTATTTCACCGACGGCCAGGCATGCAACGTTGCTGAGAGAGCTTCGATTAAAATATATAAAAATATTTAAGATCGTTACTACTCTATACATTCTTCCGGTGATGTAGCCTGCCAGAGACTTTTCCTCGCCAGGAGCGCAGTGACAGTTATGAAGGAAGGCTTTGATTTCCCTTAGGAGCTGCGCCATACAAATGAGGGTTCCTAGCAACTCACAGAGTCCACAGACCAGCAATAGTCCCGGCACGGAGACTAGTAAGTCCCTTCTTGCTTTGTAAATACTCAGATGCAACGTTTGTATTACAGTGCTCATATTTGCAGTGCTATTAAAAGGCTCTATGTTGCGTTTTGTAGAAAATTGTCTTTTTTTTATTTACGAAAAAAATAATTCCGAAACCCGGTCATGTACTTTACTCATCAAAAATATACTTTATCACCATCCTTTCTGTATCAATCTCAGGTTAAAAAAAAAACGATAAAGTCTAATTAAGTCTCGATTAAGCTAGTCTTACATACAATAAACCAAGAGTGCCCTTTACAGCTTGCCGGTATTTTATCGACAAAGTCTTCTGATATTTAAAGGACAAATCCATGTTCTTCTCGAATAATCACACTTGCCCTTCATTCAAAGCCCTTAAAATACATTTAAGTCTTAATCGACTTGATTAAAAAAAATACAGTTAATGTAATTGACATCAGCATGATATAGCCCTTGCTGACTGGTACCGAAAACCTCGATATGCTATCTTTCGTCTCTTGTTTCTGTTCGCTAGTCGTACATGTATGCGTCGCCATATTGGCATTTTAGACAAGCTCGGTCACGGGTGTGACGTTAGTTATAAAGATCACCACTTGCGGCGCTGGTGTGACCGGCAGTCAGTGTGTGTCGACGACCACGAGAAGGTCGCATTATGGCCGGCCTGGCATGTTATACCGTTTGGGCCGGAAGTTTGTACAGTTATAGGAATATATGTGTGCTTCTGAAAAAGTCTTTGTGTTGTTAATCTGCTCTTCATTCTTCCACCGCACGACTGAATAACTGCATTTTAAAGAGACGAGGATGTTATAATATATAATGAAACATTAAATCAACCGTATTTAAGGGTAAAGAACTTAAAGGAAACGTTATTGATAATAATTTGTTCTATGTGTTATAACATTGAAAAATGGCTAAGACACCTGAAACTTCAGCTATCTCTGTGTAATGAAATAGATACATGTTCCAAAGTTCTTCAGATATTATTCTGTAAGTAATAGTCGTTGAAGATAACAAAAGTAAGGTTTTTTAAGAAATGTACATTTGGTTTATAATCTCCGAAGTCAAGCAATTACCAAGAAAAGTATTTTATCCTTACACCAATATCGATACCATATTTTAGCCAGGTTGTTGGACCAGGAGTTTTCAACTGGTGAAAAATTCCTCCACCGGAGATAAATAATTACTTTAAAGGTATTTATTATTTGAAAAAGAAATGTTTTGTTATGGTTCATCAAATTTAAGGATTGAAAAATAAAACGAAGTTTAATTTAAGTGAACTAAATTTCTTTGTAAAAAAATACACAAAAATGTTTTTGTTCTATTACCGAAGTAAAACAACATTAGACGCTACCCATAATTTAGATACGTTATCGTCTGTCGCTTATCGCGTGTCGTGCATTGAGTTCAATCACCATTTAAGACCAAATGTTTCAGATTCTAGATGCTTCGAACTTATCAATCGTTTTTCTTTAAAAAATGCTTAGTAAAATAAAATCAGCGGCTTTCGGAGTGAAAATCCGAATTGTTACTTCGAAAGTCGCTGAAAACTATAAATATTCTGTTAGATTTTTATGCGCAGAAATGTCTTAGAACAAAATTATATAATGACTGAAGTATTTTTATATAATCCAGTAAGTTTGTTTCCTACCTCATACAATCAGAATCTGTACAAAAAACATTTCAATATACACTTGCAATCCCCACAACCTATTAACATCCTCCTCTCTTTCAAAAGGTGTTTTTTACTTCATGCGCCCTCATAAATAAAAAAAAGCATTGATATGGGAATATACTCGTATATTTTATTGCATAATCGTGTCGGAAACAACAGGGTCAAATCCTGTCTGCCCAGAAGTGGGTGACGTCGATAACATTACTCTCGGCCATAATCAGGTCTTCCTGTGTGCAGCTATTCGGAAACGCCGCATACTCCAGAAGGTGTGACAGGGTTTGAAAAAGTAAGTAAAACTGCCAGGCTTTCATTAGTGTCCTCGTATTGCATACTCCGGTCCGAAGTCTGTTAAGGGACCTCCATATGTTTTATTAATTTTAACTAATGAGAGAAAAACGTGACAGTATAATATTATGGTTGGGATAAGCACATGGCCACAGTTTAATTATTATATGTCGCTTGTCGCGCGTCGTCCTTCAGAACCTTTCTTTTTCCCTCGGGCAGTCGGGCTGCGTTATCACCGCCCAGAGATCCCAGCGACGCGGCGGTCATAAACCTCGACAGACTATCAGATGCTGCGAATCGCTTCTACTGTGACGACAAAAATGCGACGCTTAAAATTTAAAACGATATTAACATTTTAAAACACCACCAATTCTTTTGTATGACCTACCCAGCGAACGGAGAACATCTATGTGAAAGAAACGAAAAATCATGAAAAAAATATATCATTTACCCTTTCGTTACGGCTCGGTGGAATACAAATTATACTGTCAATATGGCGTGAATTTTTCAAACCATTTTTTTGTGCTTAAAACTAGTATTTGAAGCATAAATGTACTTATTTGACCTATTTTCATATATCACATTGGTTCTTTATTCTTTAGCTATCAGATGATGCATAAAAAACTGTTATATTTAACAAACGTTCATTATGTTACTCCATACATGTGGTGGCATTGACACACGTGGTTTACAGAAAAATCCCTCCTGTGACGGAACCTTACGATATTAATTTACATGCTTTACAGATTTTTGTAAAGAATACATGTAGGTTGTTAAAGGGAATGACTGTACTTCCAATTTCCTACCGTAGATGTGACAATGCAAACGATATATTACGTCAACTGATGTCAACGGTCGGGGAATCTTTGACGGCATATGCCGACAGCCGATGCCAAGGGGTAAAAATCATGTTAAGTTCAAATTTAAGTTATATTATTGTGGCAACACGGCGTTCACAAATCGCGCTAATACAAGATATATAAGTCACGCTTCAGCCCTCGAGACACGACGTCCTCCACGAAATGCTCACAAACTATAACTCTGCTCTATCTCGCTATCTCCTCCATAAACAAATCAAATAGTTAAGCTGACAATAATTTTTGAATATTCTATTGACATCATGATGTAGCCCTTGCTGACTGGTACCGAAAACCTCGATATATTATACAATATTTCGTCTCTTATTTCTGGTCGTGCATTTATGTGTCGCCATGTTGTCATTTTGGACGGGTCCGCTAACGGGTCTGTTAGTTATATACATCGTCACTCGAGCGCTGGGCGAGAGCCGCAACGCCGACGACCCCGCGGAGCTTGGAGTGCCCCGCCCGTTGGCAAGAGCATATTGTATTGTCCCTCAACCTATGCTGTGACTAGGCCGAGCCAGAAGAAAAAGTCTGTGTTATCAATCTGCTTCCAATCATGCCATCACGCGACGGAATAACAACCTTTTGAAAGAGGGGAGGATGTTATTATCATAGATATTCTGCAGAAGGAGCTTGCTTCTCGTTGTGATACTCACAGTTTTACTCATACAGAGCCTCTATTATGCCCAGTCTTGTTTACGGTTGCGAATCTTGGAAAATCGTGAAAAGTTGGCTCAATCTTATAAAGAGAGTTGTAGAGTGCGATGGTATGATTTTTTCAGGAATGACAAGGTGAAGAAACGGATAAGGTAGCCTGCCATACCACAGTCAATTAAAAGACGAACCTCGTCCTTGCAGGGACATCAAAACTGCTGCCTTTTTGACAATGCCTCGGGCTCACTTAGTCCTGAAAAGTCATCGATAAATTTACATAAAATGTGCTCAACGAATGTGTGAAAGGTAGAGCTGATATCTGAAAGCTTAAAGTTGGAAATTCGTGATACGAGTATGCTCCAGTTAGGGGAGCGGATATGCCATGATATTTTTTGTTTTGTTTTTTAAGCCTCCTAGTGATTGCTTTCAAAGTGATTCACAGGAGCACTTATAAAGGCATTAATTACAGATCGCTTAAATCTTATACTTATAACAAGATTTGGTGTAATAATTATTTTTGGTTATCAAGTAAAGGAGGCGTTGGGTGAAAGAGGGTTTATTTATTTCAGTTCAAAGAAGCAACGAATATATGCGTATTCTAATGTGTGTACATATTGAAGGTTAGATTTAAATCAAGTGATTAGTCCGATGCAAATGAGACACGTAAAACACAGTAATAATGTGCAGTTGACGTAAAAAACTTTTCACATAACAATTTTTGCGCAGTTTTGAAATGCAAAGCTGATGCGGAAATATAGTAAATTAATCATAAAATACAAATTATATAAATTTATAATGATATAATTGTGTATTCAAATATTTAAATACTTATATTCTAGCCTTTTTATGTGACTTACGTCGCTTTGTATCTAAACCGAAATGCTTACTTAATGCCCTACTTACCTACAATATTAATTTATAAACTTTTATTACTAAGACGGCATTAAACTTGATATAAAGCCGCGGCCAGTAGCCACAACGTCGTAATAACCACGTAGCATAATGGATCAGAAGTGGAATTATAATAATAAAAAGCAGATCCCGAAGTTAAAATTTGGTAAGTTTCCTTCAGGGATTTCTTATAACAACATCTCTTTACAACAAAAAACAACAAAAAAAAAAAACAAAATAACTTAGTTACGCCTTCTTTGTCTGGCGGTTTTTATTTTAAATGCCAAAAAGTGTATTAAGAGCTTTTGGTAATAAAGCACTTCGAGAAAAGAAGGAAAGCTCGGAGTCCATTTCATATGAAAAGAATCTTCTTTTGATGGGGCGAGCTTAAGTCTATGGGCTACATCTACAGCAGAAATTCGAAACCTTTTTGGCAATCCTTCAAAATAATACTTACAATTTATTTAAAATCAATATGTCAAGAGATGCCAACAATACAGTATTTGATACAACTGGATGTTAACAATACAAATAAAAGTTTTTTTACAAGTATTTTTTTAGCGTAGTTCATTTAGCATTTGAATATTATTAAGCTTAAATTAAAAAAAAAAAGTACAAAATCACAATTACTACAACTATTACTATTAAAATAGTAGATAAAATAAGTAATGTCCACAAAGTTTTTATTTTATCATTTATTTTTAATACTTGATTGTACAAAACCAATATACTTACAAATGCTGCATTTTTTATTGACGATTTTAAATGATGGTGTTACCAGGCGCCAAAAATTAAATGGAAAAATTCAATAAAAACTTTAAATAACCGACGTATTGAAAACACCAAATTCAGTTTATTAAACATATTATCTAAATATTTAGATGTTATATATTTTAGGAATAAAATAAAATATGTATTGAGTATTGATGTAAATTTTGTATAATTTACATTGAATGATTTCTTAAAAATCAGACTTTATGAAAATAAATAAATACACGTTTACAAATAAGAAAAATAATGGATTCTAAAATTTTTATTATAATATTTTTTTCAATACTCTACTTTCAACTTATAATAATATAAAAAGCTTGTGAATAAATGTTGACAGATTGAATCATAAAAAATAATAATATACATACTCTGAATATATACTACAGAGAGGTTTTTACATGAGGTTTTGCCTATCTGCTCAGGCGGAGAATGGTCGTATGGACAGCGCGGTGTGTAGAATAGAGCAAAGGTTGCAAGGCTCGAGGTTCGAATCCCGCGTCTGCAGATATTTTTTCTGAATGAGTTGATGCGTATAAAATTTGATGTATAATTGTACGTGTATATTTAATTACTATGAAAAGTAATGTTTAAATACAAGTTTAAATATAATTTGTTTAAAAAGTACAAGTACACCTGTCCAAGTGTGTGTTTGTAGTTGTTTATAGCTGAGCAAGAAGGTTTCTCTTCCCTCGCTGGGTTACCCTGGGTGGAGTATCCGGACACGAGAGTCTCCAGGAGAGGTTGTTTATGAGGAAAGTTTCAATGGGGCCTCGTCAACCTGATGGTGAGGCGGCGCGAGGGCTGAAGCTGAAAAAAAAGCCTGAAAATTGATGACTACTTTACCGTTTCAGCGTGTCAAGTAAATATGTTCTACAAAATATTATTCTACTTCTCGTGGGTGATTCAGATTGTAGTTTGTTATTTTAGATGATCTTGTCAGCATGTGTGACTTAACTTTATTTCCTGTGATAGAAAATAAAATGATGAAAGAAACGTGAACTGTATTTTACATGTTTTACGAGTGTTGTCCATGTATACGAATATTTCATAGTATTATTCTTGTTATTTTTATTTATTTTATGTGAACACATACAGGAAAATACCGTTAGATAGCGATAGTAATTCTGATGTCTCATCTGTGGAATTCTATGACGCTTACCATAGCACATATGGCTAAGCTGCATGTGGAGTGTTGATCTGCCAACGTCATAGCCTACAGCCCGAGATTCACGCATCATACTTATTATTACAGGAATTTACTATGAATGGGTGGTCTTCACAGGACGACTTTCGTCTACCACCAATTTTGATTAATATGATATGACTGGCATTTTACGGGTGAGGGATCAAATTCACAACCGGGGTACTTTTGAGCTCAGAAATCGATTAAAAATGTTTTTTTTTTATCTCCATCGGGGATCGAACCTACGAACTTAGCCTTGCAAAGCAAACGATTTTCTTTTTTAAAAATAATTGCTTATATTTTCTACATAATTCATAAATTTGACCTGATTATTTTTTATATGTTCTTAATTGTATTATAATTTTATTTAAATCTCCTTGAATAATGTTTTGTCAGCATTCACGTTTTTTTGGGTCAAAAACGAAACGTTTTTCAATGCTTCAAAATTACTATTCATTTTTAAAAAGGGATAAACTGACAACCCTTCTTTTATCTCTCGTAAGGGCGGCTCACGAGGATAAAATACTTGGCGCCTCTTCTCATTCGACTCTGAAGAGACAAAAGCTCCCCCTCCGGCCCTGGCGGGGTCTCTCGATTTCCGATTCGAGTGGCCCCAACTTTCGTTATTAGACAATATTACGTTTTTCTTTTCGCAAGTGCTCGAAGATGTTTGAGAGTGTTTTGCAAAGATTTTCAACACAGTTTGACACAATGTATTGTTAGGTAATGAAAGAATACCTAGAACTCATTTTGTGATAATTTTTGATAAATATGTAATGTATTTTGAAATGGTCAATAATTTGAAATGTTATATTTTGACTATTATTTATATAATCATGGATATTCGAAACGTTATTTGAACATAACTATTTTATATAAAACATACAAAAGTCTTTAAAGTATTGACATCCTCCTCTCCAAGTTTTATATCTAGAATTACTGCGCGACAGGATGCAGGAGCAGGTTAAAAATACAAAGAACTTGTATTCGATTACCAATTCGCGTTTATTTCTCAAACACTGGCTTTTTCGTCCACTCGTTATGGCGAACGCTATTAGGCGTTTGCCATCACGGTCGCGAGCGAGCTCCAACTGACTGCGCGCTGCCAGACAGTCGCGGCAAAAAAGCAAAATAAAGATGACAATTGCACTGAAATGAAATGAACCAACTGTCATAACAAATAAAATGGCGCATGCAAACGCCGTGCAACATTATACAATTAAAACTAACATTAGATGTGCATGTCAGGCGAGCGAACAAAAATAAGAGACAAAAGATCGTTTTTCGAGGCTTTACGGCATAAGCCTAATGTCAAGTTGATATCAGTATTAATTGTTAAATTATAATCAAATTCTTTATCTTAGCTCATATTTGTAGATTCATACATTTGGGTACGACACAGGGCATTGACCATCACAATATTTTTCCACTCTATGTAAAATGATGGGATCAAGGTCCAAAACAACAGGTATCTAGGAATTTGCGGTGTATGAAAATTAATTTATCAATATTTATATTATAAAATACAGAATGCTAGCTCATATTGTACACTAAGATATAAAAAATTATGTGTTATCAAATAAATCATTACCAATTCAACTCCAATCTTTGGACTAATCCTCAGTGCCAGAAGCTTGGTATTCCGGCGTCACCATTTATCTGACGCTGTAATTTCGGGACCGCGATCTCGGTTTCGGAACAATGGAGTATCTTGCTGAATCCGCGAAATTACAAACATTTTGTTTCCTGTATTTTTTTATAAATTCTCTTCTAATTTCACATCTTGCAAAAAAATTAAGTATAATTTTTTACATTAGATAAAGTGCAGTGTCAATGAATTATCCAGCAAATTAAAATATTTATTTTGAATTAGAAATTTTATAATCATATAAATTAATATATACTAATGAATATTAAAATTAGATACACCATTTGCAGATGTAGTACTTTTACGCAATTCTATTTTTATAAAAAATTCTGCATTGACATCAAAAAATCATAATTTCACCACATATGGTTTCAGTACTTTGCACTACATGATTGATTTATCAATTAACATCCACCTCTCTGAGTTAGTTATTGAATTGCGTGGAGGCAAGATAAGGAGCAGATTACCAACACAAATATTTTTCTGAAGCACATTGACATATATATTTCGATAACTTTACAAACTTCTGGCCTAGACCTAGACACAGCATCAAGGACGGTCCAACCACAGTACGGACTCGCCACCGTTGGCACACACCGGACGCCGTAGTTGGTGACACCCAGCGTCGCAAGTGGCGATCTACGAGTACATAACTAGTCCTCCTAACGGCATTACAAAATGACAACACATGCGAGTCCGATGAGCGAACGACAATAAGAGATGAAATATTGTAAATATAGGTTTTCGCTACCAGTCAGCAAGGGCTATATCATGCTGAATTGATTAACTAATAATATTTTACAATGAAGATGTTGTGAGATTAATTTTTAATTTTTTTTTGTAGACATTTCTATTTTTGTTTAGATTTCTAAAATCATCGAATTATCTCGTACATGACTAAAATACATTTTTTGTAGAATATTATAGAAAAACATATTTAAAATTTTATAAATAAGACGACTTATTGTTAGATAATAATGTCGTTATCAAGTCTTGTTCAAGCTTTAATTATGTAAATAAATATGGTGTGTTTAAATAAACAGTGTAAATCAATTAGTGCCTTTTGTATATTTCTTTTTATGATGAAATGTTTACATAGAGTTTATGTATAATGTGTCACATGTATTTTTTTATTCATATCTTTTAAACGCCTAGTGGTCTCATACGGGATCGCAAATTTGCGTCGTTCAATTCCTTAGCAGGCCAATGCTTGTAATGTTTCATTGCGCAATAGATTCTTCCATGAACTTACTTTAATACTATTATGGCAAATTAATGTAATCCGATTGTGAAATGAACCATAAGCACTCCTGTATGGGACCGTAGGGCATTGAGCGCCGTAAATCGGCGGTCCCGTAAGGAAACCTTAATTATCACTTTACATTACTTAAACTTAATTATTGAGAATAAATAATAGTTTTAATGAAATAAATCAATCACAGATACAAGTGAATAAAATATAAATATATACAATATGCGTCTACAGTTAATAATTTACTTACTATATATTTATTTTGTTTTAAAAGAAGATGCAACTCGTTGAATAAGGCGGTGTCACTCACGTTCCGAATCGTCGTAAAAGATTTAAAACTGTAGAACACAACCTGTAAAGCGTGTGTCAAGTTTACACCCGAGTGTTTATTAGCCCCCACCCACGTTTAAGCTCCGGCTACGGGTTTTCAGGTTTTCAGGAAATCAACTTGTTTCTTTACGGTGCTGAAAGTCTACTTTGAAAAAGGATGTGTACAGTATATACAGAATGCACAGCACTTGATGCAACAAAGAAAAATGTTGCCATTTAAAGATAAGACGGAATTGTAAAAAATCACGTGAAAATTAAATAAAAATTTAATTGGTGAAGTCTTTCTTTTGAAAAAACTATTTAAACCTTTCGACGTGGTAATAATAAACGAAACCTATTAGCTTGAAATAACAGCGCAGTTATAATTTTTTCTAAAAATAAAACAATTTATTACACTTATAATCAATGCATCCTCCCTGTATTATCTTATGGCGCAGAGACGTCGAATCTGACAGCAATTCTTACCCATAAAATAAAGGTCACCCAGTGTGCTATGGTGCTCGAGGTGTCGCTAAAAGATATAATACGAAACGAGGAAATACGCAGAAGAACTCAAGTAGTGGATGCTACAAAACGAATAGGCACACTCAAGTGGTAATGGGCAGGATATAAATGTCGAAGAGACGACGGTCGATGGGGAACAAAAGTATTGGAATGGCGTCCAAGAACTGTGAGACGAAGCATTGGCTGAACCCCTGTAAGATGGACTGATGACAAAAGAATAATAGCGGGAGTGACCTGGATGCGGAAGGCGGATGATCGAAGAGGATGGAGACTCATGCGGGAGGCTTACGTTCAACAGTGGACGGATACAGGTTGATGATGAATAATAAGTACTCTTTACTGATTTCCTTTCGTTTGCTAGTATTTGAATGGTTTTCTGGAAATATAAATGTTTACGGGTAAATTTGATGAATTTTAAACTTAAAAGAAGACTTGTATATCTTAGATTGTTTAAAGGTGTTTAATTTTTTCTATCAATATATGATTTTTGTTATAGTTTAAGAAGTTAGTTTCACATATCATTTATTGATTTTTTTGTATAAGTTAGTACAAGCAAGGCTGTATATAATGTCTCCGGCCAATAGAGATGACTTTTAGGTGTCTGAAATACCTTGCCCGGTACAGTCTTTACTAGAGTGTTTCAGGATCTTTCAGGGTGATTGGCAACTACTGTAAATTAAGGCTTTAAGGGAAAAAAGGTACAGACAACTGTACTTACAATCTATTTATTCTTTGAAGAGGTTAAATAAGACACAAATAAAAGGGATTATTTGTTTTGCATTACAATATTATGTTTTGATATATATTTTTTTGATCATGTTTGTCATCACTCCTAAATAAGAGCATTCGGGCACCAAAATGAATAAAAAAGGCAGCTGCATCCGACAAACATGACACTACCAGGTCCAATTAAGATTTTTGGTCAACTGTAAGGTGGCTACCGTGCCTGCTCTCTTTCTCGTCATTCTTTAATAACATAATATTCTATCTAGTTATTTGACCTCAAAACCTATTAACCCTTTCGTTAAGGCTTGGTGGAATACAAATTATACTGTTAATACGGAGTGAATTTTTCAAACAATTTTTTAGCTAAGAACTAGTATTTAAAGCATAAATGTACCTAACTGACGTATTTTTATATATCACATTGGTTCTTCTATCTTCAAGCTATCATATGATGCATACAAAACTATTATATTTAACAAACATTCATTATGTAACTCAATACATGTGGTTTACAGAAAAATCGCTCCTGTGACTAAACCAAACGATATTTATTACCATGCTGTACAGATTCCAGTAAAGAATACATGAAGGTTGATTAAGAGAATGACTGCACTTCCAATTTCCTACTAAAAATGATATATTAACTCAAAGCTCTCATTATTTTCTACTCTCTAGATTTTTTTTTAAATAACTTTATTTTGCTTATTTAGTCATCATATTTTGTTTTTTCTTGTTACTGTTCTAAAATAATGTTGTGCCTTTTGATTTGTGAGTGATATTAAGTATTTTAATTGTATTTTTTTTTTATAATTTGTTTATGTTTTATATTACAAAACACTTGATATCATCTTATTTTTCATGTATTTGTTCTTATAACTTATTTTACTGTTATAATTAATTTAAGTATTTGTTAATATTACGAGAATACAAGCATTTCCTCACCACACACAAGAAAAATGATATATTTCACGTAAGGGAGGCCTAATTCAGACATGAACTCCACGAGTTTCTTTGGAGGAATAATTTGTTGGAGTCGTCTGTTTGATGAGCATTGGGACCTTCTGTTGCTTGTCTTTATTGCTTTGTTCTTAGTACTTAATCATAAGTACCTATTTTTGTTTATATTGTTTTATTTTTATTTTATGATTAATTCTTATTGTGTTTCAGAAACGAATTGAGTAATTCAAATTTCTAATGTTTCTTTAAGGAAAAAAATGAATAAAAAAAAATTGAACAAGATTCTCAAATGGCGAGAGTAAGTGTATAAAAATAATAGTTCTACGTTTATTAAACTTCTTTATAAAGTAATATATGTATCTATTAGAAATTATATTAATAAATGAAAATGAAATAAAGTATTTAAGCATTGAATTATTAATAATTATAAAATACATTTCTATTTTAAAGATTGTTCACCATACAAAGTAAAAGTAAGCCTTAAAAATAATAAATAAATAACATGTACCCAAGTCATATCCGTTTCTGAATATTGTATTACTCGTAATGTAAGCTGTATTCTATACTTGTGCTGCCTTGTATCATTTATATAAGTTTGTTTTCAGGCATATATACAATATCTTGCAAAAAGCTCTGGCGCATATGTCGGCTTTTTAATTCCCAAGTCCTTGACTTCTTCCCGAATTCGGAATTTCAGAAAACAAGTCCCAGGCCTCCGCCTGTAAAGTTTCAGGATTTATCCTCGCTTTCTTATCTCTTGTGTCTGTTTTAATAAAGGCTTTAAAGGAGCACAGTGCGTGAGACGCAAATGAATATGTAGGCTTTGTGTGCATAAACAGGGATGACGTATTTGTTCTTCGTTGTTATCGTCGCCCCTATATTTTCAGTAATGAAGTCAAGAGCCTGTAATAAATTGAAATTATATTTCATACAAAACAAAGATTTTAAAAAAAATTACTAAATTTTTGTGATCTAGTAAGATCCGCGTATACAATGCGCTTTGTTGAAATTTGCAATAATATTCCACAAAAAATAGCCCGTCTCATTCTTCTTCGTATCAGCGACGTCAAATCGTTTTCAAATAGTATCTGGGAACATCAATGACCCGTGTGCTGCCCAGCATTATATATTAGGATGTGTAGCTAGTTGGGCATATATGGCAGAATCTTAGCTGTTAGGCGGTCTACAGGTCTCCACAGTTACACAGCAGTAGCTCTCCCTTCCGTAGTATTCCCCATCGCTTGAGGTTGCTCATTGTTCTACCAACTGCGATTTTTAATCTGTTAAAATAATCTAATTTCATCAGTCTAGATTTTTAAGAGTTGAAAGGCTTTTCTTTGGAGAAATGAAATCTTGTGATGCAATCTGTTGCTATAGCAAGAGTCTCTCAGTTTCAGGTCCCGGACGTGAGAGGTTGTGTGCATCTAAAAAAACCTATTTTGTGTCTTCAGTCTAAGTGTTCAAACAGCATCTTCCCCCAACACTTAGATTAGCATAATCCATGACTATATAGCTAAGTAAATTATATTTAATAGAATCCTGGCTGATCGAAAAAAAACGTAAAAAAATTACCATGTAGGTACACAAAATTAGTTAACAAGGCAAATATGTTAACATCCTCCTCTCTAGATTAAGATAGTTATTCAGTCGTGTAGTGGCAGGATGAGGAGCAGATTAACAACACGCAGACTTTTTCCCACAAAGGTAAACTGTACAAACATCCGGCCCAGGCGGAATAGCATGCCGGGCCGGCCATAATGCGAGTTTCTGATGGTCGGCACACAACTGAGCGCGTGATGGGCTATCGCTCTGCGCTGAAAGTGGCGATCTATATAACTAACGTCACACTCGTGACCGGACTTGTCCAAAATGCCAATATGGCGACACATACATGTACGACAAGTTAACAGAAATAAGAGACGAACGATTGTATATTGAGGTTTTTGGTACCAGTCAACGAGGGCTATATCATGCTGATGTTAATGTAAAATATCAAAAATTTTAATCAATACCATTTACTTAGGTAAATAGTCAGGTATCTCGTTATATTTTCTTGCGAATAATATACAGTCTCTTTATTATGTATTTTATAGTCATTCACATAGTGTATTTCTCGAATCATAATATTTTAATATGAGAATCATTTCTCCCACTCACGGACTCTCTCCGATCCATCATTCTTTTCATTCATAAAAATAATTCTTCATATTATTATTTTATCCCTTAACAAACGATTCGCAAATCCTTTACCATAACGCCGTTACGTAATCACGCAACACTCGCCCTTGATCACTTACGCTTTAAGGTCTACAATCGAGTGACCTATAATCTAAACGATGCGAGTACCATGCTTTCCATTTTTATACACTTTTAATTATCCAATTTTAATATTCAAATCTCTAAGTTGTTGCTACAATATAGATTAGTGTGTAACCTAGAGAGATTTTACGTATAAATAGTTGTTTCTTGAATGATCCAGATATAACGTTTGATCCAGAGACGAAGTGACAGTTAAGAGACGAAGAGTGGATCTGGATAAATCGATATTTTACATAAGAGATACGTGAATACACTTGCTAACTCTAAATTACTTTAACATTCCCCGTCTAAAAAAGTGACTCCTGATCACTGAAATCGTCATCTGGATGCGTGGATAGATGAAGAGCAGGTAACTAAAGCAAATAACTGATCAAGAAGCACATTGACATTTATTTTACGTAAAAAATTAACAAAATTCAGTCCTCTGCCTGGGACAGAATATTTGGGCTACCCACGACACCTGGAGTTCGCTTCAGTGCGCCAAAATCACCGTAGCGACCATCTATCGAACTAGCTACCACACATGCCTGAGCGACTGTTAAAACACAATGAATAACATTCTTATATGTTCGTGTAAGACTAGCGAACAAAAAGAAGAGACAAAAGATCGTTCATCGAGGTTTTTCGGTTCCATTCTAAAAGGGCTATATCGAGCTGATATCAAAGCATATTACTCACTTTTATTTATATGTTTTTCTGCCAAAATTTAACGGAAAGTGTCCCGAATTTAACTTATATCTTCTGGTGATCCTACTTTAGGGAGACATCATCAATCAAACTTCAGCCCAATCAATCAGCTCTTCTGAGGAGCCGCCCTGATATTCCTGACCGGCTAGGGTAACCGTGGAGTGGGAAAAAGCTGGAGCGAAGATCAGACATAAATACTGTGTTTCAAATACATTAATTGCCACTCTTCACTAGTTGTAAAAAAAAATAAACACGTGATATTAAAAGAATACATGAGAAGAAGACGAAAAGATCCAATCTGTGGATCCTATGATGTTTGCTATTTAAAATAATCATTCGAACTTAAACAGTATTTCGTGCAGATCGCAATGTTTGATGTGAAAGGTACTTAGATAATTATCGATGTACACCGCGTATCGTTCATTAAGTTGAGTGGCCTATTAAGACTTAATCATTTAATTTTCGAAAGCATAAGACTAATCATCTTGGAAGCATAAGGCTGAGGATCAAAGAGGATGGAGAATCATTCGGTGAGTCTATGCTCAACACTGGATGGACACGGGCATATAATGAATAGACTTATTTATATATATATAATCGTTTCGGAAACAACAGGTTCAGATCCTGTCTGCCCAGAAGTGGGCGACGTCGATGGCGTTACTCCCGGCCATCATCAGGTCTTCCTGGATGCAGCTACTCGGACACAGGGCACACTCAATAGACTAATCACTCAATCTATTTAAAAATATTGATTAAAAAATGTACAAAAATGCTTTGTACACGTTGATATCAACTCGATACAGCGTCTTCAGTCTGGTGTCGAAAAGCATTGGTATGTGATCTGTTGTCTCTTATTTTGTTCTCTCGTCTGATAAGGTCATAAAAATGTTAATCTAAGTTTTACATTTAAGTGTTATAGTATATATATAAGTACCAACGTTTCCGTCTCTGCCAGGGTATCGTGAAGTAATGAATATTCTATATCTTTTACGTAACATATAGACCCTAAAGACACAAAATCTTTCATATATGCGGATGACTTAGGTTTGGCAGCACAAGCAGTAACGTTTGAAGAAGTTGAGGACATCCTAAGCCAGGGACTCAACGAGATGTCCCATTACTACGAAACCAACCATCTCAAACCTAACCCACCAAAGACACAAGTCTGCTGTTTCCACCTTAGAAACAGGGAAGCTAACAGAAAGCTTCGTCACGTGGGAAGGTAGAGTACTGGAACATAGCGACCATCCAAAATACCTCGAAGTCACTCTAGATCGCACCCTCACCTTCAGGCGTCATTGCAGCAACACCAAACAGAAAGTTGCAACAAGGAACAACCTCATCCGCAAACTGACCAACACTCACTGGGGAGCCCAACCACCCCTTCTTCGTACCTCAGCTTTAGCACTTTGTTTCTCAGCCGGAGAATATGCGGCACCAGTGTGGGGTCGATCAGCCCACTATAATCAAGTGGATACTGCCCTGAATGATGCATGCAGAGTCGTCACAGGCTGCCTCAAACCAACACCCATTTCTAAACTATACCCCTTGGCTGGTATCGCACCACCGAACATAAGACGCAAAGTCATATGCGCCGAAGAAATGCGTAAGGCAACCAACCAACCGTCCCACTGCTTGTATAATCAGATACCCCCAACACCAAGATTGAAGTCTCGAAGCAGCTTTCTGAAATCCACGCAATTTCTCACATCTGGCCCTGAAAATGAGAGACTCCAACTCTGGCAACAAATCGCACCAGAGGATTTCATTACTCCAAAGGAAGGCCTCCCAACTGGCAAGAGCCTTGACTGGCCGACCTGGGAATCCCTAAACAGATTAAGAACCGGAGTTGGTAGAACAAAGGACAACCTCGAGCGGTGGGGAATGCTTCGGCATGGAGAGACTCTATTGTGCGACTGTGGAGACCTGCAGACCGCCTCACACCTACGATGCTGCTCCATGTGCCCAACAAGATTCACATCTCAGGACCTAATGCTGGGCAACACACGAGCTATCGATGTTGCCAGATATTAGGAAAAAATAATTTGACGTCGCTGACACGAAGAAGAAGAAGTAACATATATGTCAATGTGCTTCTCTATGAGTAGAGAACTCATCAAAGAGCTTTGACAACCTGCTCCTCATTCATCTACCATGCATCTCGATGACAATCCCGGTGATTTGGATCGCTTTAATTAGACGCAGGATGCCGATGTCTTTCTTTCAAGCCCCCTGGCTCTCGCTTTCGAAGCTGTCGGGAACCATATTGTGTTCCAGGCGTAAAAATAACTTAAGACAATAAGTGAATGACTCCCAGTTTTATGAAATATACTTCTTTAACTATATAACGGATATAGAAAAAATATATAAATACAATATAAACATATCCCAATTCCCTTTCTTCCGTGATATCGTCACCGTTATTGGGTATCCTTTTTTCATTCCAGGATAGAATAAACATTAGTAATCCCCCAGAGACAAATCAATCGGACATATGCGTACAGGTCACGCACTATTATCCATCGCTCACGCCCCATTTTTATCTTCGTCCAGCCGTGGAGAGGCGCGCCCTGGGGTTGTAAATTATGCAGCCGCGTATTAGGCTTCGGTGCAATCATCGCTAGGGACGTATCGGAATACATATGATATACTGTTATTATTTTGGAAGCATTTGAGCCTACGTGCTTTGGTGGCTTGTGAATATAAAAGGTATTGGAAAACTGAAAGGGTATCGTATTAAGGCTTATTTTTATTACCACGGAAATAATATTTTTTTCCTACAAAAAACATTTTTTTTATGTAAACACACACAGGAGAATACTGACAGATGGTAATAGTAATTCTGATGTCTCATGTGTGGAATTATATGACGCTTACCGTGCTACATATGGTCAATCGCTGCCCCAAGAGTGTTGATCCGTCAACGTCTCGAATCTACTATGAATGTGTGGTCTTTACGGGACGACTTTCATCTACCACCAATTTTGATTAATATGATATGACTGGCATTTTATGGATGAGGGATCAAATTCACGCCAACCAGGGTATTTTAGAGCTCAGAAATCTATTGAAAATGCTTTTTTTTTAAATCTCCGTCGGGGATCGAACCCACGATCTTTGGCTTGCAAAGCAAACGCTTCGAACATTGAGCTGCACCCACCGGCATTAACACATGATAAACAAAATAAAAAATAGTATTTAAATTTTGTTGTATGTTTGAATTAAAAATTACAACATCCTTTTTAAAGTCAATATTTACAGTACAATAAAAACGCTAAGATAATAAATAACGATTTTATTTTTAAATATGTATTTATCTCGTCGGTTTGTAGGAAAATAATATTTTTCTTAAATAACTTCTTAGGTTTTCACGGCCAGATTTGATGTTGTGGCTTTTATATATCAATAACGCTTATAAAAGAAATATATAATCTGAATAAACCAATGGAAAACTAAATAAATTATTAATCCTGAAGAAGACCCCTGCAATGGCGGTCGAAATATTTGTTGAAAAAAGTTTACCACACATGGCTCAACCCAAAAGCCACAACATCAATATTTTTCTTGTTTAAATATCTCTCAAAGTACATACAAGTACATCAGTGTGTTAATAATAGTATAAAATAAAATTAGAAGTCATTCAATGAACACCACCATGCCACTCTAAATTGACATATCATTGTCATTTATAAATAATGCGTAAATATTAAACTGTTATCTATTGATTGACAAATCATAACTTTACTGTAATATAAGTTCTTTTATCGCAATAAATTCAGTGTTTGTTGTAAGCATACATGACAGATATACTCTTACTTAATCGTACATAAACAAAAAACTAAGATCCTCTTCTCTCTCAAAAAGGTGTTTTTCAGTCGCGTGATGGCAGGATTAGGGGCAGACTGATAACACAGACTTTTCAGAAGAACATTGACATTCATTTATGATAAGCCTTACAAGCTTCCGGCCTAGGTGGAATGACATGCTGGTCGGCCGTACTGCGACCTCCTCGGCCGTCGGTCACCAGCGCCGTCAGTGGCAAACTATTTAACTAACACACCCGTGAGCGGACTTGTCCAAGGTGCCAATATGGCGACATATAAATGTATGACAAGCGAACAGAAATAAAAGACGAAAGATTGTATATCGAGGTTTCCGGTGCCAGTCAGCAAAGGCTATTTCATCCTGATGTCAGTACGAATATGAAGATTGCAAGGAAAGATGTTTTGAACTTATATTATTTTTTCGAGATAATAAGAAGTTTTTGTTTCAACTTTAAGTATTGTGAAGAAATGTCTTTTTTACGTTCAAACGTTAAATTCATTTGAAATTTCAAATAAACAAAGTCATGTCATTTATCGTATCTGTAGAGAATATAAAAATTTGTTGGAATCAACTCATAAATAATTTTTCATAAAATGATTTTCTTATAGAGACGTCGGTTGTAACTTAAAAATAAAATTCACAATATGAAATGATTAAAATTACTCGTATCAACTAGCAAACCGTAGCTTAAGACGTATAAAGTACAAAATAAATTCATATTAATGCGTTATTAAGTTTCGAAGTGCATTTTCACAACAGAGGGGACAAAAAGCCTGTGGAATACATAATGTATTATATTAATATAACAGACGTGTTGCAAGAACTACCCCCACCTTGTTAACCCTTGAAGCAAAAGTTTCTCGCAGCACGATAATTTAATATCCAACCCTTATCGTCACATTATTATTTTCTCCGGGCTGAATATCCGGTGGCTACGTCACACTCGCGAAAGCTCTGCGACGGTTCGTATAGGTGGCGTAAAGGCTCCGTAGAGGGGGCGGAAAGGATCGTAGAGGGTCGCGTAGACCCGCGAAGCCTCCGGTCGCCACACCGGAAGCCGATGGAGCACAACTATTTTTATTGCTCTTTCCGTCTTGGCAGCATGTGCGTAGCAAGTAGATATGAATTTCAATTTAAAATAGTCACATGAATACGATAAGATAGGCGAAATTTATGTTTTTACGCAACATTTCTTTGTTTTTCATTATAAAATTATTATTATTTCTTAAAATTATCATAATGATTACAAGTGATTACATATTTTCTTATATTTACATAAGTCATATATTAGGTATTTCAGAAAGAGATGACTATTTTTTTGCGTCACTTTGATGTCACGCAACAATCCACGATGTGGTATTTCAACGGTTGATAAGCTGACGTCAAAGTGACGCAAAAACAGTTTATTTGTCTCCGAAATACCTTTTATAATTAATTGATAGTTTCATACTCGGTGCTTTGTAATCATACAAATGTTGTAATTTTCCGTTTTAATTCCTTCAATTGTACTTGTTTATGTAAAAAATACGATTTCAACCTAATAATATATTGAAATTTAATATATTTTATAAATATTCTACGAGAAAGTTCACTGTAGTCCACAATTAAGAAAATACTCGTTTGTGAAAGTATCGTTTATGTTTGTGTTGTTTCTTAATGAAAATACAATGCATCAATATATTTTTTCGAGATGAAAACCTAGTGCTTTAAAAAGATCGGGGCCTGCTAAAAAAAAATATTTGAAAGTTTTTTTAAGACTTAAGAAAATATGTTTTTATTTTACAATATATTTTTTATTTTTATTTTATTAACGGCCTAGGCCAATACATACGGTTTTAAAGTAGAAAATACAATAAATAAAATGGTAAAACAGAACAAATATTATAGCTAAGACAATACATTTAGACAAAACATGAACATGAGTAAATAAACAGATCTAGCACATTAGTAGAGGGATCTGCGAAATGCCGGAAGGTCCACTCCGAAAAAGTCCAAGTCACTAGCGGAGTTAACCAGTCTATATAGGCGGGTATAGCTCAATGGTCAAAGCATTTACTTTGCAAGCCAAAGGTCATGGGTTCGATCCCCGACGGAGTATTAAAAAAAATGATTTTAATCGATTTTTGAGCTCTAAAATACCCCCGGTCTGTGTAAATTTGATCCCTCACCCATAACATGCCAGTAATAACCTATTAATAAAAATTGGTTGTAGACGAAAGTTGTCCCGTAAAGACCACCCATTCATAATAAATTCATGTAATAATAAGGATGATGCGTGAATCTCGGGCTTTAGTGTATGACGTTGGCGGATCAACACTTCACATGCACCGCTTAGCGATATGAAACATGGTAAGCGTCGTAGAATTGCATAAATTAGACTTCAGAATTTCAATCACCTTCTGTCGGTATTCTCCTGTCTGTGTTTACATAAAATGTGTAAAAAAATATACATGTAATCATGCTCGTAGTAAATCATATCGGAAACAGGAAAACTTGAGTGACAGCGTATGTTAAATTACATTTTTGTCTCTTAGATACAATAAAATGTCTCTTGCTCCAATATCATTTTCATATTTAATCCAACGGAATTGTATCTTCCCTTTTTCCAATCCTCATCTCGATTTGCTTGGGCTTTGTTCCAGATACGGCAATGACACGACCTACTTTGGGAAATTCCTTTGCGGGCCTCAAACTTGGTCCCCGTAAACATAAGGAAGGGATTGTAAGGCTCTATCGTAAATTATGATACAAGCATTTATCTATCGCCGGGAAGGGGACATTATTATGTCCGAGACGCTTCTTTAACCATCGCTGTGAATGATGAGTTTTCTATCTACGCAGTAATTAAAATAATAAATTTCGCGAATACGTTTTAACACTAAACGACACACTTTGCTAAAAGGTATAGCAAATACGCAAATCGTCTTGTCATGCGAGAGATCATGTGTTTCATCTCTACAAATCTTTTAAAAATCTCCATAAAGAACCGGTCAGAATATATATGGGTATAGTACATAAATTGCCGCCAGCGGTCATAACTCAATTGTCAAAGGGTTTGCTTTGCAAGCCAAAGGTCACGGGTTCGATCCCCGACGGAGATTAAGAAAAAAGGATTTTTTAACGATTTCTGAGCTCTAAAATACCCCCGGTTTGTGGGAATTTGATCCATCACCCGTAAAATATCATTCATAGTCAATTAATTAAAATTGGTGATAGACGAAAGTCGTCCCAAGAAGACCACCCATTCATGGTAAATTCCTGTAATAATAAAGGATGATGTGTGAATCTCGGATCAACACTCCACATGCAGCGTTTAGCCATATACACCATGGTAAGCGTCATAGAATTCCGTAGATGAGACTTCAAAATTACTGTCACCATCTGTCGATATTCTCCTGTATGTATTTACATAAAAAAATAAATAAAAAAGAAGAGCATTAAGTACAGTTGACTGACAGAGTGGCAGCTTGTGACGACCATGTGCTCCAGTTAGAGGAGCGTACATGGTGATAATGATAAAAGAGATTTATGCTTTGAGAATTAAAAAAAAAACTTAAAAAATCAAAAATATTAAAGGCTATCAAATAAACTATGTACACTCGAGAGACAATCGGCGGGACACGTTCGCCAAAAAGATGATGAGCGTTAAAAGATATATATGTGAAATTTCACATATTCTCTAGAACTGGCAAATTGGGGGACAGCCGATTACGTGCAAGATGGACTGGCCACATTACATTTAAGATTGGATGCAAAAGGATAATAATTCAGAAGGTGTTGAAATTATTTTTAAAGAAATACCCCCTAGGATGAGACTGATTATAAACTCTTTTTGTTTAAATATGTTTAAATATGTTTAAATATGTTTAAATATTTAACGATTCTTATCACAGCTGCAAATTGGTTATGAAACTTATCACGACTAATACCATTGCAGTTGATGCATGTTATTAATAGCAGTCGTAGACGTGTACGATTGAGAACAATCAATCACACCTTTACATCTCCACCAACAAAGTTCTACGTTTTTTATGTAAGCACATACATGAAAATACCGCCACACAGTGATATAAAGGTTTCATCTGTGAATTATGGATTATATGATGGTAACAATTTTTAAGTATGACTAAACACATCATGTGGAATGTTGATTCGTCAACGTTATATAGTAGACTAAAGACTTTCACAGTATTCACGTATCATCCAATTTAATGTAACCTCACTTCAAATGAGTGGTGTTCACGAGACAACTTTAGAATACCGCTAATTTTGATTAATAAACTATAGTTAGTATTTTTATAGGTAAGCCATTCACACCAAAGAGAGTATTTATTGAGCTTAGAAATTTTATATAAAATCAATTTTATTTTGTTTTCCTTGAGGATCACAAAATACTAAGCAAACGCCTTACCTTTAACAAAT
Organism: Glossosoma conforme; assembly: GCA_022606575.1. NCBI lineage: Eukaryota > Metazoa > Arthropoda > Insecta > Trichoptera > Glossosomatidae > Glossosoma > Glossosoma conforme. The sequence continues at coordinate 4,364,117 of JAGTXR010000007.1, forward strand.
TAATACACACATGCAAATTTACAGCAAGCATCATCTTACAGAATGTCTATCATTAATATCTGAGAAAAATAAACGGCAGACGTTTGAGATTCGAATCGTGAACTTTTACAACCCTTTGTTCAATTTTTACTCAGCGCTGGCTGTAGCAAATGGCTTTCGCACACTGAGTTCAGAAATAAACACTTATTTTATTATCGACAAGTATTATTGTTAAAGATGACGCTTATTCTACATTGTATGTGATTTATAATTGTTATTAAGATTCAATCTAATCTTTACCTTAAAGACGTATTTAGGATATATTTACATAATACAATCTTAATTGCGGATTGAACTCGATACTTCTGCTATGGAAGTCGAGTGCTGCAACCTTTGCATCTCTTGGAAGTTCTTAGAAGTTGGTAATCCACCTACTTGCAGCTTCCTCCGACGTCAGCACGCGACTGCTGGGCGCAGATTACTCATCCCAGCTGCCAAACTAACCAAGCCACGGCCCATACATCACACCCCTTGATGAATAGCACTCTTGGCAAAGTTTCCGCAGGGGGACATAATTTACTGCGTGCGAGACGTCATAAATAGTGAATTTTGTCATGTAATTAATTGCTGCGTCATTAAAAGCACCAAAAAATATCCTTATTATACCGTCATCATAAATTGTCACCTCACTGTAGTGCCACTGTCATTTAACGGGTGATTGTTAAAATACATACCAACTGGGGATATTTTTGAGTTAGTAATCGTTTTTTTTTTAAATTTAATCTGCATTGGTGATTGAGTCCTACTGATCTTTGGTTTGCCATGCAAACGCTTTAAGTACTAAGCTTTACCCAAAGGGTATGGGGGATAATGTTTGTATTTGAATTTCACCAAAAGCAAATTCACGCGTGTAATGGGTTTCGAAAACAAATGACTGCGTAGAACACTAAGCGTACGATGGTTTGATTCTGTGAAAAATAACGAGACGGATAAAACAGTTTTCCATGTTACAGTCGGTTAGGAGACGAAGATGGACCTGGCTGGAGTATGAACTTAATATAAGTTTGTTTGACTCGAAAAAGCTATAAAAAGCAGAGCTGACTTGAGAAGAGGCGAGGAAAATTGCCGCTGACAGAGCTTTATCATGGCTGCTTGTGAAGACCATATGCTCTAGTTTGAGGAGCGAAAATGAAAATAATATTTTTTTCTTGTCAAAGATATATTGTTTAAGCAAGAATATTACAGTGTTCGATTGTTATTTATTAAAATATTCAATGGTTTCAATTGATGGAGTAATTCAAAATTGAATATCAGTATTTTATAGAAACGAGTTGAGTCTTTATATCACGAATTACGATTGGAAAATAAATTCAGAAATATGAAAGCGTTCACTTCTGCACGAGACAAAAGAATTTTAAAATTCATTGTAAATCTGAAAGAATCGATGGAGAGACTGCGAGTTCTTTTTAAATTGAATAATCTACATAATGGTAGTCATATTTCCGAAATGGAGATTGTCTTCTGTAGTGGTTCTTAACAAGTGCTCGCAAGAAAACGTTCCAGGTACTTCGAGAACGTTCCAGGAGCTTCAAGAACGTACCAGATGCTTTGGAGATATTTCAGGTGCTACAAGCGTGGAGCGTAATTTTTTTATCATGATGTTTTATCATAATTAAAACAAAACGAATAACTTTGATTTCATATTTATTTTTAACTAAATTACATATTTCGGACTCCATCTTCAGTAATGGCTTAAATATTTTCCATAGATTTTTGTTGTTGTATGATATTCTTCTTTTTCTTCGTGTCAGCGACGTCAACTTATTTTTGTCCAGTATCTAGAAACATCGATAGCCCGTGTGTTGCCCAGCATTAGGTCTTGAGGTGGTTGGTAACGTTTGAAGAAGTTGAGGATATCCTAAGCCAGGGAATCAACGAGATGTTCCATTACTACAAAACCAATCATCTTAAACCCTAACCATCAAAAACACAAGTCTACTGTTTCCACCTTAGAAACAGGGAAGCTAACAAAAAGCTTCGTGTCACGTAAGAAGGTGGAGTACTGGAACATAGCGACCATCCAAAATACCTCGGAGTCACTCTGGATCGCACCCTCAATACGATATTTAGAATAAAGTTTTGAAATTTTGATTTTGAATTATAAATTGATTATTTTTAAAAATAAGTGATATTTTCCCCGTATGCGTTCTAAGGCAAATAATCACCACAAATTGCCGACACTGTCAGTTGCCATAGTCTATGCTAGTACTAAGACATTTTAGCACCAGAATATCCACACGGAAAAACAATATACAGTAATGAAGGTTTTTTTTTAGTAGAGACTTAGAAACTCACGACAAGATTCGGTAATGCTTGAGACTTTTCAACTCCATGCCTAATATAGAGACTTCTTTAAATATTAGAGGTACAAAATTTTGGTGTTGTAAGACATGAGGACACAGTTCAACCATATCGCCTCGAACATTGATATATTCCACTTGAGAGAAGCCCAGTTTCGACATGAGCTCCACGAATTTATTTATCAAAGTGATTTCGTGGAGTCTTCTGTATTCTTATAGCTTCGGATCTTTTTAAAAAATGTTGTTTATATTAGTAAATACCTAATTATTTCTCTTGTATTATATTTTATTTTAGGATCGTATTAAATATGTTTGTATTTGAAATGTTTCTGAAAGAAAAAAATAAAAATTGAAAAGAGATAAAAGAGTGAAGACGGCTTTTCTAAAATCAAGAAAAAAAGGTCTTGGGCTGGAATATGTTTTCTGGAAACTGCAGCAGAAAATAAAGTATACCTACTACAGTGTTTTATTGATTAATTTCATAATTCTTTGTACTTAAAAGACTAATATGAAAACAATACTCGTGGTCTTAAAAAGGTTAAGCATTACTGGTTTATTCGAACACATCCATGAAATTCCAAAGGAAGGTTTACCTGAAATATGCGGAACCCACCGAAGAAATTAACTTAAGAAAACATGGAATTATTAGTTAAAGTAAACGTATCTTATGTTACGAGAATTCTCATTGAATTTGCCCTAATGGAAAATTTTACGAAATGTTCTACATTACGCTAATTAAATACGCTACAAAAAATAATGTAATGTTTTTTACCATTAAAAAGTAATATAAGTTCTATAAATATTATGTGTTATTATGTTTTTTTCAACATTTATAAATAATAAATTAGATGATGTACAAACAAAACCGATGTATTTTTTTTTTATGAAAAATTGAATTTAAATATAGGTAAATGGGTTATTTGTTTATTAGTAACAGCAAAATTATTACCAAAGCAACCCACGACGCACTCCACCCTATGTTCCTACAGTCGACAACGAAAATAATGAACATTATATGATTGCCCCCGAAAGAAACAAGCCCCTGGACATGGCCAAGGGTGGAATATATGGAGGTCCCTTAACATACTTCGGACCGGAGTATGCAAGACGAGGACACAAATGAAGGCCTGGCAGTTTTACAGCGCACCGACTGAATGTGACTGAATGTGACTGCGGCATGGAGCAGACCCTGTCACACCTTCTGGAGTGTGCGCTGTGCCCGAATAGCTGCACCCAGGAAGACCTGATGATGGCCAGAAGTAACGCCATCATCGTCGCCCACTTCTGGGCAGACAGGATCTGACCGTGTTGTTTCCGACACGATTATATATAGCAAAATTATTATAATAATCAGTGCTTCGCTTTCAGCCGTTTTGCAGCCTAATAATAATTTTAATTGCGAATACCTAGTCACGCACGAAAGGCATGAATTTGCACGGTTTTTGGTGATAATATTGATACAGCCCTTACAGGCTGGTGCCGAAAACATCAATATGCAATCGTTGGTCTCTTTTTGTTCGTTCGTCTGACATGTGTGTGTCGCCATACTGTTTTTTTTGACAAGTCCTGTCACGGGTGTATCATTAGTATTATACATGGCTGTCTGTCATTGGTGCGCCGTTAGCTTCCGATTCCTGTCACGGAGCACGGGCACCCGATGGCGAGCTTAGTTGTGGACCGATTGCGACCAGTAGCAGATTGTGATCGGTCTGGGGCCTGAAGCGAGCAAGTTCCGCCCCGGGCCGAAAGTATGTTAAGTTTATCAAAAATATATGTGTTTCTGAAAAAGTCTGTTACTCGTCTGCTCCTCATCTGTCCACCACGTGTCCTAATAACAATCCCGGTGACGTGAAGTTGTTCATTCTTAGAAAAGGGGATGTTATTATTTGTGAGCTATTTTTATTTGTTTCACGGGATAATAGTAATAACAATACGTAAATTAACTTTTGCATACACTCTGTTTTCGAATAAATACAACTTATTTTTGCATATAAAGCATCATTTATGTATCAGTTTAAAACAACTGATACAGAAAATTCACAGAAAAGCACCATCTTATAAGATATTTTTCTCATCAATAAATCTGAGAAAATAAATGGTAGACAGTGATTCAAACGTATTGATACGTAATATTTATAGATATCAATCTTCAAATATTTATAGATCAATAAAAATAATGTTTCAATAATAAAATATGTGTCGATATCTCGACTCGGTGGGCGGACCAAATGGTCATGATTCGAAACCTCGCGTATAATGTTTATTTTTTTTTAGATTCCTTGAGAGAAATGTCATATTATATATAGTTTGTTGTGAATTCGTATGTGTATCAATTAGAAAATGTCATGACAGTTTATATTATAATTTGAAAAACTCCCAAACATACTTAAAAAATCATTTCAATGGCTGTCCGTGTTAGATTAATTTTCCTGTTAGTATTCTACTGTATGTAATGAATAAGGTTAAAATATCCAAGCTTCTCGTAGTATTATTTTATGATCCCTCTTCATAGATGAAGAGTTATGACTTTGCGTTTTAATTGTACTAGAAAAGCATGCAGTACCGAACACACTATTTATTAATCAAATTATGACAAGTACAGTGTGTTTAACTTCTAGATCCAACCTTTATGAACTAAGCTGGGGTGAAAATATGACTTGCAAATGTTACTTCACATATACTGCGTTTTACGCTATATCGGTTTAAATACGCGATTGATGCAAGAAACAGAAAAATGTAAGTTTCACAAACAAGGTAAGGTATTTAAATATTTTTTTTTTCAATGTTTTTAGCATTCACTTTGAAATCCATTTTAAATTACGTAAATATTTCTCTATTTAGTTTAACCTTGTTTTTATATCTCTTTAACGAGAAAGATAACAGTTATATCTTAGCAAGAGAAGTATTGAGAAAGTTAAGAATAACGCGTAGCCTTTCTCAATTTTTCTCGTGATACATAACGGTTTTCTCTAGCAATATAATTTTCAAGAAAAAAATGCAAGTATGTCGTCAAGACCACAGTAAATATATTAATTAATGACAATCTAAAAAGGGCTTTATTAACGTTTAATATCGATATTTTAGGCAAAACAGTTCAACAGACTGATCTATAGTAAGAGAGGAATTGTTTTTCGCAGGTACAAAACCAAATTAGGAAACTTCTTCTTCTTCTTTATCCCATATCCGTTACGTATCTGAAACATATGATAACTACAAATATGACGCCTCTTAGTTCTGTCGGCTGACACTATCCATTCTTCATTCAAGGAGACGTCTGCAGCTGAAGGTCCACCTGTAACATACTACAATATATATATATATGGTTTTCGATAACCGAGCATGAGATCGAGTGCTTAAAGAGGGTGTAGCTGTTGAATCCGAAGCATATTTTTGAGTGATTTGTTAATCGGATTTTTTAAAGAGAATCAGATGATTAACCCGATACTCTTCAAACTTACAACATTTCTATATTATTGCAAATGTAATGGATTATTTCGAAGTACTTTAAAGGTGTAAAATGTATTTTCACTCCTAAGTAAAAAATATATACGAGTATATATTAAAAATGAAGATTTTTTTAAATAAGTAAGAAATACTTTGCTAGGTGTATAATGTATTTTTAATTTATTTATTTTTGTGTAAAACTAAAATGATTCCAATTAAATAATTAATAATAAATATATATGGATACTAAAGCATTATCTTCTTCATAGTATCAATCCGGTGGATTGATTTGCAGCAACAGAATCTTGCATCTCGATCTCCATTCCTCTCGGTCCTCCGCAACCCTCTTCAGCTCAGCATAAGAGCTACAATTCATGTCCTCGAAAACTTGCTGCAAATACTCCCGCAGCAAAGTCTAGAATTATATTTTATGTTAAATAAATCGTATTAAGTGCTTTTTGATAGTTGGGTATAAAATTAAAATACATTTATTTCCTAAAGTATTTTATGAATAACTGTAATAATATTTTATTGACCATTATTTTCAGTATAACTTCAGAACAAGAGCTTTTGCTGGGAGTCCGTCTTTAAAGATGGAGCCTTTTCATTAATTGACGGCTTTTAAAAACAATAAAAGCACCACTCGCCGGACCTCCGAGAGGAGAGTTATTAATCATAATTAGAGGGGACAACTCTGCAAAATTCTGCGCAAAAAGGAACCCTAACCAAACCCTTCCATTCACAAAGAGAAGCTTCACATTGAATTAATGAGATTATTATGTTGCTCAGAATCATTGGTTAGTTTTTTATCTGTCGGGTAAAATTTAAGTAGATTAAGCCCATTCATTATTTCTTTATGGCTTGTATTTATTTGTTCAGTAGCAAATTCAAGGTTTTGGCAGTGAGTTTAATCAATTTGCAATACATAAAATTAACCAGTAGAATAAATAAATTGGCAGTATCCACATGTGTCAGAATGAATGTGGTCAGTTATACACTTAAAATGGCAGATATATATTCAATATTGGTAAAAAATAATGAAAAATTAATGATTTAGCCATTAAATGGAAACCTAACCTTACCTTACCTATTATTAATTCTATTCATAAATTATTTATTATATTAGATTTGGTAAAATAAATGATACTTGTATTTTTAATTATTGGTATAGTAAAAAGACGATCATTGATATATTAACACTACCTAATCGTCAATACTATAATCGAAAATCTTTGGAACTTTGAGGTTTTTTTTTTTTTTTTTAGTATTACTTTAGAGAACCGATACATATAGAGCTAAGCCATCTATTTAATTGGCAATTACGTTCCGAAATGTCCCAAAATTAAATTAAAATAAATTTGCTCGTTAAATTTTCTCGCTGATGCCCATCACATCAAAAAAGTCTACCGAAAATACAAAAAAAAACTAAATACTATCCAATGAATATTGAAAAATATTTACCATTAATATTTATTTTCTAGCAATTTCCAAGAAAGTATTATATCATAATATATGTGTAGTATTACTATCTTTTTAGAGGAAATATTTTCTAGGAGATCATTATGGAAAAATACTAAGAAATTTTGAACAATTTTACTGGAATTTTGGATAATTTGCAACTATAACAGGCTTGTAAAAATCTAAAAAAGAACATTGAATTACAGGAATTTTTGAGGAACTTTATTTTTGATATTATTGCTCAAAATAAAACCAATGTGTTATTGATAATTTACTTACAATATAAAATTGTATTAATTTGCCGACATGGAAAATAAAGAAGTAAATTTCAAATAATTCTTAAATCGTTTAAGGAATTAATTTATCACATATTATTAAAGATATTTATCATACATAATAAAAAGGCCAAAACTATGTTATATGAAGCATATATATATTTTTTTAAACTTTTAAATGTGTTTTTTTTTCTCATATTGCTTCCAGCTTACTTTTTGAGTTATTTATTATTCGCCAAGTTTTTTTTATAAAAGATACTTACTTACAACCCTTGGCTATATGTGGTAATGATGTCATCCCTTCTACAAGCGTCAAGCTGCTGGGAGTAGAAATTGACCAGTTCCTCAACCTTAGCAGTAATATCACAAAAACGGTGAAATCTGGATTCTTTAACCAGCGGCAGATACGGTCGGTAAAAAGATGCTTACCCAGAGACGCTACAAAGAGTTTGGTAAATGCGTTTATCGTCTCCAAAATGGACTACTGCAACACACTGCACGCAGGCCAGCCAGCCAAACAACTAAAGCGATGCAGAAAGATCGTTACAAAACGCAGCGGCACGACTAGTCTACAACGCGCCCAAATTCTGTCACATTACCCCAATACTACATTGGTTGAGAGTTTCGGCTAGAATCCAGTACAAATTATGCCTCTTAGCTTACAAGGCACTCAACGGAACTGCACCGGGCTATTTGACAGAACTTATCAAGCCTTCAGGAATAAGCGCGCGTGGAGAGACACTCAGATCGGCTAGATCAAATAGAAGCACCCTGCAGCTGACGGGAGGTAGTCCTAGCACGGTCTTTGGCAATCGGGCTTTCAGCTACGCGGCACCAATGGCCTGGAACTCGCTACCGGAAAGCATAAGAGAGCTTAAGGCGGAGGCATCCTTCAGAAGCAGACTCAAGACCCACCTTTTTACTCAGAGAGGCAAAGAAGCGCTTTTGGAATGATCATTCGGTCATAAAAGAGCGCTATACAAATACTAATATAATAATACTTAAATTTGAAAATTATTTGAGCGAATCGAAATAAAATATACCCAATCCACCGGCGTTATTTAAATATAAAAAAAAATATTCTCGGCCTTTACTCTGCCATAATAATTTCAACAAAGCGACAAATATAAGTCTTTTGGTATTAAACATGATACAGCTATCAAGCAATTTTTTTTTAGGAAACAGAATTTTTTTTTTAAACAACATTAAGTATTACATAATATTAAATGGTTGATGCCAATTTTATTTAGAATTGAAAAATAATTTATAAATTCTAATATATAATAAATTGTACGTTTTTTTTTGTTGGCAACCCTGTCACAAATATATGCATGGGACTATTGATGGATGTTCCGGATGTACGGGCCGGACATCACATGCAGGGTTGGCCCTCGTTAATTCCTGACTAATTGGGTCCGCGCGGCTTAGTGCACAGAACATCGCTGCAGGCCAATCGTATTCGGTTACATGTTTAACTTATCGGAATAAGGGTTACCAAACTAGGTAACTTCATATGCAAGATAAGACTAAAAAAGTCAATCACTGTGAATACACACTTAATCATTTTAGTTACATTGTTCCGTTTATGCAGAAGAAACTTCTATGCGGAATCGTATGCGGAGTTACTTTTAAGTTTATAAACTTTATTCGCATCGTTGCGTGCTCGGCCTATGGAGAGTAAAACCAGAAAAAAATGTAACGTTCACCGTTAACTTCTTTAATAGTTTACGGCTACACTACATGACATATATATATATGTCAATGTACTTCAGAAAATGTCTTTGTATTGTTAATCTGCTCTTCATCCTGCCACCATGCAATTCGATAACTTACTTTAGATAAGAGGATGTTAATATACAATATAAAAGGTATTTTCATGTAAAATTATATTTACTAGAATTGCAAAAACTTTGCATTTATCAGGGATTTTCTGACGTCCTACTTTTTTTAAAGTACGTGACGTAACTCCGGCGGTTGCTTTATTCCACGAAAATTAAAATAAACAAATATTGAAAAAAACACTTAATATATATTTCCGTTCGTTTGATGTTTCTAGAAAGGTCCAGTAATTGATTTCGCTGTAGAAAATAAATTATTATTCAGAAAATGTAACTACATTTATTAAATTAGGGCGCCCTGAGGAACCCTTTGAAGTTGGCTGGCCCTTCTGGAGGACTCATATAATGATAACTTTGATGAAAAGGAAAACGGAGAAATAATACAAAGGAAACAACAAGGTATCCAATACTATATTTATAAAATAATTGGAATTCCAAATAATTGGAAACAATAAACAACAGCAATGCGATTCAGGAACTTGATTTAAATGCAAGCAGAACCTGGCTTGGATTGTAAGGTAGGCCATTTTTTTTGCTTGAAACTGTCATCCCCCATTAATAAAAGACGATTTCATGTCGTCGGGATCGTAATCGGAACGCGTGGCGAATGGATGACGAGCAGCCACAAATCAAATAACTTTTCAAGAAACATATTGTTATTTACTTTGTATAAATGGGTGAAAAACTTCGGTCTTCTGTCCGAGACGGAACATTCTGCGTTCTTCACAGTCCCCGTACAGACGAATGACAACGCCCGCAGTGTTCAGTTAGTGCCCGAAATTAACCTAGCGCCTATTTATGGAACTAAAGGCACCCACGTGATAGATACCTGTCACAACAAACAAATTATTTTTTAGTATGGTGTTAATAATATTTTTATATACGTATGCCTCGTACGAGCGAAAATAAAGGGAGACGAAAGATCGGATATCGAGGGCTTTTTGGCACTAGTTGCAATGGATATATCGAGCTGATATTAAAACATTTCAACAAATACGCATGTTCTTATTGTTGTGTTTCGAAAAAGTATTACTATTTGTTTTTTTTTTTTTTTGTATGTAAACACATACAGGAGAATACCGACATCTGGTGATAGTAATTTTTTGTCTCATCTGTGGAGTTCTATGACGCTTACCATGGGGTATATGGCTAAACGCTGCATGTGGAGTGTTGATCCGCCAACGTCATAGACTACAGCCCGAGATTCACGCATCATCCTTTATTATTACAAGAATCTACTATGAATGGGTGGTCTTCACGGGACGACTTTTGTCTACCACCAATTTTAATCGATAGGCTATGACTGATATTTTACGGGTGATGGATCAAATTCACACCAACCGGGGTATTTTAGAGCTCAGAAATCGATTAAAAATGCTTTTTTTTTATCTCCGTCGGGGATCAAACCAACGACCTTTGGCTTGCAAAGCAAACGCTGTACCATTGAGCTATGACCACCGGCAAAGTTTGGTTAGTTTCACCAAAAATATGCCTCGCTTACTACAGTCACAGTATTGACAAATCACAAAGGTGATGACCTATATAAAAACGAGTCTTAACATAATTACTGTCAAAAAAATTAGGGACAATTTTGTTTGTTTTGACAAGTCCCGTCGTTTGTAGCGCCATAGTTTACCAAGTGTGCCACTATGAGTGTTTGGCGCAGTGACTCCCTATCACGGAGTAGGTCGCTGCCCGGAGGTCGTGAAATGAACAGAATGTTCGGTTCCGGGCAGCAGCTATCGAATTAAGTCAGTCTTCTTTTATTTTAAATAAACGTCAATGTGCATCTCGAAAAGTTCTTTGTATTAATGACCTGCTCTTCGACTCTCCACCACGCGTCTTGATAAAGATCCCAGTGAAGTGGAATCAATCTTTGATTAACGAGGATGTCAATAAAAACACAAAAAAATACAAAATACACGTATTCTATGAAAATTAAAATGACACCTTATTTTGTGAATAACCCCTGTTCAAAAACGTTATTTAAACATAATTATTTTGTGTTTAAAATTCAAAAGTGTTTAAAGTAATATTATAAGAAAACGCTCTATCTTAGATGGAATCTGTCGATTCATACAGTCGGGTACGACACAGGGCATTGACCATCACAATATTTTGCCACTCTATGTAAATTGAAGGGATCAAGGTCCAAAACAACAAGGATCGAGGAATTTGCGGTGTATGAAAATCAACATATTAATATTAATTTTAGAAATGCTTACTCATGTTGTAGACTAAGATATAAAAACAGGTATATCAACAAATAAATTAGTATCAATTCAACTCCGGTCTTTGGATTTATCCTCAGTGCCGGAACTTTGGTGTTCCGGCATCACTATTTGCTGATGCCGTCATTTCGGGACCGCGACCTCGGTTCCGGAAAAATCTCGTATATGTTTTCCAAGTGATCTTCTGAAAGCAGATACGTCTTAAGACACCTAGAACGAGGTATTGACAGTGACAACTAAAACTAAGTGGCGGAAATTTTTGGTGACAATATGTTCCAGATATGGAATAGATATGGGAAGAAAAAGCCAAAGAATTATGTCTCTCTAAATGATAAATATCTCAAATGTAAGTGATGTAAGTAAACTTTGTGACTTTAATATAAAGCAAGGAGTCATTACAATAGTTAAGTTAATTATCTAAGGCTCTATTTTAATATAGAATTTTGTAATTTCAGGTGCTGAAATTCAACAAATTACACGTCATTACATAACCAACTACGTGTCTACCTTGCAATGTACTCGTACTTTGCAGCACTGGGCTAGTTCTCCTGTAAGTTTCCAGGTGTCACCTCCAGTATTAATTCGGATTGGACTACCAGCCTGACCGCCCAGCCCACCTGTCGTCCGTTCATTACTTCAGCGAATTCTAATTAGTTTCATTTGTCCGGTGTGGGATCCTTTTCAGGGACGTCTACCTGTAATTTTCACGGGTCTCCCGGAAAAGCCATTTTGCGAAAACCTTGAATAAAACACTTTAAGCATTTCCAATTTATTCAAGAATAATGTACTAGTATAAACGTATTTTTTTGGATAGTAAAGAAAATAAATTAAATAATTATCATAATGCGATAACATACTAACAGACCGAGTAAGTTTTTTTGCTAAAATATATATTCAAACATATTACCATTTTACAATTGGCTTGAGGTGTGAGCTTTACTACTACTTGGCTACCCTAAGAGGTAGCTCAAGAACCTGAACCATTTTATCCTAAGAGATAAAATGGTCTTCACGGGACGACTTACGTCTACCACCAATTTTAATTAATAAGCTATGACTGGCATTTTACGGGTGAAGGATAAAATTCACACCAAACAGGGTATTTTATAGCTCAAAAATAGATTCACAATTATTTTTTTAACCTCCGTCGAGGATCGAACATATCTTTGGCTTGTCAAGCAAACGCTTTGACCGTTGAGCTATACCCTCCGGCAAATATAATTATTTTTTTATCAACTATTTATGTATTCTCTTATCAGTTATTGAATATTGGTATGAATTTACAATGATATAATTATATTATATTATTGAAATAAATTATAAAAAATCCATTTAAAACGATTCAATGAGGTTTCAAAGTATTAACTTAAAATTTAAACAGTAAAGCACACATTATTTTCATTTTTATAACTGTGATCATAGATTAGCTATTTTATATAATAATCGCAGAACAATGCAAGGATTATACAATCCGCATGTTTGATCCCATATGAAATTTACGCGAGTAAAAAAATGGAACAAAATGTGCTGCTACAGTAAAATAAAAATAAAATTGAATAAAAGCCAATACTAAGCCACACCGACTTGTTCGTGATATATAGCTTCTTAGAGCAATATACAGTCGGAACCTGCAAAATTGTTATTTGCGAATAAAATTCCCTCACCCCTGAAGCTTCGAAGGCTTCAGAGGTTTGCACGTTACGCGATTTCAAAGACAAAAAAACCAAAGCACATCTAGATGTGATTTATTTTCCGATCGCCCCCGGGTGGAGCTACTCCATGACACATTTATGGAAAATAGATTGATTTCGTTCTTGGCTGCTCTCGCACGCGTGTGCACTCGCAGTCGGCCAAGACTCACCCCCTGTATAAGGTGGGTAGGCTTTCAAGGAGGGAAAATATATTTTATTTCAGTGCCAGATCTGACAAGTTAATCATAACATGTTTATAATAGGAATATATAATGTTCAAAAATCCCTTTACGTAACATGTTTTTCTCTTTTCAAATATTTTATTTTAAAGTAGTAATTAAATATACACATACAATTATACATCAAATTTTATACACTTCAATTTCATTAAAAAAAACGATAGATGTCTCTTTGGTCTTCTTCGTAGTATCAATCCGGTGGATTGGTTTGCAACAACAGAATCTTGCATCTCGATCTCTTTGGTATATATTCAGATATTATATATAATTATTTTTGTAAGAGTAATGATAAAGACACAATCAAGTGTTGAATATATCCAAATGCTCATAATTTACAACAAAAATATTCCATATTTGAGAATAATGTCAGCATTTCAAATTTTATGGAATATATTGTATTTCGTGATTTTGTGTCATACCAAGCATTAACGATCTGTTAACTGTAAATAATTTTATGTAAGACGTTCATATTTTGAAAGGCATATAAAAATAAATTAAATTGTAACCAAAGTTTGATTTTTGAAAAAAATATTTTGTACTTAAGTATGTACCAAGCAAGTTTCAACCAAGCAGAAATAATTTTTTTACAGAATGTGTGAGAAATTAAAAATTTTTTTTTTTTAAGAAATATTTCATTTTCAATTGATTTATCAAAAATCATGTAACAAATTGTAACAAACGACGAAAAACTTCGAGTTTATAAACTCTCTGAGAAAAAAAAAATCCCAGCCTCTAGGGTGACCATGGAAGTTTCCCGGAGAATTACATTATGTCTGTCTGCCCGTCCCGGGGGGGCACAAGTCACTTTCGCATTTTGAAGTTTCCAATTGAATTGAACCCAACTAGAGGAAGAAGAAGGGAGGACCTCCTAAGGGCTTCGGGGCCGGGTCCTCCAAGTCCACAAATTTTCTCAAGGATGTAGGGCAGTGGCAAAAAACGGAAAACATGCGTACCCTATACACATTACAAATATAATTTGGTACATCAATGCTGATGTTTTTTTTGTATTTTTCTGATGCGAAATACTTAAATATTCTTATCTTATTTGCCATGAATTTCGTTGAGCTGCTGTGCTTACCGGCGGGTATAGCTTAATGGTAAAAAACGTTTGCTTTGCAAGCCAAAGGTCGTGGGTTTGATCCCCATTCATAGTAACATTCCTGTAATAGTAAAGATGATGCGTGAATGTCGGGCTGTAGTCTATGACATTAGGGATCAATACTCCACAGCAGCGCTTAGCCATGTGCACCGTGGTAAGCGTCATAGAATCCCACAGATGAAACTTCAGCATCACTATTCTGTCGGTTTTCTTTTTGTATGTCTTTACATACAAAATTAAAAATTAAATGGATCTATATAAAAATATATATATAAACGTGTATTAAGTCACGTTAGTGTGAACGTTATATTCTTATTATGGCTTTAACTACGAGTTTATTTTATATTTTATTGAAGAATAAAGAAAATGTTAGAGCTAAGAAGGGTTATGTCCTACGGGAGTTGTTACTCTGAACTTGAAAAAAGTCTTCTTGACACAACTTAGATATTCGAAATAGTAGGTACATCTCCAAAATTGGGCCAAAAGTAAGTTTTGTAGAAAGAAGAGCTATTCATCTTTTGGAGTGACAAGCTAAGGCTTTGATAAAAATAAAGTTTTGGTCTATGCTCTCCTGTGGTAACAATTCCTTAGTTGAATCCTTTAGCATCAAAATATTTTTAAGACAATCGAGTTATTAATCCAACGCACTATTAAATTCTATAACCAACAAATTAATTTCTTTAAAAAAATGTAGCAAATTTATTAAATAATTATGATTCAAGTACAAAATCGAATCAGAATCTGTTAAGCATGTAAAAAATATCGTTAGGTTTCGTCACAGGAGCAATTTTTTTGTAAGCCACGTGTGTATGGAGTAACATATTGAACGTTTGTTTAATTATAATAGTTTTTTATGCAGTATCTGATAGCTGAAGGATTGAAGAACCAATGTGAAATATGAAAATAGGTCAGATAAGTACATTTATGTTTCAAATACTAGTTATAAGCAAAAAAAATGGTTTGAAAAATTTGGGCCGTATTGATAGTATAAGTTGTATTCCACCGAGTCGTAAAGAAAGGGTTTATTTCTATATATTAAAAGGAATTCATAAATGCCATTAAAAGTTTTAAATATAACATTTGATGTTGGGCATTTATTTGTGAGACTGCATATTTTAAGTTGAAATTTATTAGAAATGCGGGCCAAATAAGAAACATTTAAACAAATATTTACAAATAACACTATTTTGTCTTCAATTTAATGACAACATTCAATTCAATATGTCAAATAAACAACTGTCATAGCCAGCAAGAAATCAAATAAAAACATATAGATTGTAATTTTTTTCAAATAGATTTCCTTAGAGTGCGAAACAGTAATCGAGTTATATTGATTAAATACTTAGAGCCAATTCCAGTATTTTTTATAAATATATCATATTAATGTATATTTTTTTAGTAACAATGATAAATGATATATAGCGGACTTCTGTTATTTTCAATTGTACCAATTAAGATATCTATGTCTTGTCTATTAATGTTTGCTTTTTATGTCACATATATGTCGTTAGAATCGCCGTCACCAGAGGTCACTTCAAAAACTATCGCATTTCTTCGATTGTGCGTGAGCAGGCTCTATATTAAGAGACTACCATACGGACCAGCTCTCTTCTCTCTCGACCGCTTTCGTAACATGATCAATCACTCAGCCGCCCGCCGGAGACGCCACTGTGTTACGTGCCCGATTTACGTCCGACCAACCTACAACTACCTACTAGTAATATTTCATTATTATAAAATCACTTCTAGAACTTGCTTATAAATAAAATCACTCGTTAAGCAATTGAGCTCAAATCTATTATAAATATTCCGTTAATCATTCAAATTTCAATGATATATAAATATTAACCTAACTTACTTACCTGATATTAAATTCCACATGAAATTATACCGTGTTTTAACTTATTTTCTTTCTGTGATCAGAATGTCCGTGTGATTCCATTGATCACTTCCTAACACGCATAACAATTCTTTCTCAGCAATCCACAGATCGCAAGACTTCAACACACTCCGGCATTCCGACAGATATTCCTTTTTGATTTTCACAAGTAAATAAATGACAGTAATATTTGTTCTACTCTTATATTTGAAAAAAAAACACGTATGTATTTGCATTGTAGTACGATTTTACATATATAAGTATATATCAAGGTTAGCGTTCGAAAAAAAAAACAAAAATTCTTGAGTCAAAAAATATTAATTTGGACAGAGACATGGGGTTTATCTGAAAGTGATAAAAAGAGACTAGAGGCCTTTGAAATGTGGAAACATAGAAGAATTCCAAGTCACGAACAATGAGGTTCTCAGCATAATCAAGGAGGATAGGCACTTAGTAAAAAGCATCTCAGAGAGGCGAGCCCGATAGATCGGTCACATGGTCATCTTCACGACATTGTGGAGTGGATGGTTGAGGGTAGAACTGTAGAGGTCGCCCTAGACGGGAGTATTTACAGCAAGTGTTTGAGGACATAAGTTATAGCTGGAGTGTTGCGGAGGACCGAGAGGAGTGAAGATCGAGATGCAAGATTCTGTTGCAGCAAACCAATCACCGGATTGATACTCCGAAGAAGAAGACGAGTGTACACACTTGCATATTATAAACTGGTACATCTTGTATCGTCCATTCAAATCGTAAGTTAAACACGAACACAAAATGACAATTTAGTTACTCATTCAAATCATGTTCAGTTGTAGTAAATAATCATGAATTGTCCTTGATAATTGGTTAAGGGATAATGAAGCAAATCTCTACTACGACTTAACATTGTAGTGTGATTGCCATTATTGGTAAACTTAACATTCAAGGCGTGTCTTCTTCAACCAGTCAATCACCCCTAACTAATAATCGAGATGCACGCAAGAGTTGTATCAATAGAACTATTTAATCGAAGCGACTTATGATTCAGTTATTTTATTTCAGGGTTCTGATTTTTCACGGATAACTGATATATCTAAACAGACCCTGAGTGTTTTCATTAAATTTTCTTGAGTTCCGTAAAAAATAACTTTATTTTGCCATCAGCTCGATATAGGCCCCTTGCAGGCTGGTGCTGAAAAGCCTTAACCCTTTCATTAGGGCTTGGTTGGAATACAAATTAAACTGTCAATTATAAAACTAGTATTTTAAGCATAAATGTACTTATCTGCTCTATTTTCATATATCGCATTGGTTCTTGTATCTTTTAAAAAACGTAAGAAAGTAGCAAAACGATATATCACACCAACCGATATCAATGGTCGGTATATGCCGACAACCGATGCGAAAGAATTAATACACAATATTTCGTCTCTTATTTTGTTAGCTTTTCTGACACGCATATATTGTAGTATATACAAATGTTAGTAATATAAGACATGGCTCTACGTCCCCATTTGTTTGTTTGACGAAGTTCTGTCACTGGTGCATCATTAGTAATTTACACGGCTGTCTGTCATTGGTGCGCCATTAATTCTATAAATGACCACTGTATTAGTTACGGCGCTATACTCCCGCAGCTGTCGGAGTCATCAGCTGTGATCCGTCCGGGGCCTGAAGCAGCAATCTCCGTCCCGGACAGATGACCTATAGTTTGTCAGTCTTAACCGAAATATATCTCGGTGTGGTTTAAAAAAGTTCTTTGTGTTGCTCATCCCTCCACCACGCGATCTGATATGAGTATTTTTATTTAGTTTCACGAAATTTTTTCAGTTACCAATCTTAATGTAATGTAATTATTCGTAATATATCTTTTGAGCGTATCTGTAGTTTTCTTTGTGGCTTCAATATTTGCAAACAATATCAACATTAAGCTTTTTATTAAATTCAAACATCAATTGATTGAGACTCGACTGGTTAATTGTCGATCGTGTGTCAACATGCCATGGGCGCTGTCTTAGATTTAACATTCAAGACGATGCTTTTATAGGACGTAGATAACCCCATAGTACCCTTACTGCAGACAGGACACACTTAGTCCTATCATCCATCCGTTCTTGATGGGATCAAGGGTTAAGATTTCAAGCAAATAGAGGCGTAGATGTGTACCGAGATGACAGAATCGCATTAAGAATTCATTGAAAAATATATATTTATTTTTATTACGAGGGAATACGCAAAAATACCAACGGACAATGGACTTATCACTTTGAAAAATAATATGATGAAAAATAAATAGTTACGTATGTCAAAAAAATATAAAATATATTAGGATAAAAGTAAAGGAAAGAGTGTTCGTTGTAAAAGTACAATAATTTGCATATTTACAGTTTTAAAAAAAAAATGTTTTATGTTACATTGTAAAAGGTCCACCAAATAACTTTTTTTTTTTGAAAATGGGGCGCAAAACATCGAGTGTAGCTTCGGCTGTGTGGCACGTAGCGCCGTCTTGTTGAAACCAAGTGTTGCCAATATTTTCCTCTTCAATTTTTGTGAACAAAAATGGCCCAATAACGATCGCCATTGACTGTAACGGCCACTCCTTGCTCATTTTTGAAGAAAAATGGCCTGATTTTAAAAGTAATTTCGTAATATTTTCCAGCGTTGTTCAAGCGTATACACAACCATATTTGTTAAGCGGAAAGATAAAACTAATTATCTGTTAAATCAAACATGAGCTAAGTGTAACCATTCACGAAATAAACACTAGTTGAAAAAAAAACGTTAAGTGGCGGACAATAGCATGATTTTCAAAGTAATGTCGCAATATTTTCCAGCGTTGTTAAAGCGTATACACAACCACATTCGTTTAGCGGAAGGATAAAACTAATTATCTGTCAAATCAGACATGAGCTAAGTGTTACCATTCACGAAATAAGCACTAAGATGGCAGACCCTTTATTCCTCATTTAAAAATTAAAAAGAGGAGAAACCAAAACAGCCAAATTAAATACATAATAAAATTACTTATGACAAAAAAGACCGGCAGATGTTGATAGTGATGCAGAAATTTTATATGTAGTTTCTGTGAGACTTGCAATGTTAAATATGGATAAAATTCGCTGTATGTGAAATGTTGATCCGCCAACGTCATAGACTACAGACATTCACGAAACATCCATTTATTACAAGAATTACTATAAATGGGTAGTGTTTACTGGACTATATTCGTCTATCACCAATTTTAAGTAATATAGTATGATTGAAAATTTACGGGTGAGGGATCAAACTCACGCCAACCGGAGGTATTTATGGAGCCTAAAAATATTATATTTTAAAATATATTACAGGAACTCAATATGAATGGTTCGTGTTTACGGAAACACTTACGTCTACCTCCGATTTTCATTCAAAGAAATCAAATTCACGCCAAACTTTATAAAGGCTTAGATATCCATTTTTAAATCTTCGTCGCGGATCGAACCCACGATATTTCGGTAAGCAAACGTTTTCAACACACAACCATTCCCGCCGGCAATTTAGTGGCCTAAGTTCGGTTCTGGTTCAAGGTCGGGCTTGCTACAGCAAGTGGGAGAGTCCAGCATCCTCATTAAGGAAGCTCATCTGCATATTCATGAGGTCCAGCGATGTTAGCCCGAGTGAAAGTCCGAAGGGAAACGTCTCAAGGTTACTACTAAGACCTAGCGTCTTTCTACAGTTCAACAATTGTACTTTTATAGATCATTGAAATAATAATGAAAAAAACAAATATAATTTTATATTAATTTTTAGTTGAAAAAAAAAACTAATTACAAATATTTAGTGTTACACATTTATTTAAAAGTGATTTCTTGCCCCTAACATCCCCTTTTTCATGTGTCGTGTGCCATGATCTTCTTCGTAGTATCAATCCAGTGGATTGGCTTGCAGCAACAGAACCTTGCATCTCGATCTGCACTCCTTTCGCTCCTCCGCAACCCTCTTCAGCTCAGCATAAGAGCTAAATATCACGTCCTCGAACACTTGCTGCAAATACTCCCGTCTAGGGTGCCCTCTGCAGTTTCTACCTTCAACCATCTCTTCTACAATGTACAGAGAACCTCATTGTTCGTTAGTGTATCGTGCCGTGATAAATTCCATTAAATATATTTTCTTAAAATTCGACAAAGCGTTCCGCTGAAAAATTAGTCAAAAAGTCTTCAGCCAAGGAATCATAGATACCTTCTATAGTTTTTTACTTTTATTTGACGGTGGATATGACTTGTGGTAAAGCATGTGCTTACCGAAAAAATTTCGGTTCGATCGTTGATGGAAATTAAAAAAAAATCTTTTATAAGTTCTATAAATACCCCGTTTGGTGACAATTTAATTACTCACCCGTAAAATATCAGTTATAGCCTATTGATATCAGCTTGATATAGTTCCTTTAGGCTGATGCCGTAAAGCCTCGAAAAACGTTCTATTCTCTGTTATTTATGTTCGCTCGCCTGACATGCATATTTAATAATGTTAGTTTTGGTTATATAATAATACACGATGTTTGCATACGCCAATTTATTTGTTTTGATAGTTGCTTCATTTCATGTTGGTGCCACTGTCATCTTTAATTCGCTTTTCTGCCGCAACCGTTGGCAGCGCTAGATGTCAGAGCGCGCCGTCAGTTGACAGCTCGCTCGCGACGAAAAAGCAAGTGTTTGAGAAATAAACGTGAATTGTGAAACGAAAACAAGTTCTTTGTATTGTTAACCTGCATCACCCAACTTAGAGAGGAGGATATCACTATTAATTAAAATTGTTGGTAGACGAAAGTCATATTGCGAACACCGCCCGTACATATTAGATTCCTGTAATAAATGGATGATTTAGATCTAGATTTATGACGTTGGTAAAACAATACTCCACATGCAGCGCTTAGCCATATGTAGCATGGCAAGCGTCATATAATGCACATATGAGACATCTGCTCTACAATCATAGTATGTTGGTTTTATTCTGCATGTGTTTAAATAAAAAATCAGTTTAACGAGTGACATTGATTGTATTAAGCTGCCTTTTATTACCAAATGGTCCAGTCTCAAGAATGTAGGGTTAATCATCTGATCATTTAAAAAATAGTCAACGTCATTGAATCCATATATAAGATTTTTGCATCGCTATATCACTATGTGTCCGCATTCTTATGTATGTGTTTTCGTAAAGAATTTCGTGAGTGTACTGAAATCAGCATGATATAGCTTACTGCTTACTGCTACCGAAACCTCGATATACAATCTTTCGTATCTTATTTTCGTTCGCTCATCGGACTCGCATGTGTTGTCATTATGTCATTCCGTTAGGAGGACTAGTTATATAGATCGCCTCTTGCAGAGCTGGGTGTCACCGACCACGGCGCCCGGTGCAGTCAGTTGTGTGCCGACCGCGAAAGAGTCGTATCATGGCCGGCCTAACATGTTATTCCGCTTGGGCCGAAGTTTGTAAAGTTTATCGTGTATTTATATGTGCTTCTGAAAAAATCTGTGTGTTGTTATCTGCTCCTCACCACGCACCGACCTATCCTTGAATACGGCAGTCACCTTTGGATTGGAGCCCCAAAATACCTTCTAAACTTAATTGACTCAGTTCAAAGAAGAGCAATTCGTTTGATAAACAATGACACCCTTACGTCTAATCTACAATCAATGGAACACAGACGTAAGGTTGGTTCTCTTAGTCTTTTCTACCGTTATTACCACGGTCGCTGCTCTTCGGAACTTGAAGAACTAATTCCTCCTGCACCCACTCACAGCCGACAAACTCGTCTTACACTTGCCGAACATCCATACACGGTTAATATATGTCGACCAAGAACTGGCAGCTTCCAAAGTTCCTTCCTTAATGCCACTGGTAAGCTATGGAATGCTCTTCCAGCATCTGTGTTTCCTCCTTCCTACAATCTGGATCTCTTCAAGAAACAGATAAATATACACTTGCAATCTCCCCAACCCACACACAAACACGAACACAACACACGTTTCCCGCATGCAGCGTCCAGCCTTCCTGGCTGAGCGTCATAGAGTGCACTGATCTTGACCGGTTGTGCTCTCCTGCATGCGTTTACATAAAAAAAAAAAATACTTGATTTCATATATTTCATGCAGATATTCGTTTGAGTTACCATTCAATTGGTTACTCGATTTATTCCTCAAAAACGATTTGTCTGCATTATCAGTAGATGCCTTTTCTGCAGTGGGTAGATCTTAAGATGATAGGGAGGAAGTTCGTTTGATAAGCTGATACCAAATGGATAAACTGTTTGAAACACACTACGCAAGAGTATAACTGCGCAATAGTATGGTGTTGCTTTTCAATTGATATTGACATCCTCCTCTCTAAGTAAGTTATTGAATTGCGTGGTGGCAGGATGAGGAGCAGATTAACAACAGAAATACTTTTTTGAAGAACTTTGACTTTTATATTTCGATAACTTTTCAAACTTCTGACCCGGACCTATTCACAGCATTCAGGCCGGGCCAACAACAATATGACCTCGCCGCCGTCGGCACACAACTGACCGGGCGCCGTGATCGGTGACACCCAGTGCCGCAAGTGGCGATCTATGCAACTAGTCATCCTAACGGCATTACAAAATGATGACACATATGTGTACGTATGACAAGCAAACAGAAATAAGAGACGAAAGATTGTATATCGAGGCTTTCGGTATACAAAAACCAGTCAGCAAGGGCTACATCACGTTGATATCAACATAAACTCTATATAACCGTCACAGGCAGGTGCCAAAAAACATCGAAATACAATCTTATGTCTATTATTTTTGCTCGCTCGTTGAACAGGCAAATATGAAAATGTAAGTTTATTTTTAGATTTAACCAACTATTTCGTTTGCTTCGGCAAGTCCTGTCATATGGCGCGCCATAGTTCGCCAAGTGGCCGCTAGGAGTGTTCGGCACAACGACTGTCACTACCGCCGAGTCACCTTCTGCCCGGGTACCGTCCGGTCTACAGAAAGAATTCCCTTCCCGCCTTGGGAACATTGGAGCGTCCTTTAAATATATAAGAAGTATCTGGAACTAGCAGCTCTACTTGATCGAAACAAAGTGCTGACTCTACAGCGCCTATATCATCCCTATTCTTCTCTACGGGTGTGAATCTTGGTATCTCACCAAAAGCCAATGCAGCCGTATGATGGGACTCGAGAGCAGATGCCTGCGTAGATTACTGGGAGTACGATGTGACATCAGCATGATATAGCCCTTGCTGACTGTTCCCGAAAACCTTGATGTACAATCTTTCGTGTGTTATTTCAGTTCGCTTGTCGTACATGTATGTGTAACCATATTGGCATTTTGGACAAATCTGGTCACGGGTGTGACGTTAGTTATATAGATCGCCATTTACGGCGCAGTCAGTAGTGTGGCGACCGCGACAAGGTCGTATTATGGCCCGCCCGGCATGTTATTCCGCCCGGCCCGGATGTTTGTAAATTTTATAGAAAATATATATTTGCTTCTAAAAAAGTCTGTGTGCTGTTTATCTGCTGCTTATTCTACCACCACGCAATTCAATAACTTACTTAGATAGGAGGATGTTAGATGGCTTGAGCGAGCGAGCAAGACAGTCTCTTATACTGCAGTCGATAAAGAGGCGAAGGTAAACCTGGCTGGGTTATGTATTGAGAATACCGCAGGAGAGTATAAGCTAAAGATGCCTTCTCTTCAAGCCCCCGGGCTCGCACCGTCCTAGAAGGCCGTCAGGATCTATACATTAAATGTACTTGGCGGAGCTGCGGGATGTGAAGCTGACTTGATATGAGGCGAAGAAAATGGCGACTGAGTGAGTTTTATGACAGCGGTTCGTGAATGCTATATGCTCCAGTTGAATGATTTATGCCCGAATGTCGTATGATGATGATGATGATGATGATGATACATTTTGTCTCTATGTTTGCCTTATGTATTACTTGGAACTTGATTCCGTAAGTAAATAAATATTGTGCAAAGCAAGTTTGATGGAATCTTCGCGTTTGTTCTAGCGTCAGATAAAACCCATCAGACTAATGAAGTCTCGCTAAGTAATATTCCATCCTCTATTATTATCCATGCACTTGATCATATCCGTTTAATGGAAGCTCTTAATTGATGCTGAAAGGTTATTCATTAAACTTTTGTTAGCGCTTACTTAAAAAGAATAATAGTAACAAAATATACTGAAAAAACTACCTTGTAAATAAATTCAAAATTTTCATAACTGAAAACGTATATTTAATTTGAAAACTCATTGATTTGAGTAGCAGTTATATAAATAAATTGTTTCTTAAATTGATATCAGCATGATATAGCTCTTTTAGGCTGATGACGTCAAGCCTCGAAAAACGATCTTTTGTCTCTTATTTTTGTTCACTCGCCTGACATGCATATCTAATAATGTTAGTTTTAATTATTTAATATTACGCAGGCGTTTGCATACACCATTTTATTTGTTTTGACGGTTGCTCCATTTCATGTTGGTGCAACTGTCATATTGAATTTGCTTTTTTGCCGCGATAATTGGTGGCGCGGCATGTCACAGTGTTCGGCAGTCGTCAATTGACTGGCGCCCGGCCGGCGAAATGTCATTATTTATTTATATACAAGTCTGTATTTAAAATTAACGCGAATTGTGAACCAAAAACAAGTTCTTTTGCTTGCTAATCAGTAAAATTTTCAATGTTTGATTTATTTTAATAACATCTAAAATACAACATGTACGAAATATCGACAAATATGAGTGTTTTTTCCAAGCCCAAAACAATCTATTCGAAATGATTTTTTGCACATAAACAGTTCCCTTGAGTTTTCAGATGATTCAGGACTTCAGGAAGGAGGCTTTGTTGGCTCCTGAAAATTAGACCTTTGAACATTTTCAGTTCCCTGGACGGTAATTTCGCTTTAGGATAACAATATTAGCTTTTGTAAATTTTAACAAAATACAACATGTTACATGAACAAGAAATACTGAGTGTGTGTACTTTTATATATACCCTGACACCTCATTTATAATAAATTGTATTTTTTTACAACAATAAATTACATAATTTGCTTTAAATTAATGTATTTCAAGATTTTTTTTCTGTATTGTTTGAACTCTGCGAATATAAAGTCATAAAGTTTTCTTGGCTGCCATAGTCTTCGCTTCGTTCCTTGTTATCTCTGCCTACCAGAGTACCGCGATACAGAATTTCATTTATGTACTAAGATCACATAGAGGAGAATACCATATAATAGAATCTCCTTTGTGGATTTTATGATTCTTACTATTAACATCCTCTCTAGGTTTGTTATTGAATTGCGTGGTGGCAGGATGAGAAGCAGATTAACAACACACAGATTTTTCCAGAAGCACATATATATTTCGATAACTTTACAAACTTCAGCCAGGCCGGCCATAATACAACATTCTCGCGGTCGTCACATAATAGACTGACTTCGCGCCGTGGTCAGTGTCACCCAGCGACAAGTGGCGATCTATAAAACTAATCTTCCTAACGGCATTACAAAATGACAGCACATGCGTTGTCGAATAAGCGAATGAAAATAAGAGACGAAATATTGTTATTTTGAGGCTTAAGCGCTTTATGTGAGGTTTTGATTCTCCAATGTCATAGTCTACAGTCTAACATTTACGTATTTTACATTTATTACAAGAGTTAACTGTAAAAAGAAGACGTTTACGGAGAGCCTATAGATTACCATTCATTTTTGATGATTAGGCTATGACTGTCATTTTAAGGTTAAATGATAAAATTCACACAAAACTAAGAAATATATTGAAATTATTTTTCTTTTAATCTTCGTCAGGGATCGAACTCAAAACATTCGGCTTAAGAAGCAAACGCTTCTAAAAAACCATACCTACTGGCATAGTCATACGATCGATAAACGATCGTAAATAAAAAATAATTTATAGTTGTTGACAGCTTCTCAGATAGACATCTTCCATCTCCATCTCTTTATAACCCGTAAATGAGATTCTAATCTCTTTCTTTTTTGCACTTCTGTGCAGTGCCCTCAATTGTTCAGAGAGAACTCCCACTGAACTTATCAGTTGCTAATTGATAATTTTTTGAATGAGCGCATCATAAAGGTGACTAGCTGTCCTCCAGTGTGATGCGGGTGTGAGGCGGGTAAAATACAGTTCTTGACAGCTTGTCAGGACAGCAAAAGTCCGTTTGCCAGCTAAAAGAAGTTTTGGATTTGCTCTACTATAGTATAAAATAATTATGTGTGAAATAACGACCAAAGAAATACAAAAGGAAAACTATATTTTAGTTATTTCTATATTAAAGTTAGAAATAATAGTATTTTAAACAGTTTTTTTCTCCATATTTTAAACAGTTATTCTGATCTACGAGTAAGCAAGGTAATACTTTTCCCGAACATTGAGATGGTAAGAATCTCTCTGAGGATAAACTTCTGCTCAGAAGAAGAGAATCGCACTGAAACTTCAGGAAACGACTGAAGAAAAACTCTTCAGACAGACGAATGAAAACAGAGTGGTTTTTATAAGTGGAAATGTGTTCAATATCCATGCTTAAAGTTAAGAGTTGGATATCGAAGATTTCTATTCAAATATATGATATATGTTATAACAAAATATTTAATAAGATGCTATGCAAGCATAAGAAATAATATGACAAATTAGCGTTATAGAATAGTTCATTTAAGGCAAGTATCGTTTTTGTAAAGCATTTGCTTATGATGGCAAAGGTTACGTGTTCGATTCCCAAATAATATTAAATTAAAAACATTTCATAAATATCATCACAATGATTCTAAATAGGAGCATATGGAAGTCATGAACTGACGCTACAAAGTTCGGTCAGCCATTTTGCTCTGCGCCACATCCGTGTCAGTTCTTATTTATTTATTTATATACAGAATTGAAATTCCAATTTTTACAAATATTTAGAAACAGAGTAAACATAAATATACAATAAATAGAGAAAATAATAAAAAATAAAAATAACACAAAAGAATAAGAAGATGACACGTGTCAAAGATCACAGAGATCAAGTAGAACAATACCATCAACCAACAATACCATAAACATAGAGTAAACAGTTCTGGTTTGCCGAATACATTATATGTAGAATTTCTCAAAATACCTATCAAATCTACCTACCATACCTTAACATTACATACTGATATCAGCTCGATATATCCATTGCAGGCTGGCGCCAAAAAGGCTCGATATACGATATTTCGTCTCTTATTTTTATTAACTCGTCTGACACGCATATATAAAAATGTTGGGCTACTTCTAGATTCAAGGAGTCATAAGAGATGGAGTATCACGTAACCACTACATGTAATGTGCCAGCAGATAGTTCGTCAAAGGATCGACACGTGGTCTGAGGTCGCTGCGAGTGTGGCGGTGCGCTTGGAGTCACTTTCTGCCCGGGTGCGGCATGACACACATCTTTGTTTGTGGCCCGGGCAGGATACCGAAGTTTGACAATCTTTAACTTTAATATAAATAACAAACAAATAAGCTAGCAATGAAATTCAATTTAAATTTTATGTATCAGATTGGAATTTTTATTCACCTCTGGCAGCATTCTCATGTACGTTACATAAAAAAGACAGCGTATAACCGACCGATTTACGTTTCCCCAGCCAGTGTTGCTGCTGCATCTGGAGTTTCCTCAAAACGGGGAAAAAGGACCGAAAACTTTCTCGGAAAAATGGAAATTTTCAGAGAAAACATCTCGTTTGTCTTATTCAAAGTGACCCTGCATTTTTGCTCTGCACCGTTATTGATAATGATTTCAAACAAACAAAAGGAAAAAATAATTTCATCCAACTTTGAAACTGTATAAATGGATATTACAATTCAAATTTGTCTCCTTCGATTTTTATGTACTGATTTCCTTTGTTTTTTCCATATGCATTTCTTATTCGGAACATATGGTCATCATAAATTGACCCCACTAAGATCTGTCAGCTGCCACTGTTTATTCCTTATTCTAGGAGATATCTGCATCATAAGGTCTGACAGGGATAAAATGATAACATTATAAGGTCGTTGATACTGCTAAAAATTATTCCAGGTATCAATCAAGCTGAAAAAAACCGTGTATACCATGGACTGTTTACACCGAAGAATAACAAGGATTTTTTTAAATTGATAAAAAAAAATATTATTATATAATAGCTTAATACATTAAAAAAAAACATACCCATTAGTTTTATAATATTTTTTTTTCAATTGCTTTTCTCGCACACATATACAACCTGTAAATCTGTGTGTACTGATGTAGGTACTAATTACTTGTCCATACCTATATAACCCACTGCCAGTTTTTAATTTAATCATTATTGAAGATGGTCTCCAGGGAGGCCGAAACATGTAATCATTTAAAATAAATGTGAATCATAACTAAATATTTTTTAATTTATTATTTTTTAAATAAAAATTAATTTAAAATTATAATATAGTAAAGTACACAACATAGATAAGGAAAATTATGAATAACAAGAAATAAAATGATAATCTATTTGTTATTTAAATTATACACAAAATATTTACTTAATCATAGTTGTCTATTTATTTGTGCTCAATCAACAAATGAAGATTTATCATTGTCATGAGAGTATATCATGTATACGTTATTTCTTCATTTCTTTGCGTACCTTTGTTAGAATTTCTTTAATTTAATTAGTTATTATTTTTATCTATATAAACGCACAATTGAAAAAACAGAAAATAAAAGTATATGATATGGGACTATTTTATACTCGTAGCTTATCGGTTATATTAAAAAGCTTTAAAAATAAGGTTGAGCCGTCCCTTAGGAAAAAATGATATAGGCCTAGTGAGCGTTAGGCTAATTTCCCTAAATTTAAATTTCACAAAAAAAAAACATTAACTAACCACCCAGTGATATTATGGCAGCTTCCTCTTTGTAAAGTGAAAATATGAGTCTTTGTTTCATAGACTTATCTCCAATTTCTTTCATTACATGAAAGAGCTTTGCCCAATCAATTTTATCAAATTCTTTTTCAATATCCACGAAGGCAATGTTCGAGGACATGAGTTGTAACTCTTTTGCTGAGCTAAAGAAGGTTGCAGAAGATCGAGAAAAGTGTAGATTGAGATGCAAGATTTTGTTGCTGCAAACAAATCCACCAGATTGGTACTACGAAGGAAGAATCACCCAAAAATATGCCTCGGATACTATAGCTTCGGACTTTTAGTCTGGAGGTAATTGGAAACTAAGTAGACCTTCGAGTACAAATATATCCAAGAACGAAGAATTTGGAAAGAAGATTACCAAACATATTTTTTTGAGAGAATTTTTAAGGTCACCCGAAATCAATAAAGAAATGTTCGGAGGGGCATTATTCGTGATTTTTCCGGAAGATTCGCAGCTCAAATCTGCCGTCTATTTTTCTGTGACTCATTGAAAAAACTTCTAAGTCATATAAGGCATTGTATACTGTAAATTTGTATATATGTACTGTAGGGTGTACGAAAATTTTTTTTTCGTTTTTTTTCAAGGCTCACCCCCTCGCTTTGTGTGAATGGTGTCCAAAAAATTGTAAAAAAAGTTTCACATCATTAAAACCACAGGAAAAGATAGCGACTTGCATCAGAACATGTCAATACTAGAATTCTAAGGCGCGCGAAAGCTGAACCCTGATAATAAAATGCATTTTTTTTTTAATTTTCTGTAATAGATAATAACATGAACATAATATATTCTTAATATTTGTAAGATAGAGATAAAAAAGCGTTTTATTTGCTGAATAATCAATAAGTTTTCAAAAGCTCTTATTGGCCTTCATACAAAAATTTATATTAAAACTTCAACATCAAGTGGCTATCAGAAAACATTGTCCGATAGCAATAAAATTTATAATGCGAGTTACTAGGACCGCACCACAAAAAAATAAAGGGTGAGCTGATTTCATTTCGAGAAAAATAATTTTCCCATACATAGCCTGGGACACCCTAATCCTAATGTACTGTAAATATATCAATTGTTTAGTAATATATCTTTCAAAATTAATTATGACGAGTCATTATTACCCCTCGGTATATGTTATCGCACACACGATCATCATCATTAGGTATATTCACATTATATTCGCTAATTCCCGTGTTATTTCATGAATCACGCGGTAGGGGTTCTTCACCCCCACGTAAACCCTAATTATAATTGATCTTTATTACATTTAATAACCCCACGCTGCAGATAATTAATGATATATTTTCAATTTGGCATATAATTACCAATGAATGTACTCATATATGCTAAAAAGAGGATTGAGATACACAACTATAATGCGAGCAGAATTTGTAATCGTGATTTTTTTGGGTTGAGCCGCGTGTGGCGAATTTCATATTTTTTCCGATACATCGACCACAGTTGCAAGTATCATATTCAGGGTTAATGATTGGTAAGCATCAATAGAATCCAAAGATAAAACATCAGAATCATTATTTCTATCTGTCGGTATTTTACTGTGTGTGATTACATAAAAAAATGGGCTACATGCTCAATGGATATATATGAAAGAATAATATTAATAAACGTATAATTAAAAATAAAATCATTGCTTTAAATAACATAATAACATAGGAAAAGTAATTGTAAGTAATTAGAAGTGGTACTATGATTATATCTCGTGATATTGTAAAGAGAGACAGAAGATTGTACGGTTTTCATTAACCTGTCTCCTCTAACCGATACGGAGAGAGTGTTTCTAATAACTACATAGATTCAACGCTAATATAGTTGTCTCATAAACGCACGTAAAATGTTATTCCCTTTCTCTCTCTGTTGCTTAAGTGGGAAACTGCTTTAACGTTGGTTAAAAAAATCTTAAATCAATAGTTTATGCTAAAAAATCTAGGTGATTTTCGAATTCCTTCTTACATTACAAATGTGAATCGAAGGACACAAACAATTAAAGTAACCCTTATGAAGTAGGAATTGCCAATTAAAATATGAGTATGGTATATACTGACATCAGCATGATATAGCCCTTGCTGACTGGTACCGAAAATCTCGATATATAATCTTTTGTCTCTTATTATCGTTCGCTCATCGGACACGCATATGTTGTCATTTTGTTATGCCGTTAGAAGGACTAGTTAAATTGATCGCCGCGGCGCTGGGTGTCATCGACCATGGAGCCGGGTGCCAGCAGTCAGTTGTGTGCCGACTGCGACAAGGTCGTATTATGGCCGGCCCGGCATGTTATTCCGCTGAAGCCGGAAGTTTGTAAAGTTTATCATGAAAATAAATGTGCTTCTGGAAAAGTCTGTGCGTTGTTCTTCTGCTCCTCATCCCGAAACCACGCAATTGAATAACGAACTTAGAAAGGAAGATGTTAATACTTTGTTAATATTTTGAATTTGTAATAATCGATTTTTATTATTTAAATGCTCTTTTCCATGCGAGTTACGCAAAAAATAATCATTCAATAATTTTCAAACATTTTTATTACTCTCTATTAAATAACATATTACTTGAACTGAAAAGTTTTATGAAAAAGTTTATTTAAAAATATTTTTTTTTATGAAAAACAATGAAAAATGTGCCAATAAACTGTATCAATGAAAAAAACTCCTTGGGTTTTCACGGCCAGATTTGGTATTGTGGCTTTTGGGCTTAACCGTGTGTGAAATATTATTTCCTTCCAATATTTCAACAGGGATTACGATTTGATTCTACAAAACAACATGGCTTCCACCTCTAGCACATACTCAAAAACCTGCACAGACAAGCAGGGACAACCACAGTCCAACATGACGTTCGTGGAGGTATGTTCCTGAGAACATACTTATCATGACGCTCGTGGAGGTACGCTCCTTGGAACATACCCACCGTACACGACTCTCCGACATGACCTCGTGGAAGTACATAAGACTGATGGCTTAACTACCTTCAGACACCAACTCATTCAATTTAATTTATTTTTTTTCTCTTACAGAATATTACAAATAAAAAAAAAATCTTTAAAAAAATGATTAAGTACTAAGGACAATAAATAAACACAAGCAACAGAAGGACCCAATGCTCATCAAACAGATGACGTCAAAAAATTATTCCTCCAAAGAAACTCTTGGAATTCATGCCTTAATTGGGCCTCCCTTACGTGATGTATATCAACATCTGAGGCGATTTGGTTGAACAGTCTGATCCCTCTCCCAAGAGGCATAGTCTCTGGCAGGTTATGGTTACTTTTTGGGAGAGCGAAAAATCTGTGCCTCCTCATCCTCAGATATTTATCGGGGACATACAGACCGATTTTCAATAAAATTCTCATTCTCATTACAAAGTCATCAACCCCTGTAGAAGACCCTTGCAATGGCGGTCGAAATATTGGAAGAAATTAATTCGCCACACACGGCTTAACCAGAAAGCCACAATACCTGTGTCAATGAAAACATACGAAGTTATTTTAAAGTAATGCGTTTGAATATTAATATATGAACGTTAGAGCAGGACAAGAGTGTTGAAATCGTGTACATTTTGTAAGCTCTATACCCTGGGATCAAACTAATTAAACTTGACGATCTGGAGGTATAAGACATTACAAATTTGGCCCATCCATATATTAAAAGGAGGCTGCTCTTCTCTGAAGGTGGAAGATAATATAGAGATAACTTTAGACGTTATGTTGGGTTAACCTTTACAGCAAAGGGTGACGGTATAACTTTTGTCAAATTTTATTTTATTTGATTAACGGCCTCGACCAATACATACGGTTTTAATTTAGATATACAATTAAAGAAGATGGTAATATAGAATACATATATAAACTAAGACAGTACATTTGGACAAAACTAAATATGAGTAAATAAAACAGACATCACGAACATCAGTAGAGGATCTGCGAAATGCCGGAAGGTCCTGCCCGAAAAAGTCTCTAGAGGAGTTGACTAGTCTGCATATTCTCAACATAGGAGAATAAAAACCTTAGTTGGTTTCGGATGTCCTTACATGTAACAGGTTAGGCCTCTAGTGAACCGGGAGGGAACATTGAACGTTATTTTCTGCAATAATATTGAGTCGTCGATTATAAAGTTCATAATTTTAAAAATAAACAGCAAGTCAATCACTGTTCTACGTCTCTCCAATATAGATAAATTAAGTCGCCTCTCTATGTCTTCATAGGAGTAGCTACCTCTCTCAAGGCCAGATCAGTCGTGCAACTCTTGACAAAAAGCGATGTTGGACTGATTCAATCGGGTCGATATGAGTTCGATAGTAGGGAGACCATATTACACTAGCATATTCCAGCTGCAGACGAATCAGTGAACAGTAAAGGACCTTGATGGAGCTCAGGTTTTTATAATCCTAAGTGATTCTGTAAAGCCAAAAAGTGTAAGGGATTTGTTTCACAATATATACATATCATCAATAATTGAAGAAAATCTATCTGAAAAATACTCAACACACTAATATATATATATTTTTCATTTCAACTGTATGCTGAAAATATATTTGACGTATTCAATACGTGACTGAAACATTACTATGGATCCGGATTGTCTACACAAATATCCTTTTGGATGGTTAATGGTGACTATAAGTTCCATAGAAATAATTTCTTTAAGAGAAACTTTGTTTGAATTTTTTAATTGAAATTACTTAAGGTAGGCCATCGTATGTTAGTTAATTCAATGAAATAATATTTTCGTATCAAGTAAGTCACAAAATGTAATTTTATTAGAGAAGGACTTTAAAAAAAAACGTTTTTTTATGTAAGCACATACATGATAATACCGACGGATGGTAAAAGTTAGTCCGAAGTCTCATCTGTGGAATTATATGACGCTTACCATAGCTAAGTGCTGCATGTGGAATGTCGATCCGCCAACGTCATTGACTACAGCCCGAGATTTACGCATCATCCTTATTATTACAGGAATTT
The DNA here is from genome assembly GCA_022606575.1 of Glossosoma conforme. Taxonomy (NCBI): domain Eukaryota; kingdom Metazoa; phylum Arthropoda; class Insecta; order Trichoptera; family Glossosomatidae; genus Glossosoma; species Glossosoma conforme. The sequence continues at coordinate 4,398,513 of JAGTXR010000007.1, forward strand.
ATTATTAATGGGTGGTCTTCACGGGATGACTTTCGTCTACCACCAATTTTAATTAATAGGCTATGACTGGTATTTTACGGGTGCGGGATCAAATTTACACCAACCGGGGGTATTTTGGAGCTCAGTTTTTTTTGTTTTTTTGTTTATTAATATCCGTTGGGGATCGATCCCACAACCTTTGACTTGCAAAGCAAACGCTTTGACCATTGAACTATACTCACCGGCATTTAACTTACTCGTAATATATATGATAAACTCGTAATTATATATGCAGTGACTAGTATATTTACCTTGTTTTCACATGGATTACGTAACAAAAGTTCTCTATTATTATAAAATAAAAAAATAAAAAAAAATAAAAAAAATATACCTTAACCACTTTTATGTATTTATCTCTTCCTTCATCCTTGCAACACTACCTATCTCCTTCTCCTTTCCTGATAGACACACCCCCATCCCCTCCCCTACAAAAATGGGTTACACCACTTATAAGTACAACGCAGCTCAGTTATCTCTTAACTAGAGAAGGATTGAGGAAGGCTACGAGTTAGTCGAAACTACAGTCTCCTAATAGAGAACTTTTGTTACGTGATCCATGTGAAAACAAGGTAAATAAATAAATAAATAAATATTTATAATTTATTATGGATCTCAAAGTGAATGCTCAAAACATTGAAAATATCATAATACGGTAAATTTTTATTTAAAATATCAAAAAATTTAACAAGGAAAGGAAAAAAGATTTTTAAAAAATCTATCATCAATTTTTGTATCACATATTTGTTGTCAAGTTTCCCTATATTTCATTGTGACCTGCATTCATTTGTTTCGTAACTTATTCATGTTTTGGCAGTTAATTAAATTGATTGACATTAAAATATATAAACAGGCAGTACATTAAATATTTTGGCATTACCCACTTTGTCGACGTCACGAATATGGTCAAAATACAGTTAAAATGTCATTATAATACTCAATACTGCCAGTGATTTAAACAAAATCAATGAATAATTAGCACTTATAATGGAAACCTAACATAACCTCACCTAACCTATTATGAATTACAATTCATTAATTATTTCCTGCCAATTTATTATTTTTCTACTGTCGATTGATATTTTTGTACTTCCAAATGATTATTTTTTTATTACTGTTTGCTAAATATTCACTGCCCATTAATTGAATTAAATGCTGCCAAAAAAAATGTCGTCTATTTCATTAATATTTTTTGTGTGAAATGGATTATTTTTTCTGTGTCTTATATATACTTACTATTTCCACCAGATTTTTTCTGTCAATACGTAAATAAATAAATAAATTATAAAGATGAAAAATTTACTATGAAACGTATTGGTTATAACAAAACGAGTATTCAAATAACATTCCATTGCAATCTATCAATCTCAAAATATATAGTTGACCTCATTTCTCTTGGGCGAGGCTGAGGCTGTTTGATTTATGGTTGGAAAAAAAGGTGAACCCAAGAAATAAGGTGAAAAAGGGAAAAACCAAGTAACGGCTCCGCCAAATAACTTTTTTTTTTTGAAAATAGGGCGCAAAACATCGAGTCTAGCTTCGGCTGTGTGGCACGTAGCGCCGTCTTGTTGAAACCAAATGTTGCCAATATCCTCTTCTTCAATTTTTGTGAACAAAAATGGCCCGAAAACGATCTCCATTGACTGTAACGGCCACTCCTTGCTCATTTTCGAAGAAAAATGGCCTGATCTTAAAAGTAATGTAGCAATATTTTCCAGCGTTGTTCAAGCGTACACACAACCATATTCGTTCAGCGGAATGATAAAACTAATTATATGTTAAATCAAACATGAGCTAAGTGTTACCATTTACGAAATAAACACTAGTTAAAAAAAAAACGTTCAATGGCGGACAATAGCATGATTTTCAAAGTAATGTCGCAATATTTCTCAGCATTGTTCAAGCGTATACACAACCATATTCGTTTAGCGGAAGAATAAAACTAATTATCTGACAAATCAAATATGAGTTAAATGTTACCATTTACGAAATAAGCACTAGTTGAAAAAAAAAAACGTTAGATAGCGGACCCTATAGATACATTGAAGGTTCAGTAAAGAAAATTTTGATCTCACATGTTTCTTTATGTTAGCACACGCATAAAAATGCTGACAAGCTTAAAAAAATCGTATATGTAAATTTTACGACAGCCAATACAGTATTGTTTTTTTCATCGACAGAAATGCATTTCTCGTGGAAGATCTTCTACAAAAATATTACGTGTAACTATCATTATAATGTATTACAATCCCCTTTAGTATAAGAAAAACGACTTCATAACTCCGGGATAGCTTCCAGGACGCGTGGTGGACGGACGAGGAGCAGATGAGCAACACAAAGATTTTTCACAAGCATATTGATATATATTTATGATAAAGATTAACAAACTTTCCGTCCGAGGCGGAGCTTATGCTTGCAGGCCTCGGACGGATCACACAAACTCGCTACTGGTCGCGGTCGGAGCACACCTAACGACTTCGGCAACTGCGACAGCGTAGCACCGTAACTAATGCAGTGGCCATTTTAAGAATTAATGGCGCACCAGTGACAGCCAGCCATGTATATTACTAATGACGCACCAGCGCCAAGACCTATCAAATATATCAAAATGGTGGCAGAGCACTATATATTACTTTACTCCTTAAATCTCAACTAAGACTAACACCTTTTATGTATGCGTGTCAGACGAACGAACAAAAATAAGAGACGAAATGGTGATGAAAATGAAAGAATTCTCATGAAAAGTATATAAACAAAAAATAAAAATATAACACGGCATTTACTCTCTACTACTGTAAAAATTTCCCAAGAGGAAAATACACTACTTGTTTTCAAGCATTTAATGACCGTCGGTGTCACGCTATACTATCAAAGTTTGGACTTCTGAAAAGCAGGTATTGCGAAAAATCCACTAGATTGTTTTCATTTCATTTCCCGGCTGTGATAATTTCTCGCTAAAAGTCCCAACAATGGCGGGGCTCCGCGAAGAATATTGTTTACGGGACGGCGGCGAAAGCAATTTTAAACAAATCACAAAGACAAAGAGCCGAACAAAAAGTGCAAACAATTATATGTGTAGTGGAAAAAAGTGCACGTAAAAAAAGCTCGGCAACATTTCGATGCCGCTTCCTCTTCTGGTTGTATTCTCGTAGTTTTTAATCATTCGAAACAAAACAAAAGTGCCTTTAAACTAGAGAGACCATCTGTTATACATATTTTAATGAAATAAAAAAATAAAAAAAATATCGACAAGCTGTATAAATGCATTTTGCATGTTTTTGCATGCTCTTACACCCAATAGCAGGTGTGTTTCATAAAATTTGAGGCAAATCAAAGAGTTGTGGCTTCTTTACTTGAATAATTTTAAAGCAGAGTATTTATATGTTGGTTATCTTAAGGAATGGCTATGCATACGGTTATTAGGCTCTAACCTGGAAGCATCTCGAAAAACGATCATAATAAACGTATGTTCTTGATACATGAAACTCGCTTGATGAAAACCCTCCCTGTCCCGTCCTGTTTTTGGAGACCCAGATGGGGAGCCGTTACTGGACGCACGCAAAAAGCTACTTGTTAGAGAGTGGTTGTAGGCCTTCCCGTGATTCTAGGTGCATCAGTATGATGTCAAGTAGACCTCAGTCTAAGGCTGCGAAGTGAGTATACTACAGTGAGTCTCGAATTACCAAATATTATTTTAGTAATAATTAATATGTGTAGATTCTTCACTTTATTCCTATAGTACGAGTATTTTTGTTTATACATAGAGTGTACTCTACTAAGTTCCAGTTCTATTTTCTTTGCTGTGAATTTCACAACCAAAAGATTATTGAATACATTAACTTCTACGTTCCGGGTGGATATATCCGTGCTTTTAACAATCCATTGTTTTTTAGTCAAATTTGAGATAAGTTTTAATTCCATTTAGTTGCAATGGCGCTCCTAAATGGGCTAATAGCACAACTGGATTCTTTTCCTATTTTGTCGATGGCATTGGTTTTCTAAAACATTAGTTAAAAGTCTAGTTCTATCACTTTCTTCTTATTTTCGTTATTAAGAGTACCTACTGTTATTTTGCTGGAACTCTTAAATCTGTAAAATTGTTTTTTAAAAATTGGTAAGATTCGAGATTCACAGCTGTTTAAAAGAATTAAAATGATACAGGAGTGAAAAAGTTGTCACTTTGTTTTCATCAAATAAAGCTGCAATTTCTCTATGTTACTCATGGAATTAAAAGACGCTCCAATGCGAGAAAACCAGCTCCTCTTGCAGACCACCATTTTCAGTGACGTGTACGCCGAATATCTGAAATATAAATATCTTGGAGTGTCGCTAGAAGATACGCAGAAGAACTCAAGTAGTGGATGCTACCCAACGAATAAGCACACTCAAGTGGCAATGGGCAGGACGTATCTGTTGAAGAGACGACGGTCGATGGGAAAAAAAAGTATTGAAATAGCGCCCAAGAACTGGAAAACGAAGCATTGGCCGACAAAAGATGGACTGACGACATAAGAAGAATAGCAGGAGTGACCTGACTGCGGAAGGCGGAGGATCGAAGAGGATGGTGACTCTTGCGGGGGGCTTACGTTCAACAGTGGACGGATACAATGATGAATCCTTAAGTTTTTTTTAAAATAAAATAATACTATATTTATAAAAAAAAAACGTGGTTAGCGTATGATCGAGTAACGACTTTTTCTCATTTCGTGAGTTGTTTCACGCGTTGCTGCATAGGAGCTACACACTCGAGGCTATAAATGCTACAATACTTTCGTAGTAATTGCTTCGTGTTGCTGAAAAGTCTTTAAAATAATGTGCTAACTTTTTACATAGGCCGCAAATTAAAACAATAAAAATTTAGTTAATTAGTTTTTTGTTGTTAATGAAACACTTGCCGCAATTTGATGCAATTAGATAAAAGTCTCTTGTAGTTTACTTACAATATATATTTATTTCATTAAAAGTTTGCATTTTAATAAGACTATATGGCAACCACTACAAAGCTCTCTCACCTTGTATGGTTTTCATCTAATCAAATGCCAGCCTTGCCTCCAAGGAGTAAAATGAGTAAATTATGTGAAAAATGAACACATAAAATTAATAAAGGTGTTTTATAATTTAAATGCCTTTTTACCGGTTTGGTAAAAAAACACCTGTTGATTGAGAAAAGCAACAGCTGAGGCGTTTTAATTTTTTTTAGAGATCAAAAATATGTTTATTTGTAGGTTTAATTCATTGGTCATCCCACGTCGATCGTAGCCTCATCCCACGTCATCTTTGCCTACCGGAGCTCCGCCGAACACAATAAATGATTAATTCCTGACGGATATTCATGCCGACGTAAATTCGGAGGCCTTTATTTATATTTTTTCCCTTACAGAAACATTACAAATTTGAATAACTCAATTCGTTTCTTAAGTACAATAACAATTAATCATAAAATAAAAAAATAAAATATATGCAAATATAAGTACTTTTTATGTTCTAAGAACAAAGCAATAAAGACAAGCAACAGAAGGCCCCAATGCTCATTAAACAGACGACTCCAACAAATTATTCCTCCAAAGAAACTCGTGGAGTTCATGTCTGAATTGGGCCTCCCTTACATGAAATATATCAAAATCCGAGGCGATTTGGTTAAACAGTCTGATCCCTCTCCCAAGAGGATATGTAAGCACATACGGGAGAATACCGACAGATGGTGGTGGATAAATCGCAACTGTGGATTTTATGACGCTTATGATTTTACAGGCTACGACGCTGCAAGTAGAATGTTGATCTACCTTCTTCATAGACATTAGTTCGTAATTCACAAATCATATATTTTCAACAGAAGTTCACCATAAGTGGGTAGTGCTTACGGGATAATTTTGGTCTACCACAAATAATAATTAATAGGCTATGACTGTCATTTTACGAGTGATGGATCAAATTTACACTAAGCGGGCATATTGACTTTTATAAAGCTAATAAATTGATAAAAAAACTTTTTAGTTTTAATATTCATGAGGGATTTAATGCGATAATGACTGATACATGTCGGCAAATTATGTCTGAATTGATATGAAAAGTATTTACAAATACTCGTATACTTTACATGTAAAGCATGAGTAATTGGCTGAATAATGTTATATTTATTATTGTACCTAATTTATTTAGTAACTAATTCAATATTTGTAAATATTACTCTCTCTCCCACGGGCAGTCTTTCCGAGGAAGTTTACCACTCGGATATGAGTCGCGCCTCTTCTGATGGGGAAAGGCGTTCAGCACGTCAGGTGATCCGCGGTTCTGCAGCTCCTTCGAAGAAGGTTACCGGAGTGAAGATGGCGTATCTTCACGCCAAGGGTCTTCACCCGGATACAACAGCTGATGACTTGCAGAGCTTCTTGGCAGTGACCGCTGCATTCAATCCCTCTTGGATGACCATCAGGAGAATTATCAGCAGACGGACTCTGTCAACTTCTTTCAAAGTCGGGGTCATCGCGACTTCGCTAGAGTCTCTCATGGAGCCTGAAGTGTGGCCTGAAAAGACCATCGTTCAACCCTGGATACGTGTAAGACGAAAGAATCGCAATGAACAGTGGCTGAAACCAACTTGAGTGAAGATATTGACATATTTAGTGTTATATTGCTTCAGATTCAGTGCTAGTGTTGACGAAGGCGAAATTTTGGAAGTTTGATGTTGTGACAATAATGCCATGTTATTTGTGGGTCATCCATGATTTACTTATAACAGGGTTTTTGTTGTTACAAGTCGACTATTTGCATTGAGTCTCCTAACGCTTGTTCTGGGTATGAGGTCATTGACGCTAAATGTGTCAATAAATTTACAGGGCCACACTTTTATGTAAATATTTCAATAATGAATTAAGATGTAAAAATATTTTGTAATGTTATTGAAGGAAATAAATAAATTCTTGTCTAAATATCTATATTGTTCTATATTCCCAATACACATAACTTAGTTTTTTCAGTTTGAGCGAAGAAATTTTCAGTTATTTCGTTTCTCGTATGCGATACGGTATCTGAAAATTTGTCCCTAACAAAACAGAACGACGTCGTTTTCAGAATTTTATCGCCCAGACATAATATAAACGTCATTGGCGATAAGGACAACAGTTTTTATCGAAAGTTTCACAGAGAAATACTTTATTATTTTCATGATAAGACTGAAAATTACCATAAGCAATCGGATATTGTTTTTAATACTACACCACACTTTTCTTTTCATATCTTCTCCAAAGTTCGATCATATTGTTGCTACGAATTATCACCATACGTACTTTCCAAAGGGATACGGCAAAAAAGTTGTTTTTTTCTTTCCTGGGACATAACATCATTACAAATTGCCGCCACTTAATTTTGTCAGCTGCTTCTTTTCATTCCTCGTTATAAGATAAGTCTATACCTGAAAGTCCACCTGGTAAGATATGGTTCTCATCTACCTCCAGAGCAGTAGTCCGAGTGATTGAATAGGGAATATCTATAGTATCTGAGACATTATTTTCGATGCAGTTCGAGGGAATCGCCTCAGCCCTATCGGGCATGCAGACTTTGTGGTCACCAAAAAAAAATTCCATGCACTTACAATCTTTGCTCGTATTTTCGGTGAGAGAATCTATTTTCCATCTCCATCTCTTTACAACCCATGAATGCGATTCTAATCTCTTTCACGCGTTCTTTCTATTAGCACTTCTGTGCAGTGGCCACAACTGTTCAGAGGGGACTGCCACTGGACTTATCAGTTGCTAATTGATCATAACCTGAATGACCACGTCATCAACGAGACTTAACTGTTCTCCTGTGTGATGCGGGTGTGAGGCGGGTAAAGTATCCGAGACATATTTGTAAGTGATTTGTTAATTGGATTTTATAAGGATACTAGCTGACCCGGTGAACTTTGTTTCACCCGAAAGGCAATAAATGAGCAGATTTTGGATTTTATCAAGTTGAATTTTTCGGTACATATGATATCATATATTTGGTCTGGTTGAATTCTATTGCAGTAATCGACGAAACTTCAGCAAGTAGTTGTCAGCATTTCGACGAATCTTCAAACGATATGCGTTATAATTCATCGAGCTTAGATTCTTGGTAGTTTCTTCACCTGAAATTAAGACAATAGATTTGTAATTTTGTATGTAAAGCTAACAAACATATTTGTAGCATAATTATAAAGGGTTGAAGATAAATGATTTTAAATCGTTTGCCGGTTATTTGTCCAATTTTCTCAAAAAAAACATCTTAATCTTTAAGTCTGTTATTTTCCTGGTAATAAGCAGTGTAATTGGTCATTTATTGGAAACCTAAAGCAAAACCAAGCACTGAAAAATGTATGTCATGACGGAATCAAAACTATGATATTGATTATATATATATTGATTACTCACCATTCAATGGATTTTTCATTTTGATATTGAAATAATATCCATCTTCTCCTTGCCAAAACATCAGTGGGTATTGCAACGTGTCATATGAACGATGTGTTTCAGATATCTGTTGCAGTTGCCCCGTATCGCGACGTGTAAGCACAATATCGCGTGTTTCCAAGTTTTCACCAACAATCAGGATGGCAACTTCATCTATTGTAGGGGCATTAAATGTGCGTTCATGTGTTCCAGATGGTCGTTTATCCGCTCTGATCACGACTTTGTAGTCGTCATTTGGCATTCGCTCCAAAGCACTCTTGAAAAGCCGGACCAACGCATGATGTTCATGAAGTAATTGCTGCAGATCGTGAACAATTGGTCTTTTCATTGCTGCATTGATCTCTTGACGTCGATCAAGTTGTTCCTCCATGTTGCCCATAAAGTATATTTGCAAAATTTATGCTGTGCCTCTTCGAGAGGTTGCAATGCTCCGATTCTATGGTGAATCTGTCCTTGTATCTACAAAATCAAAAGCAAATACAGTGTTACTTATTTATAAATGCTTTTTTTAGAATAAGCATACATAATACAAAGTATAATTATAGTATGTTATTATGTTACTGTATTGTGTGTACAAAAGTACAAAAATAAATACCTTGAATGTTGGATTGAATCCTCGTTCTTCGATAATGTCTGCTCCAAATGAGGTCATTTGAAAACAACCATTGTATTTTTGAGTGTTTGCTAGAAAATGTCGCGATTCGGGTGTTTCGCAACGAAGCAATGAATGCAACGGTTCAGGTGGCTGACTTAATATTGACAATTTCACTTTCCCACTGAGACAGCATAATCCTGGTGTTTCTCCGGAAAACTTCAATGCATCACAATACTCGCAAACAACGTCCATCGGCCCAATGCGAACGCTAGTATGCAACGTAATCAATGCTGCAATCGTATCGAAACGCTGCTCGAATTAAATCAGTGCTTGATAAATTTTTTCGTGAACGTCGCAAATTATCAATTTGTTCATGGCTAAGGTTTGCTCGACGATTTTGCATTGTTAAGCGAGCGTTTTCACGAAAAGCGTCGATTTGAGATTGTGATCGTAAAGCGCGAAGTCGAGAAATGCGAAGTCGGGATTGTTCAAGAGCTATTTGTCGTTGATCGTCAGTCCTTTCGTTTGCAAGGTTTCGAAGTCTAGTTTCAATCCGGCTTTGTCGTGAAAGATTAGAACGCCTTGCACGAGGCATGATTGGTAATAAAATCGACAGTCTAATGTGCCAGAAACAAAACGTCAACCGATAGACACACGAAAAGCGTCGATTTGAGATTGTGATCGTAAAGCGTGAAGTCGAGAGAAATGCGAAGTCGGTATTGTTCAAGAGCTATTTGTCGTTGTTCGTCAGTCCTTTCGTTTGCAAGGTTTCGAAGTGTAGTTTCAATCCGGCTTTGTCGTGATAGATTACGCCTCGCCTAATAAAATCGACAGTCTAATGCGCCATTAACAAAACGTTAACCGATCGACAAAATATCTATCAAACCATAGACAAAAAAACATAGATCGCATAACATATTTATTTATTTATTTATATACAGAATCGAAATTCCAATTTTTTTACAAATATTTAGAAACATATATTTAGAATAGTATACATAAATATACAATAAATAGAGAAAATAATAAAAAATAAAAATAACACAATAGAATAAGAAGATGCTTTTCCATTTGCTTTTTGTTATAACATTTTAAAAAAAAAAAAGATTAAACTGATATTTTCACTAATATTTATTTTGTTTTGTCTTTTTTTTCCTGCCTTTTGTTTTCTTTTTGGTTTCAAAATATTCCGTACTTTACGTAGGTACCTACTTACAATACCTACTATTGCGTCATTTTTAGTTATGTTGCTGGCCTATGGCGCCACCGTCTCAACTGACAGCTGTCAAGTTACAATAGTCTTGTATGAAAACATGTTTACGTAAATGTTCAATATTTTTTCTTAATCAAATCAATTTTGAGTATCCCATGGACGTTTTTGGGTTCTAAGCTACCTTTCCACCAATTTTCAGCCAAGTCGGTTAGGCCGTTCATGAGTTATAAAAACTAAAATAATAAGAAGATGCCTTTCCATTTGCTTTTTTTTATAACATTTTTAACAAATAAAAGATTAAACTGATATTTTCACTAATATTTATTTTGTTTTTTGTCTTTTTTCCTGCCTTTTGTTTTCTTTTTGTTTCAAAATATTCCGTACCTTACGTAGGTACCTACTTACAATACCAACTATTGCGTCATTTTTAGTTATGTTGCTGACTATGGCAACACCATCTTATCTGACAGCTGTCAAGTTACAATAGTCTTGTATGAAAATATGTTTACGTAAATGTTCAATATTTTTTCTTAATACCATGGACGTTTTTGGGTTATAAGCTACCCTTCCACCAATTTTCAGCCAAGTCGGTTTGGCCGTTCTTGAGTTATAAAAACAAATATAACCCGACTTTCTTTTATATATATAGATTTAGAAGATCAAATTATTAGCCCAACGCTGAGAGTTTTATTCTTTAAAAAATGTTTGTTTTCTTTTGTAGAGCGTTTTACTAGTGTTTGGTATAGGCTGATGCCGAAAAGCCTCGATAAACGATATCTTGCCTCATATTATTGTTCGCTCGCCTGATATGCACGTCTTATATTGTAAATCCTAATTTCATATAAATTCACTGCACTTTGGTCACTTTTCGAACTATGGCGTTCCAGATAACAGGATTTGTCAAAAGAAAAAAAAGGCACCTGCAAACGCCATGTCCTATGAATTTAATAATATTAGACTAATATTTTAATATATGCGTGACAGACAAGCGAACAAAAATAAGAGACAGAAGATCGTATATCGAGGCTTTTCGGCACCATGGGTATCATTATCTTTTTTAAAGCTTACTTATTATTCTCATTGCTGTATGCCCTTTGTTTTTAAGCTTGATTTCTCTCATTTTTGATTTTTACTGTTTAAAACTTTAATTTAATTTTATTCTAATATTATATTATTTATTTATTAATATCTTAAAATTATCTGATGTATATTTTTATATCAAAATAATATCATCATCATCATCAGCCTGTGTCCATCCACTGTTGAACGTAAGCCTCCCGCATGAGTTTCCATCCTCTTCGATCCTCCGCCTTCAGCATCCAGGTCACTCCCGCTATTCTTCTTGTATCAAAATAATATAAAATACATTTATTATGTAGCTCACTGCTATAGTTAAAAAAGAAATAAAAAAGAAAACAGAAAAATCCTCCACTGTATTACAAAGCCGAAATAAGGCAATTGGAATTCAATATATATCCCGTCGTTGTATTTTATATTCTCTCACCAATTCAAAGCGAAATAATTTGGAATGTTTGCTTAAGTCTGCCACCTTCTCATTCCAACTTATTTCCGAACATCCCTTCGGAATTACGACATGAACGTAGGCACAACGTCTCTTTGGATCGGATAGTTTTATTCGTGTCAGCATAAAAAGCACAGTTTTGGTTCGATCATTGAAACTATGCAACATTCAACGAAGACTTGGACTTGAGTGTGATTCCGTTTTGTACTGACTGCTTGTCGTGTCTGCTTAACACACTTGATGAGACGGCTACTGTAGTGTCAAAGGCATATTTTAGAGTAATTCGTTAATCGTATTTCATAATAAGCTAAAGAATAAGAAAGCCAGCGAGTATAACTCAATGTTCAAAGCTTTGACCATTAAACCAAAGGTCGTGGGCTCGATCCCCGACGTAGATTTAAAAAAAAAAGATTATAATCGATTTCAGAGCTCTAAAATACCCCCAGTTGGCGTGAATTTGATCCCTCACCCGTAAAATGCCAGTCATAGCCTATTCTTTAAAATTGGTGGTATACGAAAGTCGTACCGTGAAGACCACCCATTCATTGTAAATTCCTTTAATAATTAAGTATGATGCGTGAATCTCGGACTGTAGTCTAAACCGTTGGCGGATCAACACTTCACATGCAGCGCTTAGCCATATGTATCATGGTTAGCGTCATAGAATTCCACAGATGAGAATTCAGAATTACTATCACCATCTGTCGGTATTCTCCTGTATGTGTTTGTATAAAAAAGAAGAAAAAAAAAATAACGGCAGAAATGTTTTGTAATAAATAAGGTGTAATCAAAAGAAATCCATTATTTTTAGTTATCTATATCCCGCCTTGTATAAGTTCCAATAGGTTACATTAGATGGCGTTAGAAAGATGAAATATCGTTATATAAAACTTTTTGAAATATTTTTGTGGTTGGTCAACATAATTTTGTTAGAGCGCGCGTCAAAGATGACTAGCAAAGGGAAAGTACGCCATATTTTACAGTTTTTTTTTCGATAAAGCCAAAATTGCAGCCAGGCAGCTGAAAATGTGAAAAAATGCTTGGTCTTAACAGTGTAACAGCTAGTCATGCAGAAGTTCGGTTTCATCGATTCCATTCCGGCAATTGCGATATCAAGATGTACTACGCATTGGAAGGTCAATTGTCGGAAAAGTTAAATTATATATATATATGTAATCGTGTCGGAAACAACAGGGTCAGATCCTGTCTGCCTTGAAGTGGGCGACATCGATGGCGTTACTCCCGGCCATCATCAGGTTGACCTGGGTGCAGCTACTCGGACACAGCGCAGACTCCAGGTGTGACAGGGTCTGCTCCACAACGCAGTCACATTCAGTCGGTTCGCTGTAAAATTACCAATTTGTGTCCTCATCTTGCATACTCCGGTCCGTATTTTGTTAAGGGACCTCCATATATTCCACACCCTGGTCGTGTCCAGGGGCCAAGTAATGTACTCTAGAACCACCAAATATGATGCTTTCATCTTCTTAGTATTTTTTTAATTAAATGAATTGATTTTTTTTTAATTCTACCTATTATTTATGCGGTTTTTATAAAACGAAGATTTTAGATTCAAAAATAAAATCAGTTTGTGAAATAAAAGTCATTTCTATATATATGCGGTTTCCTGAAAACGAAAACATGTTCCGATTTAAGATTCTAGAGTAGCAGGTGCAAAGATACCTTTTTGCCAAAATTTCATTAAATTCAAAGGAGGTCTTATTTAAAATAATCGTTATTGAAAAACATCCGTAGTGAAACGCAAGTATTTAAGATTCAAAAATAAAATTCGTTTGTAAAAAAAAAATCCAAATGTTCTTGTTTGGATCACCTGGACACAAGGTTTGCAAAAAGTTGTGTTCTTGGAGCATTTTATTTAGAGTTATTTTTTTATCTGAACGGACATTTAAAGAAGAGGATTAAAAGATATACCTTAGACCTCGTACATAGACTAAGTCTCTCGAATACTTTGCTTTACTCTCCTGCAGAAAACATTGACATAGTCTGTTAATCATGGCTTTTGAAATAACCTAATAAATAAGAGATTACGTTTATCCAACATTATCTGCGATAAGCCTTTAAAATAGTATATAAAGAACAAAACGTTCTTCAACAAGTACAGTTTATTTTTTCTTCAAGAAAGAAAAAGCCTCTTTAGTCATGTTTATCAAAATGATGCTCACATATTGTAAGTTTTCAATAACTTTAATACGCTTTGCTTAAATCGAATTTCAAATAAGATTTTTTACGCTTAATATAAACGTGTAATTTGAGTTGAAAATGGTATCTTTCAGTTATTCATGGTTAAATTTTAAGGCTCATTTTTTAAAACAAACAGGATTTTTTTTATTTATTTATTTATTTATATACAGAATCGAAATTCCAATTTTTAAAAATATTTAGAAACAGAGTAAACATAAATATACAATAAATAGAGAAAATAATAAAAAATAAAATAACACAAAAGAATAAGAAGATGACACGTGTCAAAGATCACAGAGATCAAGAAGAACAATACCATCAACAAAGAGGAAAGGATGTAAGAAAAGGATCGAGGTGTGCTGGTAGGCCATTTAGGAGCGACATTGCCGTTGTACCAAATTGAGTGCTTGAAGCTCAGCATCAACTGGGATCAAAAACAATTTACGAGGCTCATCTGAAATTGAACCGCGAAGAAGAAGGAATGAATTTTAAAAGAAAGAAAGCATCCCTAGAAGAAAAAGAGTTGGGTAATGTTCGGAATTAAATGAATTGAATGGATAGTTACTGTAAATATAAAAATAAAGACGTCGGAGAAATTTTTTATGAATTTTTCGAGCATTTATTTTTGGATTTAAATTTTTTTTTAAATTTTTAAATACAAAATCTCAGAGTGAAAAGTTACAAACCTGTATATCCATATTTGGTTTAAAAAAAAATCTCGAATAAATGTTAAGTTACTTATTTTGACTTATGACGCTAATTTTAAATTTCAACAAGCGGATATCGCTTGGTGTTAAAGACGTTTGCTTACCATTGCGAAGGTCGCTTGTTTGATCTCTGACTGTGATTAAAATGAAAACGTTTTAAAATTGACTTCTAAGCTCATAAATACCCCCAGAACAATGGAAATTTTATCCCTCACCTGTGAAATGCAAGTCGTAGCGTAGCAATTAAAGTCGGTGGTAGACGAAGTTATCCCGGAAATGCCACCTATTTATTGTGAATTCTACTCTCGGGCATCGCCCCACCAAACATACGGCGAGAAGTTACTACCAAGAAGGAGCTCACCAAAGCAACCCACGACGCACTCCACCCTATGTTTGGGTATCAAAAGATAACCATACGGCTCAAATCAAGAAGAATTTTTCCTACAGTCAACAACGGAACTGGTGATACCTGAGGCCACCCTGCGGCTGAACATGTGGAGAAGCGCAACTGAGGGGAATACTTGGATTGCCCCGAAAGAGGACCTAGCTCCTGGACATGACCAGGGGTGAAATATATGAAGGTCCCTGAACAGACTTCGGACCGGAGTATGCAAGACGAGGACACAAATGAAAGCCTGTCAGTCTTACAGCGGACCGACTGAATGTGACTGCGGCGTGGAGCATACCCTGTCACACCTTCTGGAGTGTGCGCTGTGCCCGAATAGCTGCACCCAGGAATACCTGATGATGGCCGGGAGTAACGCCATCGACGTCACCCACTTCTGGGCAGACAGGATCTGACCCTGTTGTTTCCGACACGATTATATATACATATTGTGAATTATTGTAAAAAATAAAAGTAAATGTTAATCTCTTTCTCGAAGAATTCCTGATTGTTTGAAAGAAATCTACTTTTTAATATTTGTCGAGGACTGAATAAACAATCTTCGGCTAACAAAGCCATCGCATTCACCACTAAGCCATACCCACCGGATGATGATTATATGTTATTTTACAGGTGCAATCATCACAATGTTGGTGGTTAGATGTGATGCCCAAGGAAGTCTAAACCTCAAGGACCCTAACAAAAATTGCTGTATGCAAATATTCCACAACGTTCATAATCAGAAACCAAAGCCTAATGTATTTGGCGTGAGTATTAGAGTGTCAAGATTTTCACTCGGTCTTTTCTTAAGCATTATTTATGCTATCAAACGAAGGCTAACGAAGCTTTTTTCGTTTTTTTAGAACAAATTACAGAAAAAGTCATACCATACAAAGAGACGAATAATTAATAACATATGATTCTATTCCATGCAACTTCGCTAACCGCGTGCGTTTTTCCAATGATATCCTTAATTTAATTTAACAGCAAGAAACCCTCAAAATCAAGCAGCAGTTCAGGAAGTTCTTCCAAAACATGGCAGAGACTCCCAAGCGACAACATAGAACACGTCTCCTGATTACATAGATTATGCACTCTATCAGATAATGTTTTAATATATATTGTATGCTAGTATCACATTTACAAGTTTTTTAAAAAACTCTCTAAATATTCCCTGATTAGTAAATGCCTACTTCAAATGAAAATCTACGATTCTTCTTTTTCTACGTCCATAAATGGTCGATGGATGAATGAAAAGACTTGGTTATTTCTCCAGAAGTTGATTCAAAGTTGTCCATTGTTTTATCAAATCTACCATTCGGTTCCTAATCTGTTCAGGGATTTGAAGGTCAGCTAGTCAAATTGCTTGCCAGTTCAAAGGTTTTTCTAAAGGCTGATATAATATACTGATGCGATTTTCTCCCAGAACTATCAGTTTCAGGGCTGAATGTTGAGAGAGGTTGTGTGGATCTCTGACTACTGATATGTCCTGACGTTCTACGTCTAATGAAGCGACTAAAATTCGCCGGCGTTATCATCGGAGCGCGTGGGTAGATGGGCGAATAGCAGGTCACAAAGCAAAAAACTCGTCAAGAAACTCGTTAAAAGACTGACAAACTTTGGTCGTCTGCCCGGACGGAACATTCTGTGTCACTCACAGGTCTCGAACAGACTTCGACTGAGATCGTCGGCAGTAGTCAGTCACTGTGGATAAGAAAATGGCGCCTGCAAGCGCCATATCTAATAGTTACTTAAAATTTAAACGTAGACTTTCATTTTTATTTATTTATTACACAGAACCAAAATTCCAAGGTACAAAATTATAAGAAAAAGAGCAAAAATAAATATACAGTCCATACAAAAGATAATAAAAGATAAAAATAACATAAAAGAAGAAGGAGATGACACATGTCAAAGATCACAGAGATCTAGGATAACAATACTATCGATAAAAGAGGAAAAGGTTGTAAGAAAAAGATCGAGAAGTGCTGGTAGGCCATTTAGGAGGGCCATTGCCGTTGTACCAAATTGAGTGCTTGAAGCTCCACAAGCATCAACTGGGATCAAAAACAGTGGATGGCTTCGAGCACGGGTGTACTTATCTGGAACATAGAAGTTAACACATTCAAGAATCCCAGGTTTGTGAATTGTACCGCGAAGAAGAAGGAATGAATGTTATAGAGCAGCAATTTTTTATTTATATATTTATATTTTGTACTCATAAAACACATACATATAAAAATATATGCGGTCAGAATGACAGAGGAGCGAGCAAAAATAAGTGACAAAAGATCGTATATTGAGACTACTCGGCACCAGCCTGCAACGGCTATATCGAATGATAGAACCCAAAAACGTCCCTATTATGTCGGAAAAATATTGAACATTTATATCTCTATTAAAAGACGGTGGCGCCATAGGCCAGCAAGATATTAAATTTGTTTGGGATAACTCATGTACTGTGCAGCATTTTTAAAAATGACAAATGGAAAGGCATCTTCATTCTATTGTGTTATTATGATAATATTGATTTTTACGTTTTTTTTTTAGAATGGAATTGGAAAAACGGTAGCAAAAGGAATACCAGAAATATTTGCTATAGTTGTTACACCTCTGCCAGGATCACCACAATTGGCTATGTATGTGACAAATGGTGGTATAGGAAAAACATTCGTCGAGATTAAATATCAATTCCAGCATTCAAAAGGGTTTAAATACGAGGTAATATTTAAATATTTTATTAAATTAACAAGCGTGTGCAACTGCGCGACTTTTTTTGAAATACAGTAAGGCGCCGCTTAACGCGGGGGATACGTTCCATCAAAGTAGAGGGTAATTCGAAACAGCGCTAAACGAGGCTATCTTAATATGTAAATAATGGGGTTAGGTAGTAAATTTGATAGTCATGTATTTTTAAATAGAACCAAACTTTTATTTCTTACAAAATAAAAGCAATATAAACGAATATACTAAAAAATAAAGTCAGTTAGATCATTCCGTCTATTCTGTGTTTCCAATTTTTTGACTTTTGGTCAAGAAGGCATCTAATGTAGTTTGCGTTTTGCTTTTGCGTAATGTTTTTAATAAGTGGATAGAGCATCTATAACACCCCGTCTTGCTTTTGAACTTCTGTCGAAATTTGGATCATTTTCAACAAATTGATCCATAAATTCAGTTATAGTGGTCAAACTCTTTTTTACAAACGCCATCGAAACTAATTTTTGCTTTTCTTCGAAATCACTATTATCAATATTTTTGTTTTCTTCTTGATCAGTTAATTCCTTGAGCTCATCATTAGAAAGACTAGCTTCTATTTCTTCGACGTCTTCCACATTTACCTCATCTAAACCGGTTTGTTTCGCTAATTCCACTATTTTTTCCACTGTTTGTGCACAATTTCGGGGAATAACCCCGGGTTGAAATAAAAGAGCGCTCATAGCGCCAAATGAGACAGCGTTAAGCGGGGCCTCACTGTATGTAAATTAAATAGAAAAAATTACGACAGACGCTGGGTGATGTGAAGTTAAGTAAATAATTAGCAGTTGCATGGCCACGAGTATTAACATTAATCGTTAAATTCATTGTTAAAAAAAAACTAAAATAATCATCACGTGTTGTTTTCAGTTTAGCATTTACGCATACTGTCCAACGACCATTCCGCCTACTACAACCACAGTATCCACCCCAACACCAACTCCTACAACAGAGATTTGGTGGGTTGACACAGTTACGCCAAGCCCATTTATATCTACAACCACAATATCCACCCCAACACCAACTCCTACAACTGAGATTTGGTGGGTGGACACAGTAACGCCAACCCCATTTACAACTACCATTGGACCAACATTTCCCGATGATAACTAAAGATCGCGTCAAAAGATTCACAGAAGAAAAACGGTCGGTATTTTCCTGTATGAGTTTACATAAAAAAAATAGCGCACGTTAATATACAGAACAGAGATGTAAAATTGCTTAAGTGCAACACATTTATGCAAATGATCCTAAGTATCTATACACAAGTATTTTAAACATACAAAATCACGTTCTTATAGAATTATTTTATCGATATTAATTGTATTGTATACTTGAATTCAATAAATTTGTTTTATATATGCCTGCATGTTTACGTTTTATTTATATTTACTAAATTATCACACATTATTGTTTTTAAATTATAATACCAGACATTAAGTGACGTCGGCGTTGAACCTCTGATCCAACAATAACGAAAAATACTAATTATTATATTGAATAATATACGATAGGTGGGACTCCCGGTTGTAGGGGCACTGGATGCGCCTTCATGTAGACATCCAGCAGTGATCCGATGCTCCACTCACTGAGAGACATAAGTTGATTTTTTTTTTAATTTTATTAACTTGTATATTTTTTGTATTGGTATGATCTAAAGTTCAAAATATGCCTCTGGTGGCTGAATAAATGAAATTATTATTTTAATAAAAGCTGCCGAAATATCTATTGCCATCGATAGGCAGATACATACTGAAGATTATGTAAGAGGTAAATAGATTTATAAAAGGCGGTATAAAAAAGAAAGCTCATGGACCATACACTATAGTTGCCTTTTTTTCAATATCTGAACTGTCACATATCAGGAATTCATGAACTGTCCAAAAAAGTACTCAAGTACTCGAGTACTGACATCATCCGTTAATCAAAGAGCGATGTCACCGGGGTCATCACCGGAACGCTTGGTGAATGGATGAGGATCAGATCACGAAACAAAAAAACTTTTCTAGAAGCACATTGTAATTTATTTGTATGTTTAAAGATTGATAAACTGCTATTCTGCCCGGGCCACAAACGATGGTGCGTTATACCCCGCGCCCGGGCAGAAAGTGACTCCACAATCACAGCGCCCTCAGACCACATATCGGCCATACGACGAACTATCTGCTGTCACATAACATTAGCGGCTACGTGATTCGCCTAAAGAGCAAAATTTCGCCTGCAATTGCAATCTCTCAAGACTCAATTAAAATATCGATTAAAGACTTGGCCAAACATTTTTATATATGCTTGTCAGACGAGCAAACAAAAATAAGAGACGAAAGATCGTATATCGATGGTTTTTGCACCTGCCTGCATGAGCTATATCGAACTGATATCAATACAGAAGAAAAACTGGAAATTATATATATACGATGTGTGCGTTTTTAATTATCCGTTACAATTACATGTCCAATAGCAAAATATTTCTTCGTAGTATCAATCCGGTGGATTGGTTTTCAGCAACAAAATCTTGCATCTCCATCTCCACTCTTCTCGATACTCTGCAATCCTCTTTAGCTCAGCATTAGAGCTACAACTCATGTCCTCGAACACTCGCTGCAAATACACCCGTCTAGGGCGCCCTCTGAAGTTTCAACCCTCAACCATCCCTTCCACAATGTCGCGAAGAAGACCATCGTGGCGCATGATGTGACCGATCCATCGGGCTGGCCTCTCTGAGATGGTTCTTACTAGGTGCCTGTCTTCATTGATTATGCAAAATATAAATCTAGGTTTATACACAATTTTATGTATAAATACACAAACAATTTAACTCATCATCGTAATTGTCATGCTATATGCACTTCCCTTGCAGCATATGATGTTTAAAAACGTCTACAGAAGCTTACAGCTCATTCAACCCATGAATCACATAATGTAACCGATCCATCTTAATGCAGTCTACTATAGAACAAGAACATTTTTATTACAGTCTACTTCTTCTCCTTCGTGTCAGCGACGTTAAGTTATTTTTGCCTAGTATCTGGCAACATCGTTAGCCCGTGTGTTGCCCAACATTAGATCTTGAGATGTGCAGCTTGTTGGGCACATGGATCAGGATCTTAGGTGTGAGGCGGTCTGCAGGTCTCCACAGTCGCACAATAGTGACTCTCCCTGCAAAAGCAATCCCCACAACTCGAGGTTGTCCGTTGTTTTACCAACTCCGGTTCTTAATCTGTTCATGAATTTCCAGATCCGTCAGTCAAGGTTCTTGCCAGTAGGGAGGCCTTCCTTTGGAGTAATGAAATCCTCTGATGCGACTTGTTACCAGAGCTGGAGTCTCTCATTTTCAGAGCCGGATGGGAAAGGCTGTGTGGATCTCAGAAAGCTGCTTCGCGACTTAAGTCTGGGTGTTGGCGGTATCTGATTATAGAAGCAGTGGGACGGTTGCTTGATTGCCTTACGCATTTTTTCGGCGCATATGACTTGCATCTCATATTTGGTGATGCGATACAAGCCAAGGAGTATAGTTTTGAAATGGTTGTTGGTTTGAGGCAGCCTGTGACGACTCTGCATGCGTCATTCAGGGTAGTATCCACTTATTACAATGGGCTGATCGACCCCATACTGGTGCCGTATATTTTCCGGCTGAGAAACAAAGTGCTATAGCTGAAGTACGAAGTGTGTATTGGTCAGTTTGCGGATGAGGTTGTTTTTTGTTGCAACTTTCTGTTTGGTGTTGCTGCAATGACGCCTGAAGGTGAAAGTGCTATCTAGAGTGACTTCGAGGTATTTTGGATGGTCGTTATGTTCCAGTACTCTACTTTCCCACGTGACATGAAGCTTTTTGTTAGCTTCTCTAACAGTCTACTGAATAAACATTATTGATTGAAAACTCGTATCAATGTAAATCGTGCAAAGTTTTATGGATTGGCTTGACGATTACAAGAAAGCGGATTAATATAACATATAATGTTCTTAAGAATATTTTCATGAGCCGACTGAAGGAAGTGTAGAATGTGAAGTTGAAGGTCAGTGTGCAATTCGAAAATGGTTTTGGGTGTGGTGGTCTCGCTTGTGAGAGGAATGGAAGGAGTCGTCGATTCTTCTGAAGAGTTTGTTAAGATCAATGTATTAGTCTGTGACACTTCTTCTGTTGTAGTATAGTCGGTGGTTGTCTCCGGGCAGTATTCGTTAATTATAATCTGAAAATAAAGAAGCGTGTTTTTTATAAAAATTAAAAAAAAAAATAAGTTATTAAATGTACACATACCATAAATCACCTGACAAGCTCCAAGACATGCTCAACGACCTCAATGAATCGTCGAACAAAATTGGTCTGAAAATGAACATGGATAAAACAAAAGCCATGATTAATAGTCATATTTCACAGACCTTTGATACTATTTCCATTGGAGGAATAGAAATAGAGGTTGCAAACGACTATACCTATCTGGGACAAGTAATCGACAGGCGCATACAACTGGGATGGGCAGCATTTGGAAAACTAAAGTACATTTTTAAAGCAAAAATTCCGCAATGCTTTAAAACTAAGGCGTGTAACCAATGCATCCTCCCTGTATTAACTTATGGCGGAAAAACGTGGAATCTGACAGCAAGTCTTACCCATAAAATAAAAGTCACCCAGCGTGCTATGGAGAGATCCATGCTCGGAGTGTCGCTAAAAGATAGAATCCGAAACGAGGAAATACGCAGAAGAAGTCAAGTAGTGGATGCTACACAACGAATAGGTACACTTAAGTGGCAATGGGCAGGACATATCTGTCGAAGAGACAACGGTCTATGGGGAAGAAAAGTACTGGAATGGCGCCCAAGAACTGGCAAACAAAGCATTGGCCGACCCCCTACAAGATGGACTGACGATATAAGAAGAATAGCGGGAGTGACCTGGATGCGGAAGGCGGAGGATCGAAGAGGATGGAGACTCATGCGGGAGGCCTACGTGCAACGGTGGACGGACACAGGCTGATGATGATGATGATGATACCATCAATCAAAATCTCTATTCGCATCAATTCATTTAGAAAAAAAATGGGCAGAAGCGGGATTCGAACCGCGAGCTGTCGTAATAATAAGAGTAGCCTGTCGGAAAGTATAATATTAAAAAAGTTGTGAATAAATGTCGACTGATTGAATAATAAAAATAATAATATACACACTCTGAAGATATACTATAGAGACATCTATCGTTATATAATGGTAACAATAGTATACATACAAATTATTCCGCGCATCAGTTCGGGCAGGAGATAGTCGAGTGGACTAGGGCAATGAAAAAGAGCAACAGCTGGTTCCAACACTCGCGGTTCACATCCCGCTTCTGCCGATATTTTTTCTGAATGAATTGATCTGAATTGTCAGTAATATGTTCAATGGAGCCACTAATTAAAAAAAAAAATCAATAATTAGCAAATAAAATGGAAACCTTACCTAACCTAACCTAATACATTATTAATTTCTATTCATTCATTATTAACTGCCGATTTTTTATTTTTACTGACACATTTTTAAGGCATTTACTACTGATCATTTATAAAATAGATACTTGCTTGTATAAGAAACAATAGATCGTTTTTTGAGGTTTTTCGGCATCGGAATAAAGAGTTATATCAAGCTGATATCACAAGGGATGACTCAAACCAACAACGTATTTTTTCTAGCGTTAGAATATTACTTGCATCGTCATAACTTGGACTCGAATACAATGATACTGACATCAGCATGGTATAGCCCTTGCTGACTGGTACCGAAAACCTCGATATACAATCTTTCGTCTCTTATTTCTGTTCGCTTGTCGATATGAATGTGTCGCCATATTGGCATTTGGGACAAGTTTTATAGACCAACGCGTGTGGCGCTAGGCGACAGCCTCAGCGCTGACGAGCGCGTGGAGCCAGTCGTGTATCGCCCGTCGGCGAGAACATATTTTACTGTGGCTCGGCCTAATGCTGTGACTAGGTCGAGTCATAAGTTTATAAAGTTTATCGTTAATATATGTCAATGTGCTTCTGAAAAAGTCTGTGTTATTAATCTGATCCTAATCCTACCATCATGCGACTGAACAACAACCTTTTCATTGAGAAAAGTATGTTACTCTGAATAATATAAAAATGTCAAAATTTCTCGAGTCTTTAGTTGGGTGTATTGCTCTTTTTCAATGAGGCCAAAATATGACCCATAGAGAGGGGGTTAAAATACACTGCCAAAAGATTGATATGATAAGGTTTGCTGACGAAATTGCTCTGATTGCTGAAACTGAATATGAACTCACTGAAGCGCTGACATCCATGGCAAACATATTTAATTCCAACTACAATATGAAGATAAACAGCACAAAAACCAAAGTCATGAGAGTAAGCCGCAATGAGCAGCAGAAAATTAACATATCAATGCTAGGAGTACCCCTAAAAGATGCAAAAGAGTTTGTATACCTTGGAAGTACGATCACCTGGGATGGCAGAATAAAAAGAGAAGTCAGTAGTCGCATACATCAAGCAAGACTAGCTTTCAATAAAAAAGCAAAAATTCTTGAGTTAAAGAATATTACTTTAACACTCCGCAAGCAACTTTCCAAAACATTTGTTTAGAGCATCTTAATGAAAAGGAGCAACTGAATAACGACCTTTTGAAAGAGAGGAGGATGTTAATACATTAATTTTAATGCTATATAAAATAATATATATAGATTACCTCGTAGAGGCTATTAGCGGTGGATGTATATATCAAGTTTATCTCTGCGAAAGTTGATCCAATTCCACCCTTCTTCAGTACCACTTGAGCATAGGCATATCCTGGTATGCGTTTTACGCTCATGTGACAAATTAATGGAACGTCATTCACTGAGACTACTGAAGTTCTTACCTAAAAAAAGTATATATTCATAAATGAGTTATCAAATGAATATGAATCCATTTACCTGATATAATAGATAATTATCATAATAATACTTCAAAAAGTGTCTAATTGTAACTCTGTCGAAGAAGCCCGGAACAACGAAATGTGAACCACACCGAACACTCAGTATTCTATTCCATGCATCCAAAATACTGACCAACATAATCCTACATAGAATTGAACCAAAAATTGAAAAGACTATCACTAGCGATCAATTTGGATTCAGAAAAAGAATGGGAACCGGAGAAGCAATCTTATCCCTGCGTATGATCTTGGAGAAGAGGATAAAAGTGGACCAAGATACATATATTGCCTTCGTGGACATTGAAAAAGCATTTGATAAAGTAGATTGGGAGAGGCTCGTCGATGAAATGAATGAAATTGGAGTCAAATACAAAGAACGAAGACTTATATTTTCACTTTAAAAAGAAGAAGCTGCCATAATATCACTTGAAAATGTCCAAAAGGAAGCAAAAATACGTCAAGGGGTGAGATAAGGATGCTCTCTGTCGCCTGTACTCTTCAACTTATACATAAAAAATGCAATTAATAACATCAGGGAAAAAATGGGCCATAGAGAGGGGGTTAAAATACATGGCCAAAAGATTGATATGATAAGGTTTGCTGACGACATTGCTCTGATTGCTGAAACTGAAGATGAACTCACGGAAGCGCTGACATCCATGAAAAACATATTTAATTCCAACTACAATATGAAGATCAACAGCACATAAACCAAAGTCATGAGAGTAAGCCGCAATGAGCAGCAGAAAATTAACATATCAATGCTAGGAGTACCCCTAAAAGATGCAAAAGAATTTGTATACCTCGGAAGTACGAACACCTGGGATGGCAGAATAAAAAGAGAAGTCAACAGTCGAATACATCAAGCAAGGCTAGCGTTCAATAAAAAAAACAAAATTCTTGACTCAAAGAATATTTCTTTAAGGCTCCGCAAGCAACTTGCCAAAACACTTGTTTGGAGCATCTTAATGTACGGCTGTGAGACATGGTGCTTATCTGAAAGTGATAAAAAAAGACAAGAGGCCTTTGAGATGTGGTCGTACAGAAGAATTCTCGGAATTTCCTGGAGAGACCACGTCACGAACAATGAGGTTCTCAGAATAATCAAGGAAGATAGGCAACTGATAAGAACCATCTCAGAGAGGCGAACCCGATGGATTGGTCACATCATGCGCCACGATGGTCTTCTTCACGATATTGTGGACGGGATGGTTGAGGGTAGAAACTGTAGAGGGCACCCTAGACGGGAGTATTTGCAGCTAGTATTCGAGGACATGAATTGTAGCGCTTATGCTGATCTGAAAAGGGTTGCGGAGGACCGAGAGGAATGGAGATCGAGATGCAAGATTCTGTTGCTGCAAACCAATCCACCGGATTGATACTACGAAGAAGAATAGATAATATAATATAATACCCGTGTGGGAAGCCTATCCCACATCGGGCGCGTCCCCAGGTTGCAGATAGGGAAGACCTTCCAGATATGGATGGTAGGAGGGAAATAAAATACCTCCTGCGGACAAACAGGCCGGAGAAAGCAAACTTCGATAGAAAAACTCAAGCTGGGAGGCTTCTTCAACACATTTGAAGTAGAGGCTCCCAGTGGAAGACCATCTATAAGCTTCTCCGACATATTCGGAGGCGAGGCTATGATGGAGCTATGTGGTGGCAGGACCTCATAGCTGAGATGTTGGCGGATAAACCGAATTGTTTGGTCAACGGCAGCTCTCTAACTTTCCAAGAAAGCTACTGCCTTTGCGTCAGGTGGCAACCGGCAGTAAAAAAAAACCGACAAAAAAAACATGATGCACGAGAAGACCTGAAAACCACAGGCAACCTGGACTGCAACTGTAAACAAGGATCTTAAAACTCTGGGATTGACCGAGCATGCAACGCAGAACAGACAGACATGGCGAACATGCACACGGAGAGCCCTCCCCAGATGATGGGCAATGGCGAGGCTGAAGAAGACGAATAGATAATATAATAAAAGATAACATAGAAGGCATGTTGGTTATATGGACTTGATATTTTCTAATGTCAACTATCATGCCTATAAGTTATTGGCAAAACAATAAAAATGTCCTTGTTCTATAGTACGCTCAAACGGAAACTACAAATGGCAAATATTTTTAATGGTTATTTATATCAAGAAATTGAGCATCGAAACGCATTGTTTTTTTTTTTAAATTTTAAAACTTCGAAAATATAGGGGTGTACTCGGCTGTGTATAAGAGGCGGAATATGGGATGTTCTCGTCTATCTATATATTATGTTTAGTAAAGCATCATTATGTACCCAATATAATTATACTTACATCTTGTCCTTCAGTTGTCGGTATATTTCTATTGAATTCGTGATATATTTGTCCGCAGCAAGTTTTGTTGGAATCTTTCATGTCCAGAGAATACAAAATTTTGTCACTACAGTGAGCAGAACCGATTAAAACTACAGCAACAGCGGCTGCAATTAAAAATCATTAAAAAGGTTAGTAAATATTTATAAACAGGATTTATTTATGTTTTACAGTTTCTTAATTAAATTAATCGGCAGTTGATTAAATAAATTGGCAGTATCCAATGTGTCAGTAAAATGAATGTATAATTAGCACAAAAAATAGAAACCTAACCTCACTTAAGCGATTATTAATTACCATTAATTATTTACTGCCAATAAACATATCCTAACCTAACCTATTATTAATAACCATCCATTAAATATTCAGAAAAATATAAATATTTGTATATACCTGTACTTTTTATTAATTTATTATTTTTCCACTGCAAGTTTATTATTTTCCAATTCCAATTTATTATTTTTACTGACCTCTTTATGTATTTATTACTGAACATTTCATAATAGTTACTGTTCATTAATTGTCTTAATTACTGGCAAAATAATAAATTGCCTTCAGATACTTATTCAAGGTTTTGGCAGTTAATTAAATAAGTTGGCAGAAAATTGAATAAACTACCATTGTAAGAACTAATTCCTGTACAAACTAATTCCTCCTGCACCCACTCACAGCCGACAAACTCGTCTTACACTTGCCGAACATCCATACACGGTTAATATATGTCGACCAAGAACTGGCAGCTTCCAAAGTTCCTTTCATAATGCCACCGGTAAGCTATGGAATGCTCTTCCAGCGTCTGTGTTTCCTCCGTCCTACAATCTGGATCTCTTCAAGAAGCAGATAAATATACACTTGCAATCTCCCCAACCCACACACAAATACGAACACAACACACGTTTCCCGCATGCACCGTCCAGCCTCCTGGCTGAGCGTCATAGAGTGCACTGGTCTCGACCGGTTGTGCTCTCCTGCATGCGTTTACATAAAAAAAAAAATTGAATTAAAATAAATTGAAAGAATCTAATTCAAGAAAAGAAGCTTAAATTAAAATATCAGTAATATACTCAATACTGCAAGTAATTAATATAAAATGATTGAATAATTAGCACATTAAAGTTAAGCATAGTTTTTGAGGTGCTCAATTCTTTGCTTATCCAAAGTAATAGAAATCCAAAATATCTCACCACACGTAAGGACGACTTTGGTAAACATGTTGGATGAATATTTTTCTTTTTGTGCAAAATAAGATGACTACGGTTTTAAAGATACTTCATCACTTTATATAAGGTAACTTTTCAATGTTATCGTCAAATTTAATGCGGATTAACCTTTTTTTTTCATTAGTGGTTTAGAGTCGCTGCAACAGTGATGGGTCAGAAAATACGTAAACATTTTTTTTGGTCCACAAATATTATCAACTGATATCTTTTTCCTTATCTTTCTGATTATTTCCGTTCTCTTTTGGTCAAAATCCTCAATGTCCTGTTTTTGGAGACCCAAACGAGGACTCATTACTGCACGCACGCAAAAAGCTACTTGTTAGAGAGTGGCTTAAGGCCTTCCCGTGATTCTAGTTGCATCAGTTAGACGTCAAATAGACCTCAGTATAAAGTTGCGAAGATAGTATACTACAGCGAGCCTCGAATTACCTTTTTTGCTATTCTGTCAGTTGCCGCTGTCCTTTCTTCATCTCAAGATACCTCTGCGTAAGTCCATCTGGTAACATATGTGATTCCCGATGACCCCCAAGCCCTGGTAGAGACGGCTACTGTAGTATCCGAGACATAATTTACGTGATTTGTTAATCTGATTTTATTTAATGAGGTTGGATGATAAGCGCGACGCTCCCGAGGCCTAGACCATTTGGTTCTAAAAAGCGGCTCATCCCGAGCTATTTCTAAATAATTAAAAATGTTTATACGCAAATCCTGCCAACTTTTGCTTATAGGCCGACTGAAAAAGAAATACTCTTAGCATATCTGCTCCATATTTGGATCATATGGACATCACAAATTGTCGTTACACAGTTCTGTAAGCTCAGAAAGTCTATGCCTTGTCCCAGAAAATCTTTGCACCTGGAGATCCGCACGGGAACAGAGATGAATCCCGGGAGCCTCCAGAGGCTCGTGAACTTGAAGAGACTGCGGATTTAGTACCGTTGAAAAATTTGGGTGTTCAATAAACAGCGTTTTTAATAAGATATATTGATTAGCTCGATGCTCCCGAGGCCTAAACTATTTTTGTTTATGTCCTTTATGGGTTGCTCAACCCTACCGGGGGCACGTAAAGAGCTGAGATTTGTTTAAATAAAATTTAAAAAATCTAGCTTGGTTGGGATTTGAACTGACAGCGTCTGAATGACAAACAAACGCTTTAACACTGGACTATTGCAGCCCGACATAGTACAGTGGTTAAAGCGAATTATTATTACGACAATTAAATCATTTTGTTGCGCTCTATGGACGACATTATGTTTTCATTTACTTTTAGATTACACTAAGTCGTAAAAATGTTATTGAAGTCAACCATGGGCGTAACAATAAATGTTTATTCACGAATTTTTTAGGTCAACAAGACAGTTGAAGAGAACACATCGAAATGTAAAATGTATTGACATCATCTTCTCTGAATTGGGTATCGAATTACTGGATGACAGGATGCGAGAGCAGATTAATTAACACAAAGAACTTGTTTTTGGATCACGATTCCCGTTTATTTAAAATAAAGACTTGATTTCTACGCCCGACCGGTATGACATTTCGCCGGCCGGGCGCGAGTTAATTGACAACTCCCGGAGTACTCTGACATCTAGCGCCCCAAGGCAGTCACGGCAAAAAAGCAAATTAAAGATGACAGTCGCAACAACATGAAATGGAGCAACTGTCTTAACAAAGAAAACGGCGTATGCAAACACCGTGTAATTTTATATATAATTTAAACTAACATTATTAGATGTGCATGTCAGGCGAGCAAATGAAAATAAGAGACAAAATATCTTCTTTCGAGGCTTTGCGGCATCAGCCTATATGAGCTATATAAAGCTGATATCAGCAGGTATGTTCTAGAACGAGTTATAGACAGCGGGAGCTGACAGAATGAAGTGGCGGCGATTCGTGGTGACCATATGTTTCAGATATTAAATAAATAAGGGATGAATACAACGCCTCCGTATAATCCATATTTTTCAAGATATGTTCCACAGCCAACATAGCTTAATTTCGGAGGTCTAACAAAAACCATGCTTACAATGTATTGATTTTCTTTTTCAATTTTATTTGCCGTTGCTGGCTTTAGTGCAGTATCATTCCAAAGCATCATAAATCTCAGAAGCAAGTGCATACAAAGAATTTAATTTGCTTCGTTTGGAAATGGAAGTTATATACGAGTATATCAGATGATATTTATTTATCGCAAATCAATTGAAGTTTAATTAATGCAGGATCACGGATTGTTTGGGTTCCCAATCAATTGGGATGCGGATGGAAATTATGCAAGATCCCCTGTGTTGATCCTTTGGCATGATTTGTGGACTAACGTGCACGGAATGGAAGATGCCACGTAGCCTGTGCGCACACAACCACAGAGAAGGAAATCTTGGAGATTGCTAGCTTAATTTACGTTATCACGTCACGTCATAAACAACGTTTATTTAGGGCATCAAACGTATTACAATTGCGCATACAAACAATCCAAAAAACCAGGAAAAGAGGAACAGAAATCAAGACTATGTATGTACTTTTCTATGACTAATTAATTATTTACTAAGTAATTCAACTAGGACGACACAACTGCTCGAAATAAACTGACTGTAGCATACAACTCAGGTAAGGATTTGGAACAATTTAGTACATTTTTAAAGAGAAAATTCCGCAATGACCTAAAGCTAACGCGCTTAACCTGGACTGGACTTAACCCGTCTCACGCCTGCATCACACAGGAGGAAAATTAAGCCTCTTTGATGATATGCTCATTCAGATTGCGATCAGTTAGCAACTGATAAGCCTAGTGGAAGACCCTTCTGAACAATTCTAGCCATGTAAGTGTAATATATTGTATTTATCTGGAACATGTGATTCAACTTAGATGAAAAAAAAACTCAAAAATACACATAAATATATTCATTTAAAAATAAAAGCAGAAATTATTAAATAAGCAAAATTTTAATAAATTCATGGAGCCTTTTTGTTACTTATTTTGAGACCCTTAAAAGGCCACAAAAATTGATTAAATTTTGAATTATTTGATAAATTGATAAGTGATGCGGAACCATAAAGCGTCTGGACAAAATTATTTATTTAAAATAATTTTCTTTTCCAGATTTTTCCAGACGAAAAAAATATATGTATATTTACAAAATATATTTTTCCAGATTTTTCCAGACAAAAAAATAATATTTCTTTAAAATCAACATTTCTTTATGGAACCAAACGCAGAAAAATACCAGCTGGGGGTTTTGACCTTCCAGTTGAATCTGTTATATTTATTTTAAATACAAAACATGTGTGTGTAGTAGTTAGTGAAGATATTGACATATTTAGTGTTATATTGCTTCAGATTCAGTGCTAGTGTTGACGAAGGCGAAATTTTGGAAGTTTGATGTTGTGACAATTATGCCATGTTGTTTGTGGGTCATCCATGATTTACTTATAACAGGGTTTTTGTTGTTACAAGTCAACTATTTGCATTGTCCCTTAACGCTTGTTCTGGGTGTGAGGTCATTGACATTAAATGTGTCAATAAATTTAGAGGGCCACATTTTTATGTAAGTACTTCAATAATGAATTAAGATGTAAAAATATTTTGTAATGTTATTGAAGGAAATAAATAAATAAAATAAATAATCATGTTATATACGTTTATTTAAATGTAAAATTAAGTTATCTTTATAATAATATAAATAAATAAATATTAAAATACTGTGGCGGACTTATGTTTAATAAATTGTATTAATTTCAGTATCTACCTGTATGTCTATCTATTAATGTTTGGCTTGCATGTTCCATATATGTCGTTAGAATCGCTGTCACAGATGTCACTAAAGTCGCTGTCAATTACTATCGCATCTATCCACGTGTGCGTTGAACAGGCCCTATATAAGTAGATGGCCATATGGACCAGTCCCTTCTTCCCTTGGCCGCAATCGTTTTTACAACCTGATCATTACTCAGCCGTCCGCCGGATCATCTGTAATGCACCGCCCGATCTTCGTCTGACCAACCTTCGTGTAACTTTTCAATATTTTAAAAATCACTTCTAGAACTCGAACAAAAATGAAAATCATTCATTAAATAATCTCAACCTTTTCATTTTATTGTAAATGATTCCGCTAACCATTCAAAATCAAATATTGTGTAAAATTAAAGTTTTAATCGCTTACCTGTAATTAAATTCGCCGTGACATTATATACTGTATTATTTTCTTCTCTTTTTATGTTCGGAATGTTCGTGTCCCATCTGATCACACCCTAACACGCACAACAACATCCTTCTCACAAATCCATCATAACACTCACGCTCACATTCCAACAATACTTTACATTCTAATGATAAGAAGAGCAATTCGTTTGATAAACAATAACACTCTTACGTCTCACCTGCAATCAATGGAACACAGGCATACAATTGGTTCACTAAGTCTTTTCTACCGTCATTACCACGGTCGCTGCTCTTCGGAACTTAAATAACTAATTCCTCCTGCACCCACAACCGACAAATTCGTCTTACACATGCCGAACATTCATACACAGTTAATGTGTTTCGATTTAGAATTGGGAGTTTCTAAAGTTCCTTCCTTAATGCAACCGGTAAGCTTTAGAATGCTCTTCCAACATATGTGTTTCCTCCTTCCTACAATCTGGATAACTTCAAGAGACATACAAAATATACACTTGCAATCTCCCCAACCATAAACACGAACACAACACACGTTTCCCGCTTGCAGCGTCCAGCCTCCCTGGCTGAGTGTCATAGAGTACACAGGTCATGACCGGATGTGATCTCCTGCATGCTATTACATAAAAAACCATTCTGGAATGCATTTCAATTAGATACGCACTTCTGAAATAATATATATTTTAAACTTAATCTTCAACTGGGGTATATTAAGCATACTAAGTTTTTATTTAATCAAGATTTTTGGGGTATTGGGTGATTAACACGACGTTGTAAAGACTTAATAATATTTGGGCTTAATAATCGACTCATTATTTCATTATTTTCTTTCTCTCTTAATTCCGTCGATGTATACAGGTATATCCGACAAAACTTGTTCTTATTCGTAGTATCGATCCAGTGGATTGGTTTGCAGCAACAAAATCTTGCATCTCGATCTACACTCCTCTCGGTCCTCCGCAACCCTCTTCAGCTCAACATAAGAGCTACAGTCCTCGAACACTTGCTGGAAATACTCCTGTCTAGACGAAGAAGACCATCGTGGCGCATGATGTGACCGATCAATCGGGCTCGCTTCTCTGAGATGGTTCTTACTAGGTGCCTATCTTCCTTGATTATGCTGAGAACCTCATTGTTCGTGTCGTGGTCTCTCCAGGAAATTCCAAGAATGCTTCTATATGATCACATCTCAAAGACCTATAGTCTTTTTTTATCACTTTCAGACTTGTTTTATGGTCCCATTGACAAGTTTGATTCAATTTTAAATTTCGCTTTAAATGTCATGTTATATGTTGAAAAACTCAGTTTGAAAATACTTTCATATCACTGCAAAGCACAGACAATAATAACTCATGAATATTCCATGATGTTTTCATAAGTTTTCATGAAAATATTGCGCAATCAGGCGAAACAATGTCCATCAATTATTATTCCTGAAATTCAAAAACAAAGCGAATTTTCAAACACTGTACAGAATGTAGCCAAAATTACCAATGTACTCAGATTTGATATTAAAAATAATTGATTTTATTTTATTTGCTCAGCTGCCCATCCCAGTTGTATACGCATGTCGATTTCTTTGAAATAAGGTTATAATGCTTTATTGAATATTGTTGTATTATTGTATTATTGTATTATTGTGAATGTTGGATTATTTAAATATTGTTTTCTTTATTTTTTAATTTAAATTTTATAGGTATGGTATAATAAAAGTCACCCAGCGTGCTATGGAGAGATCCATGCTCGGAGTGTCGCTAAAGATAGAATTGGACTCAAGTAGTGGATGCTACCCAACGAATAGGCACACTCAAGTGGCAATGGGCAGGACATATCTGTCGAAGAGACGACGGCCGATGGGGAAGAAAAGTATTGGAATGGCGCCCAAGAACTGGCAAACGAAGCATTGGCTGACCCCCTACAAGATGGACCGACGATATAAGAAGAATAGCGGGAGTGACCTGGATGCGGAAGGCGGAGGATCGAAGAGGATGGAGACTCATGCGGGAGGCCTACGTCCAACAGTGGACGGACACAGGCTGATGATGATAATGATGAGGTATAGTATATATAAATTCTGTGTAAAAAACTGACCCACTATTTTTAAAAGATATTTTGCGGGCAAATATTATTTATCAGAATACTCATACAACTTTTTAAACATTAAGAGTATGCAGGACGCAAATGACATTGTTTATGTGCAATAACAATAGTTAAATTAAACATTTTAAAGCTCTTGCTAAAATATCATGGTCACCCTACAAATATCTTTACACACCTCTAGTTGTACATTTAATGCAGACGCGTTGGTCGAGTTAGAAATCATAGTCCAATTATCGCTGTACCAAATTACTTAGGGTGACCATAGCTTCTTAGTATAAAGCAGGGAATTGTGACGCAAATAGCAAATTCTAGAAACGTTTGATAATTTCAAAAACATATTGACGTGATAGAAGCTTCGTTAGGCTATGCAATTTTTTTTCATAAAGCTGAAATATTTGCGATCTTTGAGAGGAAGCCTTTTTGGGCTTAAACGATTTCAAAAATATTAAAAATCCTAAATCTCTGAGAATTTTTTTTTTATGTAAACACATACAGGAGAATACCGACAGATGGTGATAGTAATTCTAAAATCTCATCTGTGGAATTATATGACGCTTACCATGGTGCATATGGCTAAACGCTGCATGTGCAGTGTTGATCCTTCAACGTCATAAACTACAGACCGAGATTCACGCATCATCCTTATTATTACAGGAATTTACTATGAATGTGGTCTTCACGGGACGACTTTCGTCTATCACCAATTTTAATTAATTAAGGCTATGACTGGCATTTGGCGGGTGAGGGATCGAATTCACAACAACCGGGGGTATTTTATTGCTC
Source organism: Glossosoma conforme (assembly GCA_022606575.1). NCBI lineage: Eukaryota > Metazoa > Arthropoda > Insecta > Trichoptera > Glossosomatidae > Glossosoma > Glossosoma conforme. Next base: position 4,433,907 of record JAGTXR010000007.1, read on the forward strand.
AGAAATCGATTAAAAATCCTTTTTTTTAATCTCCGTCGGGGATTGGATCCACGAACTTTGGCTTGCAAAGCAAACGCTTTGACTATTGAGCTATACCCACCGGCCGGTTTAAGTTTTACCTTGTATTTTTTACTAAGCCTAAGATATATTTTTTACTTCGTTTTATTTCTCAAGGATCACATATTGTTAGTATCAAGACAATTAGTATCGAGGTTCCGTATTTTTACATAGATTCACAGCTATCGCGCGATCTTTTATGTGCTCTGAACGTCAGGCAAAAATTCGAAGGATTTTTAATATACTGAGCTCAGTGGTTAAAGCGTTTGTTCGGCAAGCCAATGGTTTGATCCCTAAAAGCGATAAAAAAAATATTTTTAATCAATATTTGAACTCTAAAATATCCGCGGTTGGTGTGAATTTGATCTCTCACTCGTAAAATGCCAGATATAGTCTATTATTCAAAATTGGTGGTAGACAAAAGTCGTCCCATGAGGACCCATTCAAATTGAATTCTTGTAATAATAAGGATGATCCGTGAATATCTGTAGTCTATGACGTTGGCGGATCAACACTCTACATGCAGCGCTTATCCATTTGTAGAATGATAAGCGTCATAGGTTTCACAGAAAATAAAACTTTAGAATCACTATTACCATCTGTCGGCATTCTCCATTCCTCCAATCAATGAGTCCATTTTTTTTGTAGTTTTTGGAAACTTTTTTGTAGGTCCCAGATGATCAGCCTTTAACGTTTATTTATTATTTTAATAATAAAGTAATTGAAATCTTTTATAATTTATTAGTTTAATGATTTTTTATTTGTTATTTACATGCTTAGAATGAATTTTATGATTGTTTTAGGTATACCGTATAGCGTCCTTGAAGACCCTTCTTGTCAATAATACTCTTAATAATTTGTAGCTCAATAGTATCGATGTAATACAGAGATAGAACAATAGTAATATTATTATCAACTAATAATTTGAACCGAATACCTGTAATTAGTTACCTAACCCTTTCACCGCTTTCCCCGCCCACCTGGTGAGAACTCTTGTTATATAATTCAACGAGTACATAACAATGAATGTGTCTTTCTCGAAAATCAGTGTCCCTGAAATAGTTGTTTACATTGTTAAAATAGTTGGGATCAATTTTGAAGTTCCTCGTCGTAAGTTTTTAAAATTACTTAACTCTTTGAGGAGATTTAAAAATGTAAGCTATCTGAAAAACTTAAAAAGTAAAATTGGGATAAATTGCACACGTAAAAGAAAGGAGGCTTAATCATTACAATAAGAGGAAATATTGTATGTACAGACTTACAATTAAAAAAAATATTCTTCTGAAACACGTATTATTTTTGTGTTGTAAGCCCTGAAATGATGTGGAAGAAGAATACTGACATCAGCATGATGTAGCTCTTTCTGGCTGGCATCGAAAACCTTGATATACCAGCTTTCGTCTCTGATTTCTGTTCGCTTGACGGACATGAATATGTCCGCCATATTGTCATTTGGGACTAGTTATATACAACGCTGCTCGTGGCGCGAGTGAGAGTCTGGACATATGGACGGCCGAGAAGGTCGCATTACGGCCGGCGGCATGTCATTCCGCCTGGCCGGAAGCTTGTAAAGTTTATCATAAATATAATCAATGTGCTTTTAAAAGAAAGTCTTTGTTTTCATGCCCTCACACGTCGGAATTACACCTTTTTGAGAGAGAGGAGGATGTTAATACATATGAATAGACTAAATTAAATGTGCCAATTTTGTTGTGCTGAATACCAAAACCGATGGTTAATATAGTGGAATTGTCTTGCAGAAGTCATGATTGATGAAACGAAGTATTGATGAAGTATAAAATACAAGCCCTTCAACTGGTTGCCACTTAGATCTAATCGTCTCAATACGCAATACATTGGTTGTATAAAACGAGTAAAGAAGAAGTAAGGTTCGTGGTAGTTAAAACAGCTAAATGACTTTAGTTTGTGGTATACTTATTGCCTTGTGGTCATATAGAAGAATTTTCGGAATTTCCTGGAGAGACCACGTCGCGAACAATGAGGTTCTCAGGATATTCAAAGGAAGATAGGCACCTAGTAAGTACTACCTCAGACAAGCGAGCCCTATGGATCGGTTACATCATGCGCCACGATAGTCTTCTTCACAACATAGAGTAGAGAGCGCCCTAGACGGAAGTATTTGCAGTAAGTGTTCGAGGACATGAGTTGTAGCTCTTATGCTGAGCTGAAAAGGACTGCAGAGGTTCGAGAGGAGTGGAGATCGATATGAACGATTCTGTTGCTGCAACCCAATCCACCGGATTGACACAACGAAGAAGATACTTATACTCCAACTAAGAAACAAATTAAAATTTTTATGTTTTGACGATTTTTTTTTTCAATTATGAAAATCAGTTTAAAGAGCTTTGCTTTAGTTCTGGGCCATATCGCCAAAGCATGTCGTTGTATTTCTATTTCCCTGAACATCTCTGAAATCTACCTTAATCAATAATTCCTCCAGATGGGAATCTATTCAACTAAATTTAACATTTAACGATCCATTGGCGTAACAAAAAGGAAACGGTTCATCTAGTGCGGCACATTTGTGGGACAAGATTTCATCAAACATACAAATACTATAATATTTTGCGCTTTATCTTTAGAGGCTGTTTCTTACACAAGCTGATAAGAGGTTTTTTTTTTTTGAAAGCGAAGATAATCTACATCCACACTTTGTTATTAGACAACAGAATGGCATTCACGCATCTTCTATATGTTGATCAGCGCTTTAGATTGTAATATGCGTTATTAACGTTCATGTAAGAATGCTTAAAATCATTTATATTTACAAAGTATCAAGGAATTTTGAAAAATCTTATATTTGAAATAATGGATAAGTTAAGCAATTAAATATACATATACTATCCATAAAAATCCTTAAACTAGTCAATTCATTCAGAAAAAATATCGGCGGGAGCGGGATGCGAACCGCGGACCTTTGGAACCAATCATTTTTGCCTAGGTAATTATACCGCTCGGCCACCGGCCAATTTCTTCCACCTGAGATGACTCGTCTCTGATCTTCTATATAAGTTATCATCGTATGATAGATGTCGCTATAGTATATATTCAAAGTATGTATATTTTTATTTTTTATTATTCAATCAGAATGCATTTATTCACAAGCTTAATATTATTATTTCCAGCAGTCTATTTATTTTAGTAAGTACCACTCGGCTCTCGAACTGAAACTATAGATCGAATGGATGAGAATAACTTCTTGTAAGTACGACGCGCACGTTGCAATTAGTTATTTACCTGTGTTACTAATGAATAATTTACCTTCTTGATATTGTCTCAAGGAAGAAATTGGCCGGTGGCCGAGCGGTATAATTACCTAGGCAAAAACTGTTGGTTCCAAAGTTCCGCGGTTCGCATCCCGCTCCCGCCGATATTTTTTCTGAATGAATTGACTGTTACGTGATCCATGTGAAAACAAGGTAAATAAATAAATAAATATTTATGAATTGACTCGTTTAAGGATTTTTATGTATAGTATATGTATATTTAATTGCTTATTATATTGTAATATAGTCAATGATCTATAAAAGTAGATTAGAATATTGAAATAATAAAATAATATTCTAATAAATAATTAAAAATATCCAAATGGATAAGTTATAAGATTTTTTTTTCAATGTTTTCAGCATTTCAGTAGTTTTGACTGACTCGTTGCCTTTCTCAATCTATTGTCGAAACTGCAGTCTCCTAAACTGAGGCCATACGTGATCCATGTAAGAACAAGGTAAATAAATATTCATTAAAAAATTTAATCTCAACATTGCAATTATAACATTTAATGTTTTTTATGTTTTTTAAATTATATTTGAGATTCATTTTCACTTGATGGAAGACTGCAGTATCGTATTCTACGAAAGCTTCATCACTTTCAATATGCAAACACGTACTTTTGTCTTCCATCAAGTGAAACAGCGCCTAATGTGACCCATATTAAAGCACTGAATGAAATTGATATCTATTTTTTCTTCGTAGTATCAATTCGGTGGATTGGTTTGCAGCAACAGAATCTTGCACCTTGATCTCCATTCCTCTCGGTCCTCCGCAACCCTCTTCAGCTCAACATAAGAGCTACAACTCATGTCCTCGAACACTTGCTGCAAATACTCCCGTCTAGGGCGCCCTCTACAGTTTATACCCCCAACTATCCCCTCCACAATGTCGTGAAGAAGACCACCGTGGGGCATGATGTGACCGATCCATCGGGCTCGCCTCTCTGAGATGGTTCTTATTAGGTGCTTATCTTCTTAAATTATCCTGAGAACCTCATTTTTCGTGACGTGGTCTCTCTAGTAAAATCCGAGAATTCTCCTGTATTACCAGATCTCAAAGGCCTCCAGTCTTCTTTTATCACTTTCAGATAAGCACCATGTCTCACAGCCGTACATCAAGATGCTCCAAACATGTTTTAGGGAAGTTAAAATTATCGGTTGTTGATAATGATGGTAAATAATAATTCATTGGGGTAACTTCCATGAGATGGTTCTTATTAGGTGTTTATTTAAAAAAAAAAACTATTATTTGTGTATTTCATACGATTGCTGGTCCTGAAAGGGTTGTATCGTCGCATAGGTGTGAAAATATAGCGACAGGCGCCGTATTGAAATAACGCGACCCTAAGTGCTCCTGTAAATTAAAACCCTTTAAAGGTGACAGTTATTTAGTCCGCGCAGTGCTAATGGGGCAACATAAATCCACGGCAAGTAGCGGACAACGGATAACGGCTAACGGCAACGGATAACGGCGGGCAGGTAACGAGCAAAGGAGTTACCGTTGCCTGGCAACAAGGAATCAGAACAACAATATAAGTTGACACTTAAGCGAAAGATGTAAGAGCAAATCGCGTCCAGTAAAAAAAAATTGCGACCACAAAATTCACTCTTGTTTTATTGTAAGTTAAAGAGAATACGAGAATAAATTCAAAACTACGACATCCCGTAGTAAATATGTAGTCTATTCCATAAAGAGAAAGAGTTGTGCAAAATACTCACTCTTATCAATATATCACTCTTGGTCCTAACCATTGTCGAGTAACGTTAGAGTCTCTCTGTCTAAACATCGAGAAATCTTTGAACACAACTTAAAACAATAAGGTTAGGGCTCTTTCCCACGGACGTCCAGTTTTGCAGGATCACGTTTAGTAGTATACGTGCTACTATGGTAACATTCACACGAGCATCATGTTATTATCATACTACTAAACGTGATCCTACAAAACTGGACGTGTGTGGGAATTAGGCTTTAATCGTAAAAAATAAATTCGAAGTCAGATCCAAATGTAAATTTTCTTTCAATATATTTAAAAATAGTAATTTCTTCCAACGTAACCAATTGAGAAGAATATATTTATATATTTCAATGACATGATGACATTTTTTTACTAATTATTTGTTACCGTTGGATCAGAGGTTCGATGCCAACGACATATACGTGATGTGTGGTATCAATATTCACCGTAAATTGTCATATCGTACAGTTATGTCAGCTGCTTTGTTTGTTGTCGAGTCATATAACATTTCTGCTCCATACTCGTAAATGAAACATTTTTTAACCAACATCTGAATTTCAGTCTACCAACAAAGAAATAAAATATCTGCCACTCACTTATTGAAGTAAATTATTATGAAAGTCAAATGTTTATACTCGTACAATTGGTACTTAAATTAGTAGAAGAGATCAGATCAGCATCATCATCAACATCATCATCATCAGCCTATGTCCGTCCACTGTTGAACGTAAGCATCCGCATGAGTCTCCATCCTCTTCGATCGTCCGCCTTCCGCATCCAAGTCTTTCGCGCTATTCTTCTTATATCGTCAGTTCATCTTATAGGGGGTCGGCCAATTCTTCGTTTGCCGGTTCTTGGGCGCCATTCCAATACTTTTCTTCCCTATCGACCGTCGTATCTTCGACAGATATGTACTGCCCATTGCCACTTGAGTGTGCCTATTCGTTGGGTAGCATCCACTACTTCAGTTCTTCTGCATATCTTCTAGCGACACTCCAAGCATGGATCTCTCCATAGCACACTGGGTGACTTTTATTTTATTGGTAAGACCTGCTTTTAGATTCCGCATGTTGCAAATCAAGCAAGCAATAGCGGTGGTCACAACACTGAAAATGTTGAGAATTTCAGATATTCGGCGTATACGTTACTCAAAATGGTGGTCTACAAATGAAGCTGGTTTTCTCGCATTGGAGCGTCTTTTAATTCCATGTCTTACATCTGGGAATCGCAGTTTTATTTGATCAAAACAAAGTGACGACTTTTCCACTCCTGTATCATTATATTTGTTTTAAACAGCTGTGAATCTGGAATCTTACCAATGTTTTAGCGACACTCTGAGCATGGATCTCTCCATAGCACGCTGGGTGACTTTATTGTATGGGTATGACTTGCTTTCAGATTCCACGTCTCTGCGCCATAAGATAATACAGGGAGGATGCATTGGTAAAACGCCTTAGTTTTAACACATTGCGGAATTTTCGCTTTAAAAATGTACTTTAGTTTTCCAAATGCCGCCCATCACAGTTGTATACGATGATACAGATGAGCATTCTGAAAATCAATAAAAATTCTAAATTATTTCATCATTAAAATTACATAACCTTTCTGGTGATTAAATGTCGTCAGTATGTGCCACTTTGATATATAAAACTAGCTTTGGAAATGCCATTCGAAATCGCCTAGTGTCTGGTTCGGAATTAAGTATCGAAGTTACTGACCGATGAAAAGAAGATTGTGTGATTAGATCAGGACTTAGTCCGACTAGAGTCCGATCTGAGGCATAATCCGATATGGCGAATCCATTGGCGTCACAAGAAAGTGACAAAATAACCTTAAAAGGGAGTCAAATAGCACTTTGAAATGAATTCTCCAAAATTTTTACCACAGTTTTCATATATTAACTATGACTATTTTATCTCTGCTTTCATGAGAACTGCTCACTTCTAAAATATCTAATGTTATAAATTCAAAATTAACACCATATAAAGGTATTTCTTGCAATAATAAACTGTAGAAAAAAAACGGCAGTCGTGTGTATTCGAACCACGAACTTTGCATCATGTCTAGTTTTTTCCCAACGAATTGACCACTATCGTAGTCGCATCTAATCAAGAAATTAACACGTTTTAAAAAATCAATAAAACGTATCATTTTAATATAGTGTTTGTTATGAAAAATAGTGGGCAAGTGGTTACAGTGTTGTGCAATGAACTGGACATGATGCAAGTTTGTGGTTCAAATCCCCGTGTTCGACGTTTTATTTTCTCCAATTGATTGACACATATGATGAGTTTGTTGTAAATTTGTATGTGTAAAAATTGTTGAGTAGTGCTTCTTGTAGGCCTTCTGCACGATACTCTATCTTGTTCGATGTTTATTTATTTCACAGAACCGAAGTTCCAATGTACAAAATAATAAGAAACAGAGTATACATTAATATACAATACATACAAAAGATAATAAAAAATAAAAATAACATAAAAGAAGAAGAAGATGACACGTGTCAAAGATCACGTAGATCTAGGAGAACAATACTATCGACAAAAAAGGATGTAAGAAAAGGATCAAGGTGTACTGGTAGGACATTTAGGGACGCCATTGCCGTTGTACTAAATTGAATGCTCGAAGCTCCACAAGTATCAACTAGGATCAAAAACAATGGATGGCTACGAGCACGGGTGTACTTAACATAGAAATTAAAACATTCTAGAATCCCAGGGTTGTAAATAGCACCGCGAAGGAGAAGGAATGAATGTTTGAGAGCAGCAATTTTCCTCCGGGACGAATGGAAAAAAAGCATCCCTAGAAGAAAAAGAGTTGGGTTATGTTCGGAATTGATATTCTGCCTTGCGCGTCGCAAGTTTTTTATAAAAATGATAATTTTTTATAATTGAGTTTAAAAAAAATCTCGCCTAGCAACAAGACGTTTCATCGGACGTTGGTTCCTGCTTTGGGTCAAGCCCCAAATCGAGTTGAGACCTTAATTACATAATCCCTAAGGGTCCTACCCTGATCATAGAACATCCGCCCGGAACCTAGTGAGGTGTGAACTCAATCACACGTATAATAACATACTAGACTTCAGAGTCTCATTGCTTGATCCGCATGAGCAAGCCCGGTACTTAAGAGACGAAGGGTTCCAAGAATGGAAGACTCTTAGGCATGAATTTTCATATAACTATCGTATAGATATTGTTTCATATAATGTAGATTCGTATACTACTAAACGTTAACCTGCAAATGAACCTTCATCACGTTACACCCTCATTTTAATCATCATCATCATGTGTACTCAACTAAGTGAAGCAAATGCTCTTCACACATTAAAAAAGCCGCAATGGTTCTCTCCTTATCTCATGTACAGTTCTCGACCGCCTTCCAAGACGGCATGAGCTCGTGAGCTTGATGAAAATACAGCTAAATTTTATGTTCTCTTGCGGCATCTTAAGTACATGTTTCAATAGGTTTAATTTTCTCTTCTTGATTGACTGTACTATGTAAGGCTAGTATGGAATCATTCTCAGCGACATAGGTAGCCACAGCCGCGATATTCTCGACTCAACGGCCAGTCCGGTGGGGGCCACGCCCTACAAGGTCTCCTGTGATTCCAGTCTGTTCGAGTCGAGCAGCTAAGCGTCGGAATGTTTGACCAGTTGGCGCGATACGATTATGAAATCATCGACGAAATTCATGATTAGTCAAAAACCTTGACACAAATATTCCACACTCTTGCGGACTATGGCGCCACAATACTTGTTTCTTTGTAAATTGAAGTTATATTCTTTACAACTGTCAAATATAATTGACCTAGGACGTCATTTGAAAAAATTATAACATCTGTAGATAGGGGGATTAATTTTGCGCCATCCTGTATATAAGTCTCACACGTTTCCTGTAATAAGTTGCTGAAAAAAAAACGTAATATATATTTTCACTATTTATTAAATTTGTTTTTTTCACTCTCTTCTTCCCCTCCTCTTACATTACCCCTTCTTCTTACATTACCCCCTTCCTTGTGGCAGGGGCTCGCAAAGGTTATATTGCTTTTTATACCTCGGCTCAGATACGGGACAAATAAAAAGTGCCCTAAATGGTCCCGCGTCTCGCATATAAATCATGGGGACATGACGCTAACCTCTTGCCGTGATGCTCAGGAAAGGGGTAAGCCAGTGGTAACCAAACAGATTTAAAAATATAAATTCTTTAAACCTGATTAACCTTACTTCACCTTTTTTATTATTAAGAGGTGGGAATCATCTCTCAGACACTCTTTGAACAAGCATTCGAAGGGTAGTGTCAGATTTTTACCTAAGCTAACCTTTCCTTACCAAGTTAACCTTACCTACAGTTAGTTTGAAGTATTGGGTTAATCATTCAGTCTCTTTAAAAATAACATTGATTTTTTTGAACTAGAGCAAAATCCGGCGAGTATAGCTCAGTGATTAAAGCATTCACTTGGAAAACCGAAAAGTCGTAGGTTCAATCCCCGATGAAGATTAAAAAAAAAAAATTGATCGATTTCTGAGCTCTAAAATACTTAACTTACTAAAGGTTGGTGTGAATTTGATTCCTTACACGCAAAATGCCGTTGAAGAATTGCTGACTGCAGCAAATATTCTACGAAACTTTAATGTCAGAAGTTGACACGGATAAGGCTAAACTTTTCAAGTTTAGCCTCGTTGATAATTCAGACTGCCCATGTGGTAGCCCCTTGCAGGACGCTGAACACGTTCTGTGGCATTGCCTTATATTAGATTAAAGTAGGGGAAGGCTCTTTAGCTTAATCCAACAGAAGACTGGACCGGTTGGATAAAAATAAAAATATATGAAAAGTTGACACGGATATGTAGTATTTATTATGTAATGATATCAGCTTGATATAGCTCCTTTAGGCTGATGCCGTAAAGCCTCGAAAAACCATATTTTGTCTCTTATTTTGGTTCGCTCGCCTGACATGCACATCTAATGTTAATTGTATTAATTAACATTAATTATAGAATGTTAAACGGTATTTGCATACGCCAAAAATATTTGTTATGACAGTGGGCCCATTTTTTGTTGGTACCACTGCCACCTTGAATTCGCTTTTTTCGGCAGCGACAGTTGGCACTGCCGAGATGTCAGCCCGCGCCGCAACAGTCTTTTTGAGCTTGAGTTTTTAACGGATAAACCACGTTAATATGTGAAACGGAAACAATTTGTTTATATTATGAACCTGATCCTGCATCCTTCATCCAGTCTTCGATGTATAACTTTTAAAGGAGAATATCAGTAGCTTCTGATTGCTATTATGAATGTTAATTTAATACATGTATCATATATTATTTTCCTATTAGGGAGTGGATATATATTGAAAAGGTTTCACGTTACTTTAGTTGACGGCTGAAAACTGTTTCTATTTTTTTTCATGTTTTCAGTTCGAATTTCAAGCGAAACGTTTCAGCAGCATTCGGAAGTGAACGACAAAGAAATGTTTTATTGTGTATCAGGGAGTAAAAATATTCATTGCACACTATTTCCTAAAGGAGCGATTTTTTTTCTTTAGTCTCTAGCTATTTATCGATTCTAAAGTTTTGTAGTGGATTCGAGGTTCAAACACAATTAATCATTGTAATTAAAAAACATTCACTCGTTGATTGATAAAAAAATATTTAAAAATTATGACATCAGCATTAGTTACGGAGATGATATAGCCCTTGCTGACTGCTACCGAAAAACTCGATGTACAATCTTTCATCTCTTATTTCTGTTCGCTTGTAGATGTGCATATGTCACCATATTGGCATTTTGGACTAGTTACGGAAATCATCACGGGCGCGCCAGTTGCGTGTCGACCACGGCTGCATTACGGCCAGCCCGGCATGTCATTCCGCCTGGGCCGGAAGTTTGTATATTTTATCGTGAATATGTGTCAATGTGCATCAGAAAAAGATGTGTTAATAATCTGCTCCCCATCCTGCCCTATGCGACGGAGTAACACCTTTTGAAAGAGAGGAGGATGTTAATAATCTATAATTCTATGAAATTTTATACTATCTAGCATTTCAACCTTTTTACTTTCCGCTCATTAGATAAACAAGTATAACCTTACATTTCTTTGCTAGCAAACCCCTTACTCTTTACTACTTTGTGAGGAATGACAAGATGAGAGAGCGGACAAGTAAGCCTTCCATACTACAGTCGGTCAAGAGGTGAAGGTGAATCTGTTTGGGATATAAGAGAATACTTTGGATGCCACATGCGAGCATAAACTACATCAGCTATTTCTTCCAGTTTCAGGGCTCTCACCATTCTAGAAGACTGTCGAGAACTATACATATAATTTACTCAACGGAGCTGCGAAATAATGGAAATACTATGGTGGTTGACAGAGTTTTGTGACGGTTGTCACTACTATATGCTCCAGTTAAATGAGCGGACATGTTGATGATGGTGTTAAAGAAACATCACAAAATCTTCAACCCTGGTGATGACTCCTACAATGGCTGTCAAAATATCGGTGTAAAGAAATTCGCCTCACACGGCTTAACACAAAAATCACAGTACCAAATCTGGCCGTGAAAACCTACAAAGTCATTTATGTTAATTAAATATAATACTTGTATATATTCAGGATACATTTTTGTATAAACATCCTCCTCTCTTTCAAATAAGTTGTTATACAGTCGCGTCAGGGCATGATTAGGAGCAGATTAATAACACAGACTTTTTCTGAAGCACATTGACATATATTAACGATAAATTTTACACATTTATGGCTCGACGTAGTCACAGAATTCAGGCCGAGCCACAATACAATATGCTCTCGCCGACTGGCGGCACAAAACTGCCGCGCTCGTGATGGGCTCTCGACCAGCGCCACAAGCGGTGGTCTATATAACTAGTCCCAAATGCCAATATGGCGACACATGCATGTCGACAAGCGAACAAAAATAAGAGACGAAAGATTGCATATCGAGGTTTTCGGTACCAGTCAGCGAGGGCTATATCATGCTCATTATTATTATTATATTAGTATTTGTATAGCGCTCTTTTATGACCGAATGATCATTCCAAAAGCGCTTCTTTGCCTCTCTGAGTAAAAAGGTGGGTCTTGAGTCTGCTTCTGAAGGATGCCTCTGCTTTAAGCTCTCTTATGCTTTCCGGTAGTGAGTTCCAGGCCATTGGCGCAGCGTAGCTGAAAGCCCGATTGCCAAAGACCGTGCTAGGACCACCTCCCGTCAGCTGCAGGGTGCTTCTATTTGCTCTAGCCGATCTGAGTGTCTCTCCACGCGTGCTTATTTCTGAAGGCTTAATAAGTTCTGTCAGATAGCCCGGTGCAGTTCCGTTGAGTGCCTTGTAAGCTAAGAGGCATAATTTATACTGGATTCTAGCCGAAACTCTCAACCAGTGCAGTCGGTGTAGTAGATGTTGTGACAGAATTTGGGCGCGTTGTAGACTAGTCGTACATGCGTTTTGTAACGACTGCAATCGATTTAATTGTTTGGCTGGCTGGCCTGCGTGCAGTGCGTTGCAGTAGTCCATTTTGGAGACTATAAATGCATTTACCAAACTCTTTGTAGCGTCTCTGGGTAAGCATCTTTTTACCGACCGTATCTGCCGCAGGTTAAAAATCCAGATTTCACCGTTTTTGTAATATTACCGCTAAGATTGAGGAACTGGTCAATTTCTACTCCCAGCAGCTTGACGCTTGTAGAAGGGATGACATCATTACCACAAATGGCCAAGGGTTGTAAGTCCAATAGATGTTGTCTTCGAGCTGTGGCCATAAAGAGCCTATTTGCTGACATCCACTGTCCGATCTCCTCTATACAGCCGACCATCCTTTCTTTCATGTTGCCAATTTCCTCGGGTCCACAAGAAGAGTAGAGCTGGCAGTCATCTGCGTAGCAGTGTACTTTTATTTCCCATCTCTCAGCAATCTCCTCAATTTCTTTGGTGTATAGAATTTATTCTTTAGAATAATGGGCCGAGAACTGAGCCTTGTGGGACACCACATGATAGAGTAGATGGTCTCGACATTTTATTCTGTAGACAGATGGTTTGCTTACGGTTTTCTAGGTATGACTGAAACCAGTCTAGGGGTAACTAACGTCAGTATATAAGACTTCAAAGACGATTTTCGCCAAAATGTCTTACGAAATGTGTCCTATTTGATTTATATCAAAATACTGAATTTGAGTACTTACATTTTATTATTAAATAAATGCTATATTCACTGTTACTAATCAAGCGCTTCTAATCGTAAAATTAAAAACAAGTGGAAAGGAGGGCATTTAATGGGCGTAAATAACAAAATATAATTAGCATAGTTAGCTTTTGCGTGAGGTCCTGATAGGCAATTGAAATCCTGAAAAATAATTATCGCGAAAACCTTGTGGTGGAAAAACTTAACGAATGTCCCTTCAGGGTGCCCTCTGACTCACCCTGTGTATATTTAGATAACCAAGAGATATTTATGCCCTACGCACTTTATCCAAGGGCGTATCTTAATAGTAAAAGGGTACGATGCTTCATTATGAACGACACTAGTAAATTGTTTTCTTCAAATATCTGAACAAAAAAATAAGTATTTATTTGATGTATGTAATATATAATTCAGCAAAGTCAAGCAAAATAACCGATTAAATTATAATTTAGTATTATATTTTTTGATTTCAGTGAAACATTTTGATTATAACAGTAATTTTAATTTAACTAGAATTAAATTTGTGGAGACACTGTGTAGTAAGAACTTTGCTTTTGTCGAGTATTACGGAATATTTTCATAATACAGTAGATCAAAATGTGATAGTCGATCTCGTTGGAGCATACTTTCCGTATGCCGAAGTAGAGCATAAGCTACAACTGACTTTTCTTCTAGTCAATGGCAGCTTGATAGAGATTTATGGCGGTAGTTTGTATCGACTACATGTTTCAGTTAGGAAAGGATGTATGGTGATGGTAATGATTATTTGATACTGTATATTTGCCAGATATATAAATATAGTTTCGCATGAAATGAAAAGATACATAACCGTTTTAATTTATTTAAATTCATATAATTTTCTTTAACACTCATGGATAATCTTGAATATATAGGTGATTAACAGTTACTTTATCACTTTTGTCATGTACTATATGTGTTTAGTAAACGAAAACAGACATCGGATATAACATGTTAGAAAAAATATTGAATTGCGTGGTGTCAGGATGAGTAGCAGAAGACCAACACACAGACTTTTCCAGAAGCACATATATTTTTACGATAGACTTTACAAACTTCCGGCCCGGGCGGAATAACATGCCTGGTCGGTCAAAATACGACCTCGTCGCGGTCGGCACTCAACTGACTGGTCACCGTGGTTGGTGACACCCAGCGCCGCAAGTGGCGATCCATGTGACTAGTCCTCCCAACGGCATTACAAAATGACAACACATGCGTGTCCAATGAGCGAACGAAAATAAGAGACGAAAGTTTTTACGGGTGAGGGATCAAATTCACACCAACCGGGGTGTCTGGGAGTCTCTGTAACGTGGTTATTTTTCGAACATTATTCTTGCTTTGATGTCATTCTCATTGATCAAAATGGCTGCATGTATTATAATTTTGCACACAGTGCCATCTCTGTTCAATTAGTTTTAGGTATTCATCATAACTTTATTGATATGAAGATAATTTACTGATTCTGAGGCTGTACGAAGTTCGCCAGGTCAGCTAGTAATAAATAAATGAGCATTGAATTGTTCGTATATTGCTGTGGGTACGCTTCTGGTTATAATATCTGTCGACAGAGAGAACATTCCTCTGTTTAAGAGTTGGTTTTATAATTTATTCGTTAAAGTACCAGCGACTTTATGTAGGCCACGAAACTCACGGAAAAAATATAGCCGCCGATAGCATCGCGATGTATTGTTTGCGATAGAAATAAAATATGCCCGCGATACGCTGTTTTATGGCAAAAAACCGTATTTTTATTTAATTACGAAGGTATTTGGTTATTTAAGAGTACATAATATTTTATAGAAATATATAATCATAATATTATGGCTTTTGGGTTAAGCCGTGTGTGACGTGCAGGGGTCTTCTTCAGGATTGATGATTTAGGTGTGAGTTGGTGTCAGATTATATTTTTACGAGCGTTATTGAAATATCCATGGCAAATACATACTCAAGTTCCATTCGTCCGGAGAATAGTGCAATGGCGGTCGAAATATTGGTCAAAAGAAATTCGCCACACACGGTTAAGCCCAAAAGCAACAATATCAAATCTGGCCGTGAAAACCTAAGTAGTTATTTAATATTGATCTTGTTCGATCGCACAATATATAAATGAGAAATGTTATAAAATATGATGTTTGTTTTTATTTGTATGTGTGAATTAATTTATTTTAAAAATATATATATTTGTTAATTTGCCTGTCCTATTCTAAAGGCATCGTCTTATTGAGAGCCTTCACGAGTTTTCCATTGATTTTCAGACTGAGACCATTTTCAATCAACATTAACGACTCCTCGCTGATTTACCGACCGAGCCGCCATAAAATTTTATTGACTTCCTCCTCTTTGGTTTGCTTTAATTAATAAAACCCAATGCCCTAACCAGATTCGAACACAGAATCGAACAAGAGAGATTAAAATGACTCAATAATATACTCCTAATATTCATTGCTGAAATATGTTTGTAAAGTTTTATAAAGCTAAATAACTTCTTAGGTTTTCAGGGCCAGATTTGATATTGTGGTTTTTGGGTTGAGCCGTGTGTGGCGAACTTCCTTCAACCAATATTTCGACCGCCATTGCAGGGGTCTTCTTCAGGGTTGATAATTTATTTAGTTTTTGAGTAGGTTTATTCTGATTAAATATATATTTTTTATGAGCGTTATTGAATTTACATCTCCATGGCAACTCAAGTTTCATTCCGGAGAATCGTAGGTATGTTCTAAGACTACGGTAGGTATGTTCTATAATATGTTGTAGAATAAACCAACTCAAAAACTACATAAATTATCAATCTTGAAGAAGACCCCTGCAATGGCGGACATAATATTGGTGGAAAGAAGTTTGCCACACACGGATCAACTCAAAAGTCACAATATTGTAAAATGTAAAGTTTACAAAGATTCCACTTCTCAACAAATGTACACTTTAGATTCACTTTTTTTAGTAATTTTCAGAGCTTTGTACTGTCAGAATGCTGTAAGTGTGATCTGTGGATTTCTGAGGAGGAAATTGGTATGCGTGTTAGGATGTGATCAGATTTTGCCAGTGGTCATAGCTCAATGGTAAAGCGTTTGCTTTGCAAGCCAAAGGTCGTGGGTTCGATCCCCGACGGAGATTAAAAAAAAAAAAGGATTTTTAATCGATTTCTGAGCTCTAAAATACCCCGGTTGGTGTGAATTTGATCCATCACCCGTAAAATGTCAGTCATATCCTATCAATTAAAATTGGTGGTAGACGAAAGTCGTCCCGTGAAGACCACCCATTCATAGTAGATTCCTGTAATAATAAAGGATGATGCGTGAATCTCGGGCTGTAGTCTATGACGTTGGCGGATCAACACTCCACATGCAGCGTTTAGCCATATACACCATGGTTAGCGTCATAGAATTCCACAGATGAGACTTTAAGAAAATTACTATCACCATCTGTCGGTATTCTCCTGTATGTGTTTACATAAAAAAAAAAAAAAAAAAGATGGAAATACACGAACATTCTGAACATAGAAATAAAAGAAATAAGAACACGGTGTAATGTCACGGTGAATTTAATATCAGGTAAGAAAGTGAAGTTAACATTTGTACAGTATTTAATCTTGAATAGTTAGCGGAATAATTTATAATAGACTTGAGCTGAATAATAGAATATGTTCTAGAAGTGATTTTATAATATTGAAAGGTTACTCGTAGGTAGTTTTAAGTCGGTCGTAGATCGGGCACGTAACACAGTGGTGTCTCCGGCGGGCGGCTCTGAGCTAATGATAGTTACGTAGGTAGTCGAGAGAAAAAGGCCTGGTTCATATGGTCGTCACCTTATATAGAACTTGCTCAACTTCCACATTAAAGGTGCAATAGTATTTGAAGCGACCTTGGTGACGGCGATACTAACTATATCTATGGGAAATACAAGGCAAACATTAATGACTTTGGAGGATCGATATTCAATATGCAATGTTTAGCTATATATAAAATGATGAGTGATATATAATGTTTGAATACGCAGATTGACATTTCGTCACAATCATTGAAGAGCTAGGAGCGTCCAGTGTTAGTTCTCCGTCTGATTCTAATCTCTTTCACGGGTTCCTTCTTTTAGCACTTCTGTGCAGTGACCAAAATTCTTCAGAGGGGACTCCCACTGGATTTATTAGTTGCTAACTGATCATAATTTGAATGATCGCATCATCAAGGAGACTAAACTGTCTTCTGGTTTGATGCGGGTGTGAGGCGAGTAAAGCCCAGGTATCCGTCTGAAATGCATTAGTACAAGAAAGGCTAGATTTTTCAACATGTTGGTATTCTTCTGCATGTGCTACGTAAAAAGAGATCAAACGATACGAGTTTCTTATTCAATCGAACCGTTAAAATTACACTATTATAGAGTAAAACGTGAGTTGAAAGAATTCTTTATGTTCGCGGGACTGAGATTTTCTAAAACAAAAATGCCTCTTAAAGGCTTTGAAAGGCCCTTCTCGAGAGCGCGATTTGTCTCGGCCAGGCGACGCTCCCTCACCGCCTTAACAAAAAAGGGTTTCTCTCGGGATCTTGTATAAGAGGATAAATGTATCCATAAGTGGGCCTGCAAATTTGTATTAATCAGCGCAGAGAAAGCGGCCAAAGGCAAGTCCTCTTGTTGACTTTCTTTACTGTCCTAAGTGGTCGATGTCCTTTATATTTTTCCCCTTTTTCACTTCTTCTTCCAAACGATCGCCAAAACAAGCCATTGAATTTTGTACCGTTTTTTATAAAATATTTAAAACATTTTAAACTAAAAGGCCAATGAAGATTTTGATGAATTAAATTTTTCAATTCAATTCAATTCAATTTTATTTATTTTTTCCTTGCAGAAACATTACCAACTTTATCAACTCAATTCATTTAAAAAAACAATATATATAAACATAGATACTTATGAAGTACTTGGAACAAAGCAATAAAGACAAGCAATAGAAGGTCCCAATGCTCATCAAACAGACGACGCCAACCAATTATTCCTCCAAAGAAACTCGTGGAGTTCATGTCTGAATTGGGCCTCCTTTACGTGAATTATATCAACATCTGAGGCGATTTGGTTAGACAGTCTGATCCCTTTCCCAAGAGGCATAGTCTCTGGCAGGTTTGTGTTACTCTTTGGGAGAGCGAACAATCTGCGCTTCCTTATTCTCAGATATCTGAAGGGTGTTTGCGCAGGATATTGAGATTATTATAGTTTGAATTTTTTAGTCAGTGGATACAGCGGTCTTCAATCTAACAACCAGTCGTGAAAGAAATATAAAACTGGCTGTTAAACGTACTTCGATTGCAAAAGGTGAGCTTAAGATACAGTTGTTCAGGTGTCCGGGAGCTCGCCGTTCTGGAAAACCGTCGGAACTTTTATTTTGTTTTAAAGAAAACACATACAGGAGAATACCGACAGATGGTGATAGTAATACTGAAGTCTCTTTTGTGAATTCTATGACGCTTACCATGTTACATATGGTTAAGCTCTGCATGTGGAGTATTGATCCGCCAACGTTATAGAATACAGCCCGAGATTCACACATCATCCTTATTATTACAAGAATTTACTATGAATCGGTGTTTTCACGGGACGACTATCGTCTACCACCATTTTTGATAAATAGGATATGTCTGGAATTTTATGGGTGAGGGATCAAATTCACACCAACCAGGGGTATTTTAGAAGCTCAGAAATCGATTAAAAATCTTTTTGTTTTTAATCTCCGCCGGGGATCGAACCCTCGACCTTTGGCTTGACAATCGAAAGCTTTGACCATTGAGCTTTACCCGCCGGCAATTATAACTATATATATAAGGTACTCGTGGTAGCAAATTTGATAAAATGAGAAGCTAAGACCACGTCCTGCTGGTTACATGTACCGTTTACTATTATAGAGTCAAAAAAATTAGTACATATTATTATAAATGTTATAAATATATATTTTTGTAATGCAAAGCAACTTTATGATATAGTTTTAGGTCAGAGTGAATTAGTTTAATTAAATATATATAATTCTTTCAATATATTTATGTGTTATTCTAAGTCTCATTTTAGTAAGAAACTGTATAGAAAAAACTTTTTGCTTCTCCAAACTGGATAGTATTATATTTAGTACGATAATGATTGATTTCAATTAGATTTTTTTTTTTAAATAATGAAAGTATAATTTGGTAAGCAATTTTACAAATACCGTATTTTTGAATAATTTATTTGACAAAATGTTTTGTAATTTTATAACATCTTTATTATTGTGCAAGTTAAAAATATTTATTCTACGAAATTTTGAAAAGAAAACAAAAATATTCTTATTTAAAATTCAAATTCATTTAAAAGGCTTTTGATAGCCAAAATAACAAAACAAAAGTGACGATATAAAATCAAATTATAACTGAATCAAAACTGAACGAATTGTTTCAAAATGCTCAAACCGAATTTTGTTGAAATTAAAAATCAACCTTCAAACAATGCTGGATAAAAAATCTGAAAATATGTATTGAAATACTTTCTATTCAGTATATTTTATATTCAGTATGAAAATTTGAAGTCTGTTTTCATCAATGATTGTATTGAAGCATCATTTCATGAGCATTATTTAAAAATATTTATTTTTGTGCATATTTCGATAGATACGTACGAAAATGTCACATATGCTGATTTTATGACACTACCAATCTAAATGATTGCAAAACACTATGCAAGTGTTGATTCAGCAACATTATAATTGTGTAATTAAAATGGAAATATGTCGATATCAACATGATATAGCCCTTGCTGACTGGTACCGAAAACCTTGATATATAATTTGTCGTCTCTTATTTCTGTTCGCTTGTCGTACATGTATGTGTCGTCATTTTGTAGTGTCGTCATAAAATAATAGGAAGATGAGTTGCATAGACCGCCACTTGCGGCGCTGGGTGTCACCGATTACGGCGCCCGGTCAGTTGTGTGCCGATGGTGGCGAGATCGTATTGTGATTGACCTACCCTGAATGCTGTGAGTAGGTCCGGGCCAGAAGTTTGTAAAGTTATCGAAATATATATGTAAATGTGCTTCTGAAAAAGTCTGTATGTTGTTAATCTGCTCCTCATCCTGCCACCACACAATTATTAATAAACATAGAGAAGAGGATGTCAATGTGAAATTTAAGTCCTTCGGAGAGCAACTAGGTGGTGTTTAAATGACTATTTTTGTCTTCTACAAATTAAGCTATGACAGGCGTTATTTACGGTATGATAATAGATTAAAACACAAACTATGTGTTTAAAGATAATTTTATTTTACAACTTAGAGACTATCAGTGAATGTCAAATACATTTTCACAGAAAAAAGAAAAAATCTCACAGAAAAAAAAAAAAATTTCGTTTTACATAAAATTATATACATTTTTTAAGACAAAGACAACGTAAAACGTTTTTATAAGATATGACAGTTAACTTGATGCTCCCGAGGCCTTAATCATGAAGTCGTACGAGGCAGTTTACCCAATATCAACCTATAATTTATGGGAAAAATCGTCGCACACACCATATAAAAAATCTCCGTTACAAATTAAAACAGTGTGCGTTTAGGACTGTTGACTGTATATAAATTAAAATCCGCAATTTTCGCCATAAAAGTTGAGTAAAAAAATTTTTAGCTAACATTGTGAGAGAATAGCGATCAGCCATCACTATTGAGCTTTTAGTTGAGCCTTTCATGCACGTTAATCTATCCCAAAAGCCTCAATTTTTTCCGCACTGAAAATTTCAGCAAACAAGCTACAAAACAAAGAAAATGTAAATTTTATTGTAATTTCAGTAGATCAACGCCTATACCATGTTTAACACGAATTTTCATACGATCACCGAAATTATGCAATATTGGGCGATTTTAAGATTTGTTTTTTCCTAGTGGACGTTCTTTTGAGGTGCAAACCTAAGACAATGTAAAGACCATGGCGTTTGATGGATAAGATCATTGCGATAATTTATGTTTTTACTGGGAAACATTCATGAAATATAAATGAAATTCAAATGATTGTCCATTAACAATTACACATTTCGAATCTCGTTAGATCACCGAAATAAAAGTAGTATTAGACCTTAAAACTAAAATGGGTCACCGCTTATTGTTAACCATGTGTCATTTATAAGGTTGAACTGCTGATTATGACAAATGGTCCATTCTTCGGGAATGTAGGTTTAATCAACCAAAATCCTTAAAAATACTATAAAAGGCGAAAAATAGGATTTGAATTTTACAGACAGTCATCGGGATCCATTTACGAGTATATGGTTATTACCAGGTAGACTTTTGGTTGAATATATATTTTGTGAATTGTAACCAGTGGTGGCAATTTGTTGTGATAAATTGTTTCAGATGTACAACGGATAAAGAAAGAAAAATTAATTAGATGAAACTTTGAATATAAACTGTAACAGGATACAAATTCGCTTCAATATTCGATTGAATTGTTAATTTTTGCTTACGTTTCAAAATCGTCTCTTCACAATGTAAAGTATGAGTAAATTGTATTGCTCATTATATTAAATCATCCAGTTTGGGAATGAATGAAACAGATACATCAGTTTCTCATGTATGTTTTACCTCTTTGTATGTTACTTTCTTATTTCCCATGAACTGTGAAAAAAATAGTATTCGATAAAAACTTTTTGTTCTATCTGCAGTATACAACTAAGGTCAGTGTTTACCTTGGGATGTTTCGAAACAACCAGACCGCTTGTTAGCTGCGGAGTGCGCTTTTAGTACAATGTATGGTGAAGCCTCGGGCAGCACAATAGTCTGGAATAGAGTCTTTCGAGTTCTCATGTGCTTACAATTTCGCTTACAATGAAAACACCAGACCTCGGCAGATTGGACTTACATTGTTGCTCGGTGAATGTCGTGTCAAGTGGAACTATAAGTTTCATTTTGAAATCGTTATGTCTTTTTTGAAGAATTGGTATTTTTTATAAATTCTTCATGTACGAGGAAAGTCAATTATGAACGACCTTAACATGTTATTAAATATTGATATCAGCTTGAAATAGCCCTTGCAGGCTGATGCCGAAAAACCTTGATATACGATCTTTTGTCTTTTATTTTTGTTCGCTCGTCTGATAAAAATAAATAAAGGTTTTAAGCTTAGTCTAGAATTAAAGAGTCAATAAATATGGTACTGCGTCACCATCTTGTTTATTTGACAAGTCCTGTCATTGACAGGGCTAATTCCGTAAATGGCCATAGTATTAATTTCGGCTGTCATCCACTGCGTGCGCTGAGTCAGTCAGAGTCTGTCCGGGGCGTGAACTACGTGGCATTTTCTGTCCAGGCAGATATTTGAAGTTTGTAAGTCTTTTACCGAAATATATTGAAATTTGCTTCACAATGATATTTTGTGTTGCTCATCTGCTCCTCATCCCTCAACCACGCGTTTCGATGACTATCCCGGCGACATGAAGTCGTTTCTTTGAGTAAACTCGGATGTCAACATCATTCAAGTTTATTAAAAGCAGGTGTGGTTTATTCTTGAATGGATGAACTTGAAATACTACTTGGTTTTGTTACTTATGGCCAATTAGCTCAGGCTTATAAAAACATCGGGTTGATAATCCATCTTTTATTAAAACATTGATTAATAAACATCTAAGTGTACTTTATTTACTACAGCGGTCTTCTCTTCTCTAAGAAGCCGTTGCAAAGTGTGCAACGTCGGTAAGGCTCGTTAGTGAACGCTGATGGCATGGATTTTTGGGGTGACTTAATGCTCTTGTTAGAGCAAAATGAAAGAAAAAAGCTTTTTCTTTTATAAATATCATAGAAAACGAATAAATGAGAATAAAACACTTTTATTTAAAGAGACACGCTTTAAAAGATAAATATGGTGGAAATTAATGTGGCCATTTGCTTAATCTAATAAAAAAAGTGCAGAAGATATTTTTAAACTGCTGTCCTGGACAAAATGTGGAAATAATATTAACGGAGAGTACATTTCTCACCTTCAATTTGCAGATGACATAGTGCTAATAGCTGAATTACCTGACAAGCTTCAAGACATGCTCTACGACCACAATGAAGCGTCGAACAAAATTGGTCTGAAAATAAACATGGATAAAACAAAAGCCATGATTAATAGTCATATTTCACAGACCTTTGATCCTATTTCCATTGGAGGAACAGAAATAGAGGTTGTAACCGACTATACCTATCTGGGACAAATAATACAACTAGGGCGAAAAAACTTCTCAAAAGAAATTGACAGGCGCATACAACTGGGATGAGCAGCATTTGGAAAACTAAAGTACATTTTTAAAGCGAAAATTCCGCAATGTCTTAAAAATAAGGCGTTTAACCAATGCATCTTCGTTGTATTAACTTATGGCGCAGAGACGTGGAATCTGACAGCAAGTCTTACCCATAAAATTAAAGTCACCCAGCGTGCTATGGAGAGATCCATGCTCGGAGTGTCACTAAAAGATAGAATCCGAAACAAGGAAATACGCAGAAGAACTCAAGTAGTGGATGCTACCCAACGAATAGGCACACTCAAGTGGCAATGGGCAGGATGTATCTGTCGAAGAGACGACGGTTGATGGGGAAGAAAATTATTGGAATGGCGCCCAAGAACTGGCAAACGAATCATTGGCCGACCCCCTACAAGATGGACCGACGATATAAGAAGAATAACGGGAGTGACCTGGATGCGGAAGGCGGAGGATCGAAGAGGATGGAGACTCATGCGGGAGGCCTACGTTCAACAGTGGACGGACACAGGCTGATGATGATGAAGTGCAGATATGGAAGAAGAATAGATACATTCTACGCGTACTGACGTCCATAATGAGGACCGTTCCGGACAGCCATCTGTTTCAGACGAAATAATCACAAAAGTAGAAGCAGCGATGCTCTCAGATCGTAAAGTGACGGTTTGTAAGCTCTCCGAAGCAATCCTTGTTGTCAGCAAAACCTCTATTGACAATATTTTGACGGAAAATCTAGGGTATGCTAAAGTTTGCGCGAGGTGGGTGCCAAGAATGTTGACCGAAGACCACAAACGTCGAAATATGGATGAGGTATTGTCAAATACCCACCTTACAGCCCGGACTTACCCCCAATTAACTACCATCTCTTCCCTGACATGAAGAAACATCTGGTTGGAACGCATTTCGGCGATAGAGGAGAACTGGAAGAACAGGTTCTCAGGTATCTGCGTTGCTTGGCGGCAGATTTTTTGACTAGAGCATTCAAAAGCTCGTATACCGCATGCAAAAAAGCATTCACCTCAGTGGCGACTATGCAGAAAAATAGGTAAAAGTCTGAACTTTTCAATAATGTACGCATTCATGGAATTAAACATGTTTCACAATGTGACAAATAACTGGGAGCCTTATTTTATGGATAACCCTCGTATATATAGCTTCACACAAATTTCTATATTAAAAATATTTTTTTTTACGGTTATTGATTTGATGAAAATGTATTTAAAAATGTATGTAAAAAATAGTAATACGGTTATTTAAAAAAATTCATTGGAAATACGTATGAAAAAAGTCTTTTGATTTAAATTGAGAAAATGTTCAGTTTGATAATATTATTACGATAAATGTATACTTTTCATTCTACTGATTTATTAAAACATAAACAATGAATTTGAATAAAATAACAAATACTCGTATGTTAACATGACTTTCAAAATCAGTTCTCAAAATAAACATAAAACAAAGCTTTGTTATGTTTTATTTTGAATAATTAGGTATATTTAAATAAAAAATGAAAAAATATCATTATATTGTAGCATTTTTTCAAAGGCTGAAAATAAATCTTTCACACGAGTCAAGGTCGATCTAGATTCCCACCTTTTTCAGAGGCACACCCACAGAAATACTGAAATCTGTCTGGAAAATACCTTCAGTAGAATACACTAGAATCCAGCCACGCTCGGAATGCCTTAGGAATTTTCAGTGGCGAGTCAGTTAACAAAATCCAACAGATTTTGCAGTGAATTGTAGACATTTTCACCACATTTTTGTCTGTGTAATAACATGATCATTCGATAGTTGACGTTCAAGGCGATTTTTTTGCAGGTAGATGTTTGATTTGAATTATAAATACGATACATATAAAAAATGGCAACACTATGTTTTTAAGTAATCTTGGAGAGTGACAAAGCATACTAGTTAAAAGGTTGACGAGATATATTTTTATGAAAGTGTCAATTCAAAATATTTTATGTAATCTTTAATCTTAAAGTTTTTGCCGGCGGTCATAGCTCAATGGTCAAAGCATTTGTTTTGCTAGCCAAAGATCGTGGGTTCGATCCCCGACGGAGATTAAAAAAAAAGGATTCTTAATCGATTTATGAGCTCTAAAATACTTTGGTTGGTGTGAATTTGATCGATTACCCGTAAAATGGCAGTCGTAGCCTATCAATCAAAATTGGTGGTAGACGAAAGTCGTCCCGTGAAGACCACCCATTCATAGTAAATTCCTGTAATAATAAAGGATGATGCGTGAATCTCGGGCTGTAGCCTATGACTTTAGCGGAGCACCACTCCACATGCAGTGCTTAGCTATATGCACCTCGGTAAGCGTCATAGAATTCCACAGATGAGACTTTAGAATTACTTTCACCATCTGTTGGTGTTCTCCTGTATGCGTTTACATAAAAAAGTGATAAAAATAAAAATAAATGATTATTTAGAAATTATTCCAATTTTAGAATTTAATCATAGGATGACATGTATTGGCAACGTCGGGTAGCTTAAATTTTTAAATGGTAGATTTTCGTATCCTTTTTAACATTTTATTTAATATGTTTTATTCAATTGTAAAATACCTGTCATAGATGATTAATCTTGATTGTTGATAAACCAAAAAAAAACAGTGAACATGGTTCCCGGAAGGCTCCAGGGCAAGAGTCCGCGAGCTTGGATAGACTGTAGCTGTAGTACCAGATAAATAATTTGGGTGTTCAATAATTAGGGTTTTTAAGGATGATCAGCCCGACGCTCATAAGGCCTTGACATTTTTTTATTGTCCCTAACAAGTGGCTTAACCGTATCGGGGGTATGTGAAGAGCTTAGATTTGATGAAATTAATTAATTGAAAAAAATAAAAATCAGGCTTTTTAAAAATTTTAGAAAACGAAAATGTAGAAATATCCATCGCCTACAATAAATTACTTTGAACTATGCACACAGGAATTTGACATTTTTAAAAAGCCTAAACTATAATTTTGTTATTCTATGAATAGATTACTTCAATGCTCCCCTTTGAAAAACAAATTCCCATCGCTGCGCAAATAATTGGAATAATTACCATTTGAAATGGGCGCTCAAACAAAATTCCACTCCAACACGTAAACAGTTAACGTTAACGTTAACGTTTCCATTGCGTGATTTCAACACAACGTAGATACGGACACAACCATAATATTAATATAAACTTTTGCCACCTAGGCCTAGAGGGAGCTCACGTGTATTTAAAACAAAAAACACTTTAAACTTAGTGAAGTTAGAATATGTTATTTTTATATAAAAATACTTTATAAATCAATGATAATACTCATATTTTTACACATATTTCACAACTAATACACTTTCAAATTCAAAGCGAATGCAATATCATATGAAACTTCGCTCATAAGTTCATATAAGCAATTAAACGGCGGGGATTAAAACTACATACTTGTACGCTATATCATTTTCACACTGTGCCAAAACATGCTAATTATTCGTTAGTTTACGGAGCTTCATCAAGATAATAAATTTCACATAGCACATTGATATGCATTATTGGAGGGGTACTGGATGCGCCTTCACGTAGGCATCCAGCGGTGATCCGGTGCCACACTCACTGAGAGTCTGTAGTTTAAAATTAAAATTGTTACATGTTATTGATTTATATATTCCTTCTTTTATGTTTTACTTAAAAAAAATTTTTTTATTCTGTATCTCGTTTCAATATGTTTATGTAAAATTTTAATTATGGCTCTGGTGGGTGAATTTTATGAATTATTATTAGATGGCTTGTTATATACAA
This sequence comes from Glossosoma conforme, assembly GCA_022606575.1. NCBI lineage: Eukaryota > Metazoa > Arthropoda > Insecta > Trichoptera > Glossosomatidae > Glossosoma > Glossosoma conforme. Next base: position 4,461,209 of record JAGTXR010000007.1, read on the forward strand.
TAAAAATATTTTCGAACCCGTGATCTCTCTCATTAAAGTGGCTTACCTCCAAAACATGTTCCTCCGTGCTAACTAGTAAATTTCTTTCCATATCCATTTCTATCGTTCCCATTTCATTCTTATCTGAGACATACAGGTATGGTCACCAAGAAGTTTCGCCACTCAGTTTGTTAGTTACCGTTGTTTATTTTTATTCCTTTTATTTTTATTTGTTGTAAACACATACAGTAATTGTGAAGTCTCATCTGTGGAATTTTTTGACGCTTACCATGGTGCATATATATATTTATGGTCAAAGCGTTCGCTTTGTAAGCCAAAGGTCGTGGGTTCGATCCCGACGGAGATTTAAAAAAAGAATTTTAATTTATTTCTTTGCTCTAAAATATTTGATTGGTGTGATTTTGATCCATCACACGTAAAACGTCAGTCATAAACTATTAATTAAAATTGGTTGTAGACGAAAGTCGTCCCACGAAGACCACCCATTCATAGTAAATTCCTGTAATAATAAAGGATGATGTGTGAATCTCGGGCTGTAGTTTATGACATTGGCGGATCAACACTCCACATGCAGCGTTTAACCATATGCACCATGGTAAGCGGCATAGAATTCCACAGATGAAGACTTCAGAATTACTATCATTGTCTGTCGGTATTCTCCTGTTTGTGTTTACATAAAAAAAAATACGGCTAAGTGCTGCATGTGGAGTGTTGACCTGCCAACGTCATAGACTACAGCCCGAAATTCACGCATCATCCTTATTATTGCAGGAATTTACTATGAATGGCTGGTCTTCACCCCGACCCTCTCGTTGTCTGCACTATTTTGTGCTCAAAAGGGACTCCACCCGACTAGCGCTATTAACACCAGGTTGTGACCCATCCAAATTTCGGTCCGCTCTTAATGTAGCTTAACTTTATTGATCTGATGAAGACCACGCTTACGATGTGATATTGTAGCTGGACATTAAATATTCACGCGAAATAAAATGTTCAAGCTTTATTAAGTTGCGAGACGCAAAAAAACCATTGTTATATTTTCTGTTAAAAATAAAAATGTAATTTTACTCCCGCGCGAATGCCCCTCGAGGAGCTGTAAAGTCGCATCGGTGGAATTGTAAATTTTACAACCATTATACTAAGAGAAAACGTACTTTATGCTGATTTTAAGGCTTTGTTTTAAACCTCTCCTCTTCTCATTATCCTCAAAGCGGAATGACCTCAGACCACTCATAACCAGAGCCTTAAAAAAATTTAATATTGTGTTAATTTTTCAAAAATTATTCATCACAAAACCGAGTTTTTTACACTTTGCTTAAAGCTCGAAGCATATTTTGCGTAAATCGCTAGAATCTTCTTTTGGAAATTTCAGCGTTTTGTTTGATTTTTTAAAAGATTTTAGTTCCTACGGTCCGCCTTATCTACCTGCGTCCTATAAAACCAAAATAACAAGCTTATACTTACAATAGATATTTTTGTTACCTTGTTTAACGTTAATCAATTTGTTGATATCTTCTTCTTCGTAGTATCAACCCGGTGAATTGGTTTGCAGCAACAAAATCTCGATCTCCACTCTTATCAATCTCCTGCAACCATCTTTAGGTCAGCAAAAGAGCTGCAACTCATGTCCTCAAACATACGCTGCCAATACTCCCGTCTAGGGCGTGCTCTGCAATTTCTACACTCAACTATCCCTTCCACAATGTCGTGAAGAAGACCATCGTGGCGCATGATGTGACCGATCCATCGGGCTTGCCTATGTGAGATGATTTATACTAGGTGCTTATCTTCCTTGATTATGCTGAGAACCTTATTGGTAGTTTCGTGGTCACTCCAGGAAATTCCGAGATTTCTTCTGTGAGACTCCATTTTCGTGTTGACACGTGTTGAACTCAATTCAACTTATTAGTCGATATGCTTGAAAAATAAATATGGAGACACAAAAATGTCTCAGAAACTAAGCTTGTTTTGTCTTTAATCACGTTATTATCTTAACATTGAGCCTTTTGTCTGAAAGTTAATAAATAAATATATTTGTTTCAGAGTGATAGTCTTAAGAAATAAATTATCTTTTTATAGGTGTTTTTGTTTTAGATATTTTATTTAAAAAGGTCTCTAAAGTCACTGACCATAAAGCAATATATTTTTCAAAAATAAACTAACCTAACAGACTTGACAGTACCGGGCCACCTCGTGGTCTCAGAGGGTCGGTTAACCCTTTGTTGCGCGGGGCTATCTATTCGCAATATGTAAAAGAGGTGACACTATTAGTGAAAGGGTTGAAGCTTTTTTCGAGCGCTTTATTTAACGCGACTGGTTCCTGCGATAGATTTCCCATGGGCCGTAAAGGGTTAAGGCTGTATGGACACCGCCAAAATGCAAAAAATATGTACAAAGTTGTATTCGAATGGTGGCATGGGATGTGAATTATTGCTTAAATAAAAAATCCGAAAAGCAAGCATGTGATGTGTTGATATTTTTAAAATCATATTCCCAAATAAATTATATTCGAATAATATAAACAGCGTTGTATGTCAAAAAAATGAATGATCTTAAAAACTGATAAAAATGCATTGTAAACAGCAACATATTTTGTCAAGTTCACTGATTCTCTTCGCCCTTGAAAACCTCGGTACTATTCGTACTACTCGTATAATACAATAACATCCTCCTCTCTAAGCTCGTTTTTGAATCACGTGGTGGCAGGATGCAGGAACAGATCACAAATCTAAATAACTTTTTTTGAAGCCCGATTCGCATTTATTTTAAAAAAAGACTTGATTTCTTCGTCCGACCGGTATTACGTTTCGCCGGACAAGAGTTAACTGACAACTGCCGGAACACTGACATGCAGCGCCACCAACACAATCACGGCAAAAAAGTAAATTATAGATGACAGTCGAACCAACATGTAATAGAGAAACTTTCAAAACAAATAAAATGGCGTATGCAAACGCCGTGTAATTTTATATTAAATTTAAACAAACATTAATAAGTGTGCATTTCAGGCGAGCGAGCAAAAATGAGAGAAAAAATATAGTTTTACGAGGCTTTACGGCATCAGCCTATCTAAAAAGTAATTTCAAGCTGATATCAAATGTTATTGTTTGCATGATAAAAAGGTACATTATGCTTTATCTCTAAGCTTAGAAGTCTGAAAAAATTAAGCGCTATTTAATAGTTGGGTAAAGTTTGTACTTGGTATTGAAAGTTGTCTGAACAATAGTTCTGAAAATGAAACAAACCGATTGTACGCAACTTGGTACTGGGCATTGTATGCAAAACTTGCTTTAATTTATGGTCGAGAATTTCAGATAGGGGCGCTATCCGAGGCTGCAGTGTTAAATTGATACTAAGTCGAGGCTTTTTTATTAATTTATGTGCTGAGAGAGCTTAGAGCTGCAACGCTGTTATGGTGGATGAAAAGTAACGGTATAATCGTTTCAGTGGAGTGATACGTTTATTTTTTTTCTGAAATGAAATTCTTCTTTGTAGTATCAATCCGGTGGATTGGTTTGCAGCAACAAAATCTTGCATCTCGATCTCTACTCCTCTCGATCCTCTGCAATCCTCTTCAGCTCAGCATAAGAGCTACGACTCATGTACTCCAACGCTTGCTGCAAATAATCCCGTCTAGAGCACCCTCTACAGTTTCTGCCCTCAACCATCCCTTCTACAATGCCATAAAGAAGACTATCGTGGCGCATGATGTGTCCGATCCATAAAGCTCACCTCTCTGAGATGGTTTTTACTAGGTGCCTATCTTCCTTGATTATGCTGAGAACCTCATTGTTCGTGACGTGGTCTCTCCAGAAAATTCTGAGAATTCTCCTGTACGACCACATCTCAAAGGCTTCTAGTCTTACAATTATCATTCTAAAATCCAAAAAATAACCAAAAAGTAATGCCAAAAGATGTGGTTTTTATTATCATATGAGAACTTCAATATCAGATAAAGCCTAAAAATAATTTTGATATCAACTCGATATAGCCCTTTCAGGCTGGTGCTGAAAAGCTTCGATATGTAATATTTCGTCTATTATTTTTTGTTCGCTCGTTTGACACGCATACATAATGTTAGTGTAATTCATAGAATTAAGTAGCAATAAGACGCGGAATTTACAGGCGTCATTTTAATATTTGATTTTGACAGCCGCTACCTGTCATGTGAGTGTGGATAGTTCGCCAGATGGCCGATATGTGGTCTTCGTCCGAGTCAATTTATGGCCGCACTGTTAAGTACACATCGTTGTTTGTTTCCCGGGCAGAATAAATAAATATGCCTGCTGTTCTTTAAATTGTGCTTCTCAACGACTTATTTGCGTGGATCACCTGCTCCTCATCCCTACACCACGCGTCCCTATGACAATACCGGCGATCTGGAGTTGTTTTACTAACACACTGGGTCAGCTATTTAATTAAATTATGTACGCTTATAGCTCTGCATTACGTAAATTTTGTTATATAATTATTTTTTACGGCTTGTTACATTTTTTTAATATACAGAAGAAACCACCGGATTGATACCACGAAGAAAATTTACGTTTTTTGGCTCAGATGCGCTACAAAATCTAGGGAGTTGCATAATTTAGCGATATGAATTATTATACGCAACTTCGAGCTTCTCCCACTCTCGTTTAGGATAGCTAGACCAGAGTTTTGATGTATATAATGCTATGCAGTGTGCTTTGAATAGCACTTTCGTGACAGCATTACTACAATGGTAGAACCTCCGAAAAAGCATACCGCTCCGAACGCTTATTGCTCTTCTTTGCCGCTCTATGTCTTCAATGTGACATAGGTCATCTGTGAGGATGTGGCCCAAGTATTTTACTGAAGAGACTGTCGCTAGATCCCTTCCCTCAAGACTCACTGTGGGTATGATCAGTGGTTCATTATTGTGTTTGAAGACAAAAGCGACTGATTTCATGGAGTTATATCCGAGGTCATGGGATTTAGCATATTTTTCACTAAGGTGAAGAAGGCATCGCAGTGCATTTATTGATGGGGAAAAGTGTGGCCCTGTAAATTTATTGACACACTTAGTGTCAATGACCTCACACCCAGAACAAGCATTAAGAGACTCAATGAAAATAGTTGACTTGTAACAACAAAAACCCTGTAATAAGTAAATCATGGATGACCCACAAATAACATGGCATTATTGTCACAACATCAAACTTCCAAAATTTCGCCTTCGTCAACACTAGCACTGAATCTGAAGTAATATAACACTAAATATGTCAATATCTTCACTCAAGTTGGTTTCAACCACTGTTCATTGCAATTCTTTCATCTTACACGTATCCATGGTTGAACGATGGTCTTTTCAGGCCACACTTCAGGCTCCATGAGAGACTCTAGCGAAGTCGCGATGACCCCGACTTTGAAAGAAGTTGACAGCGTCCGTCTGCTGATAATCCTCCGGATTGTCATCCAAGAGGGATTGAATGCAGCGGTCACTGCCAAGAAACTCTGCAAGTCATCAGCTGTTGTATCCGGGTGAAGACCCTTGGCGTGAAGATACGTCATCTTCACTCTGGTAACCTTCTTCGAAGGAGCTGCAAAACCGTGGATCACCCGACGTGCTGAACGCCTTTCCCCATCAGAAGAGGCGCGACTTATATCCGAGTGGTAAACTTCCTCGGAAAGACTGCTCGTGGGAGAGAGAGAACATCCACGGAGAGAGCATTCCGGGCCTCCACTTCCTCGAACCACGAGCTGGAGGACCTTCTTGGGAGCCCTACTCAGAACAGCAGGGCTCCTTGCATAGCACACTCCGAGGATTCCTCTTCTTCGGAAGCCTAACTTGAAGTAACGGCTTCACCAACGGCAGGTTCGGAGTCTCTGCTGTCACAGTCGAGTGATGGTGAAACTTGGTGAGGACTGGTAACAATTTCCGCGAAGGTAGCCGGAATCTCCTTGCACTTCCTAGGCAAGCGCTTTCTGCGGGAAGACGGCAGACTTGTTGGGTTGGGTGGAGAGTCCACACCAATGGACGTCGGTGTATCCTTCTTCCCGCATCCAACAGCCTTTAAGAGCCGCTCCAGCATCAAACAGTGATCGTCTAAGCGACGATGTATTTGCGCGATGTCACAATTGCAACTACGCGCCATTCTGTAGGTAGAATGACAAGACGTCCGCTCGGTTTGAGTATCGAGCGACGAAAAAATTTTATGACATGAAATATGTTTTTACTTTTATACAAAGCTGCGCTACTGAAAAAGTTTCAGTACGTGTATTGTTGTACGCAATAGTTTCATCTGGTTCGGTATCGGCGAGGTTTTTATCGTTCTGACCATTACCGCGGTGTTAATGCATTTTCAGCGGTCATAGTATTTTAGGAATTTCAGGCGATGTAATCAAAATGTTTTGTAATACAACTGTACGAGCTTTTTGACCATTAAGTGAAATTGATATGGACTGTATTTAATTATGTTACAAATGAAAATTATTCACTCATAAAATATTTAAATACCACTACTGTAAATATATTTTTGGAAGTATTTTCTAACATCCACCTCTCTCGCGTGAGGGTATAATAAGGAGCAGGTCAGCAAAACAAAGACATTCATTTAGAGGCACATTGAATATATTAATGATAAATTTTACAAGCTTCCGGCCAGGCGGAATGACATGCCACCAGCCGTAATGCGACCTTCTCGGCCGTCCACACACAACTGCCAGCACTCGTCGGCGCTTAGGTCGTCCCCAGCGCTCAAGTGACGGTCTATATAACTAGTGCCAACTGCCAATATGGCGGACACATTCGTGTACGACAAACGCACATAAATAAGAGACGAAAGATTGTATATCGAGGTTTTCGGTACCAGTTAGCAAGGACTATATCATGTTGATGTCATTACATACAGTGCTTATGTACAAATCATTTTTTTTCTTTAAGCAACGGTTTTATTTCTACATCCGTTCTATATTTTGTACATATGGGCAACACGAATTACAGCTATTCAGTTTTTCTAATTTCCAATATACACACCTGGTATTTTTCACAATCACATGGTATTTTTCACTCGAAAGTACAGACAATTTAATTAATTAATAATATTGTTCCTGATGACCTCCTGGTCCTGGAGAGTTGCGGAATTGAAGGCCCATTTTTCGTTGAATTGTTATTATATAAAAAGCAGCTTATTAACTATTAGAGATTAAACGTCTTTAAACATATGGCTTAAGTCATTCACGAATGGGCACATACTGAATTAAGTAACAAAATTTATTAAGAAGCCATAAAGATATATCTAGAAGTTGACAAAATTCATTAGTGGTGGCTTATGAAACGGCTATAATTAAAAGAGAGTGTCTTCTTAAGATTTTGGTGACTAATGCAAGCTGTTCTGATTTGAATTTTAGTCGCTGAGTCTTGAACACTGCGATTTTTTTTTTCAGTGACCTATATTTCAGTGAGATTTCTTGGGAGCTTATTGTTTCTTTTGCTCTTATCGTCTTCAGTCACGACCTCTGTAATTATTACTACCAGTTCAAGACCGGCTGTGTCATGCAAAACTCTGTCCCAATAAGACCAAGCAGATAAACTCAAACCTAAATTACGAGTACTTATAAGCAGACTTAATTTACGATGAAAGAATATTTTTATCTCAATTATAAGCTAAGAAATTGTATATGTCAATGTTTAGTCATTTAAATGAGGAAAAAATGCATTAAATACAGTTTTTTGCCTATTTATTCATCGTTAATTTTCGTAATATTCACTTGCTTTTGTTGTAATCTATTCTTCTTCTTCGTGTCAGCGACTTCAAATTATTTATGCCCAGTATCTGGCTAGCAATAGGTCTTAAAGTGTGCAGCTTGTTGGAAACATGGAGCAGGATCTTAGGTGTGAGGCGGTCTGCAGGTCTCTGCAGTCACACAATAATGACTCTCCCTGCCGAAACATTCTCCAACGCTCGATATTGTCCTTTATTCTACCAACTCTGGTTCTTAATCTGTTCAGAAATTTCCAGGTCAACCAGTCAAGGTTCTTGCCAGTTGGGAGGCCTTCCTATGGAGTAATGAAGTCCTCTGATGCGACTAGTTGCCAGAGCTAGAGTCTCTCATTTTCAAGACCGGATATGAGAAGTTCTATCTTTCTTCATAGCGCGCTGGGTGACTTTTATTTTATGGATAAGACTTGCTGTCAGATTCCACGTCCCTGCGTCATAAGTTAATACAGGGAGGATGCATTGGTTAAACGCCTTAGTTGTAAGACATTGCGGTATTTTCGCTTTATTTATTAAATTAAATAAGAACTTATAAATATGCTTTGCACTGTTTGTTTTGAGAGACGGCGAATTATTCATAAAAATAAATGTATTATTCTTTCGAAACGAAATTGGAGCCAAACTTGATTCCGGAAGTTTTTAATTATTGCGGCCAGATAAATTGAAATATCCTTCATTTCCGCCGGAAACTTTCCAAATAACAAAATCAAACTTCAATTTAAATCCAATTTATCAAAGTTCGGGTTCCGTGTAGTCGTCTCAATAAATCGATCTGCGTTTGGGAACTTTTAAAACTCCGAATAAAAGTTTTCCTCCCTTTGACACCGGCCAAAGTAGCGGCTTATATTTTATTCGAGTATAACTAGCCAATACGTTAATTCATATATATATTGAAATAAATTTAAAAATATTACACAATATTATATTTTTATACAAAATAGGAAAAATCTAGGTAAAATATAAATAAATAACAATAAAAAAAGTAACAAAAATACAACTTGAGTACTAATCAAAGTATTACGATGTAACTTACATTAGTAGTGACTGTTAGTAAAATTGACTGTGACGTTACTCTTGTATGCCATTCGTGATCGGTTTTTTTCGCTTTAATAAAATAATAGTAATAAAAAAATAATAAAATATATTTATTCTGCCACTAGTGCCATAGTCAAAATTTTACACATTATAATTCCAAGCAAATACAGAAAAAATCAAAACTTAATTCGGCATGTACACATACACCATATTGTTATTTTTGTAATAATACGCATTCCAACCGATACATACTTGAATACGCACACTCCTACACATCACTACTGACACGTCGAGCAGGGCCGCCTTTCTCCAGAGCAGAGCGACGCCGCCGTACGGCGTTGCTTTGGTGATTAAATATGTGGTGTTCATACGTTAACGGAATCTATTTTATTTTTGATTTAAACGTACAGAGGTTAAATAGTGACAGTGTAGTACCACCCCATTTGTCTAAATGGTCCTTTGGCCAATTAACTGATCTCAAAATTCGCAAAATATGTTTTGTATTTTACAGACGGTGTCTTTAAGTCCCAGTGCTTCTGCCCATGAGGTAGTCGGGAACCATATATGTTTTTTTTTATTTTTTTTATGTAAACACATACAGGAGAATACCGACAGATGGCGATAGTAATTCTGAACTCTCATCTGTGGAATTCTATGACGCTTACTATGGTGCATATGGCTAAGCGATGCATGTAGAGTGATGATCCAAAGTCAAAGACTACAGCCCGAGATTCACGCATCATTCTTTATTATTATTATAGGAATTTACTATGAATGGGTGGTCTTCACGAGACGACATTTCGTCTACTAAATTTTTGATAAATAGGCAATGACTGACATTTTACAGGTGAGTGATCAAATTCACACAAACCAAAAATGGGGTATTTTAGAACTTACAAAACGATTAAAAATCCTTTTTTTTCAATCTCCGTCAGGGATCGAACACACGACATTTGGCTTGCAAATAAAACGCTTTGACCATTGAGCTATACCCGCCGGCCCTTAGTTTCCTGGTGGACCTTCCCGTGCAAATATGTCAAGAACAAGGCATTGACCAACTGAAATAATTTAGTGGTCAGCAATTTGTGCTGACCATATTATTCAGTTATGTACCGCATACATTTTTTTTCTCATACTTTACTTCTACTAAAACTAAATATATTCTACAAATCTTGCCCTTCTGCATTTGCATATCTTGAAAAACGCACTTATTATGTAATCACACCGGTTATAATATTATTTAAAAAATCATATCAAAATCCCCATCACTCATACCGAGGAGCTTTAGCAAAAGTTTAATATTTGAGGGCTTGAAGTAATCCCGGGAATCCCACCAATCCCGGCAATCCCCGCAATAAAACAAAGGCGACCCGTCTATGAGAGACTCATAATCCCGAAAGAATCCCCTGGCTTACTTAAGGCCGGGTGAAACAATTTTATTATCATCAGAGAGATTTTTGTCCCTCTTTGATATAGCGTGACGTATGGATGAATGCATGAGATGCAATGTGACAGTTTTATACGAGACAATGTGACAATTTAATACGATGCAATATGACAATTTTATATAATAGAATGTGACAGTTTTATACAATGTAATATGACAGTTTTATACGATACAATGTTGCAATTTTATAAAATGCATTTTTTTGCAGTTTTAAATGTTAAAGTATGACAGATTTATACGATGTAATATGACAATTTTGAGCCAAACAATTTGACAGTTTTAAGCAACATATTGTTGCAATTTTATATCATGAAATATTCAGGCCTTTATATCTTTGTTCAGTAAGAAATTCAAGGTTTTGGCTTATAGTTAAATCAATTGTCAGAGAATATAATTAATTGGTAGTTGACTAAATTAATTGGTAGTATCCACTGTGTCAGTTTGAATGCGGTCAGTTATAAAATAAAAATCACGGTAATATATTCAATATTAGTAAAAATTAATGTAAGATGAATGAATAATTAACCCGTAAAATGGTAACTTAACCGAACCTATTATTAATTACCATTTATGATTTATTTCCTGCAAATTTTTTTTTTCTCCTGCCGATTGATATTTTTCTACTCCGAAATGATTATTTTTTACTTACCTTTTTTGGTATTTATTACTGTTTGATTAATAATTTCTGCCCTTATTTCTACAAAATTCTTTAATAAATCATAAATCAAATATTATTACCAAACTAATATTACTCTAAAAATAAATGAATTTATGTAATTTCAAGCAATTTATAAAATTTATTTCTAAAATAACTTCAACTTAATTTTTTTCAAGTGTGGGCGTAAATAAAATACGTCAATGCTTGATACGAGTAATAGGAAACTTAATTTTAGATTTGATACATACTCTTCTCAGAATAACACAAATAGTCAGACATAAATATAAGCTTCGAAAACTTGTCGTAATAGGTGGGACGCATCTACCAAAAAGATGATGGTTGAAAGAGATAAAAACTGTGCATTAATCTCCTGGAATAAGCAAAAATTAAAAAAAAACCTTATTTAAAAAATATATTATATAAAAAAAAAGTGTGATTTTCTTTCAGATGCTTAAATAATTTTTCTATTCGGTAAATTCTTGAAAATCTACATGTTGTTATTGAGCTATAAATGGCTAAGGTAACACGATTTTCTTTGAAATATTATAAATATATGTCAATTCCTTTTGATTCATAGATTCGAGAACATTGACAAAAAATACTTAAATAACGAGATTTATAACTCAAAATTAATAATAATAAAACATTTAACATGACGCAGAAAAATTACTAATGTCAGTAGCAATAATCCTATATGGTTTCAGATTCAGGTTTCGTTATTAATAGCAGACCTTTTATCGGAACTAACTATCCCGCAGTAAGTTTTCTTCAGCGGGGAGCTCGGGCGCAGCTGGTCCGTAGTCATTTTAATTAATAACCTCCGCCGTAGCGGACCAGTGTAAACGGTGGCAGCTTACCCCGCTCTCCTCTTTCAGGTTTTTTTTTCAGTTATTCCCTTGGATAAAATGAATTTGATCCCAGTGGTGTGTTGTACTTGAAATTTGAGGTTTTATCGAAATATTTTAAATGAAAATGTTTTAATTATTATAAACAATTGATAAAAATTGATAAAAATAGCGTTAACTTAACATTGCACATAATTTGTAAGAACAAAAGTATTGGTCTACTTTGATGTAATATTAAATCAAAATCGGTTATCTAATTAACTGTTAGAGGATTTATTCCGTTTGATAACATTCGTATTCAAAAGAAAACTTGAATATTAACTAAAGTTAATTTAAAAAATATTTAATTGGAATATAAGTAAACTTACACAGATTTTTTTACTCAGTAAGTAAATAGTATTCAGCGTGCTTTTAATAGCAGAGATAATATTTTAGTATAAGATGAGAATTATGGTGTTTGATTTCATCATTATATCGGCTTTTTATGTTAATCGTTTTTTATTTGTATAGACACATACAGCAGAATACTGGCAGATGGTGATAGTGATACTGAAGTCTCTCATCAGTGGATTCTATGAGACTAACCATTTATATATGGTTAAGCGCTGCATGTGAAGTGGTGATCCGCCAACGTCATTGACTACAGCCCGACATTCAAGCATCATCCTTATTAAAACAGGACATTATTATGAATGGATGGTCTTCACGGGACGACTTTCATCTTTCACTAATTTTAATTAATAGACCATGACTGGTTTCAATCTCCAATATTTGTTCAAAAAAATAATTTTTAATCGATTTCTGAGCTCTACAATACCCCTGGTTATTGTAAATTTGATCCCTCACCCGTAAAATGCCAGCCAAATCCTATTCCTCAAAATTCGTGGCAGACGAAAGTCGTCCCGTGAATGTCACCCAATCATAGTAAATTCCTGTAATAATAAGGATGATGCGTGAATGTTGGGCTGTAGTTTACGATGTTTGCGGATCATTACTCCACATCCAGAGCTTAGCCATATGCAGCACGGTGAGCGTAATAGAATTCCACAGATGAGACTCTAGAATCACTATCAATATCTGTCGATATTATCCTGTATGTGCTTACATAAAAAAAAAAATTGGATACTTATTAACTAAAGCTACATATTTGATTTTCTTTGCTGCTTGTTTCTACTTAAAATTAAAATAAAATACTTGAAGTACATTTCAAGGCCTTCGATTGACATTAGAAAAAAAGTACTGAAATTTAAGGTGTGTTTTTCGCCCCTCCAACCATTAATCTCTTCGTCCTTCTTCTACAACGGCCTCTTGTTAACACGTTCAAAAAGAGATGTTAGAAGAAAGTTACGAAGCAGATTGGGAAGAACGCCGTAAGCAAAAAGGAAACCTTAGCTTTTATCAAGCGACAATAAAAATACTTGTTCTATGACCATTTCATTGATATACGAATACAAAATCAAAAAACCTTTAAAAAATATGTGTATTTAAAAGAAAATTTGGGTTAGGCTGCCTATTTGAATTCAATAGTTCAGGCCTCTGGAGCGTCCGCCTAATCAGAGAGCGGCAAAAAATCTGACGGTTTGATTACTTGAGATTACTGAAAGCCGTCAGATCTTCTTGTCGCTCCCTGTATTAAGAAAAGTAAAAGCCTAATATTGTAGAAAAATAATTGAAATTTAGATATTTTGAAGAAATTGTCGCATAAACTACGTTTGACTTTAATATTAAATTAATAAGCAATGAATAAATTCTTAGGTTTTCACGTCCAGATTTGATATTGTAGCCGTGTTAAGCCTAAAAGCCACAATATCTAACAAGCAATGAGTTTTTAAAGGCGTTACAAATTTTTCTCTCAAATTTAAGAAGATCATAATAAATTTCCCGTGTATTTTCAACGCCAAGTGTTTTTACAGCAATCGATTCATGCCCGCGCTGCCGTACAAACACTTTTAAAGCCTTGTTACTTACGAGTACACGCTAACAAAAAGAAAATCTCATGTAGAAGGTGCCATAAAGACGCATTTACAACGCGCGACGGCGGAAAACCCACAAGTTGCGACTAAAAAACCTTTTTTTCGGCCCTTTCTAGCGTTTTTAGAGGGCGGCAAAAATTCTCGCGGACTTGCAAAAAGTGAAGAGACGGGCAAAAATATAACATTACCCGGCCATAGCGACAGCTCGGTAGGGACGTCGAAGTTTTCCGCGTGACAAGTGACATATCAACCAGAACTAATTCGACATAAACAAGACCTTTTTACTGTTGAGCACCAAACAGGGTGTCTGATTTTTTGCACCTTTCCGATTTCCGTTTCGGAAATAAAAAACGCTCAGGATTTATTCGACGTCTCAAGTGTTTTTTTAACGCGATCGCGACACCGCGGGATATCGTACGAATGAACTTTCAATCTGGAAGGAATTTATTGGCTTGTTGTCTTTGTGAAACGTGGCGTAAGGCACTAGAGAGGAATCACGTTTTTTATGTTCAAACGTTACCTAAGACGTTGAACTGCTTGAAATATGCTCAGCAATGAGTTTTCGAAGAAAAAATTAGTTTTTTATCATAAAGAAAGTAATTTATAACCTTTTTTTTGTAAAGAAAAAATATTTGTTTATTCCAACGAAACAAGTTTCATGTTTCAAGTAAAAAATGCTTAAAATTACTAGTGCATATAATGTAAGCATATTGACATCAGCATGATATAGCCCTTGCTGGCTGGTACCGAAAACATCGATACACAATCTTTCGTCTCTAATTATTTTCGCTTCTCGTACACGTATGTGTCGCCATATTGGCATTTTGGACTAGTTACATAGATCACCACTTGTGGCGCTGTGCGACACTCGCGTCATGTGCCAACGACGGCGAGATCGCATTGTGAAGTCCCGATCGATCCAGGTGAAAGTAACGCCATGTTACGATCGATCGGGGAAACCAAGTCTTTATCGAAAATATATGTCAATGTGCTTCAGAAAAAGTATTTGTGTTTTGTTAATCTGCTTCTAATCTTGCCACCACGCGACTGAATAACAACCTTCTGAAGAGAGAAGGATGTAAATTTATTTATAATACGATAAAATGTACACAGAAAATAATTTAAGTATTCAAAATATTGATCAATTATCTTTTAAGAATCTACATAAATATGATGTAAATATGTTGGTTTTTATAATTCAGGTCATATCTTTCGAAATTATCATCACTAAGTCTCTTTTTTTTTCAATATCTTACTTGGAAATCTTCAAAATATACAAAATAGTACAATATTTTTTTATGAAATTGCATCAAAATTTAATGAAACATGGTGTGTTTAAATATAAATTACTTAATTATTTTGTCATACATATTGTTTCAGTAATTTCCTTGTTGTAAATGCCATATTTTAGGAGCAAGAATACTCGATGCGTCATTTTCAGGCTTGTTCTCTTTTTGTATGACGCGAGCCTCATTAGTAAGTGATACAGCCTGCCTCTTGCTGGAAAACAACTAGTGCTATTTACAGGACCAAACATTGAAAAATAAAATCAAATAATAATCATATGATAACATGACTTACAGTTTAAAAATATATATAAACTGTGCACATCATATTGGTCGTTCCTTCAGAGTGACATAAATATTTTCGTACGAGTATACAAATTTTTTTTGTGAACATTGATACACTTTTTTAAAACAAGTAAGTTAAATAATTGATACATAAATAATCGGAGAAAAACGGTGACTGTAGAGTTTCGAACCACGGGCCCTGCAATATTCTTGTTGCAATAATTGCAATATTGATCCTGCAATATTATTTTCCCACAATAATCACATCGCAGTAGTATAAAGACTGATTTTTCATAAAAAAAAACACTTAATTATATTTTATAAATAAACTTCATAGTGCTGCTTACAAAAGCTTTATCTTGTGATCTATATTCCATTATTTACTTATGTCTGGAGTAAATATATAAGTCGCTAGTTTGTCGTTAATTTATGAGATTATTTTTATATTTTTTATTTTTTAATGATTTTAGAAGACAGCAATACTCTATTAAAATAAATTAAATAAAACAAATTCAAACATTAATTAAATAATAAAAAACATATGATTTACTATATAAGAATGAAAAAAAATATCAAAAATATAAGCAACAAGAAATTTTATTTATTCTCTTTTTTTGTGATAAATATTTTGTGCCTCATTGCCTTCATGATACACTTTTGAATTCTGCTTCTTTGATTAATTAATCTTATGACTTTTAAGGTTAAGATAATTAAAATCATCTTGTTTATTTGTATGTACATTTTTTTGATTGTATTACCGTAGTTTGTTCATTCATTTATACCCCCAATAGACAATATACGATAAAAACTTAGTAAGCATAAAAAATTAACAATATAAAATATAAAAACATAAATCTAGCTTATTCGTTAAGTAATATTTTAGACGATAATTTTTTTTAATTTTTACTAGGTGTTTATGGACATAAAAATATTTTAAGATTATGAATTAAACAGGAGCCAGTATGTTAAAAATGAAATAAATTATATTGAACGAAGAAACCTATAACGAAAATGATTCCTTCATTGTGGTTAGTAACTATTTACTGTAGTGTAAAAAAATATTTTTAAAAGTTTATTAAAAAGCATGAGTTAAAGAATACATAACTTATAAATATTTATTTATTTATTTACCTTGTTTTCACATGGATCACGTAACAAAAGTTCTCTATTAGGAGACTGCAGTTTCGACTAACTCGTAGTCTTTCTCAATCCTTCTCTAGTTAAGAGATAACTGAGCTGCGTTGTACTTGTAAGTGGTGTAACACATTTTTGTAGGAGAGGGGGTGGGGGACTGTCTAACATGAAAGGAGAGGGAGGTAGGTAGTGTTGCAAGGATGAAGGAAGAGATAAATACATAAAAGTGGTTTAGGTATAAATTTATTTTTATTTTTCATTTTTAATATTATTCTTATATGTCGTATATATAATTTTTATACTTATTCATTTATTTAACGGAAACAATTTTAAAATTGGTGAATTAATCAAGGTATTTAGTTGGTTATAAATTATATCTTCTTTCTTATTAATGGCTTTATAAATTTCTAAGTATTCTAAATTATTTAATTTAACGGTTTTATTTTCTACATGTAATATGTTTAATACTTTTTCTAAGTTGTACGAATGATTATTTTCTATAAGGTGGTTTGCGAATTCAGAAAAATTAGTGCTTTTTAGGCACCTTAAATGCTCTTTAATTCTAATATTCAAATTTCTTGACGTTCTACCAATATAAAAAGATTCACAATCTTGGCAATTTAATTTATATATTCCAGAATTATTGCGTTTATCATTAGTATCTTTATTATTTATAAGGTGGTATCCTAGTTTATTATCTGTATAAAACGCTGGCTTTATCTCATTTGGGAGTAATTTAATTATTTTAGGGGTAAAGTTATTAACGTGTAGAATTCGTCTCCACATTCTATCGTCTTTAATATTATCTTTAGGATACAAGTATTTATATGTTATGTTTTGACGTTTTTTATTATTCAAGATACTGTCTATTAATTGGCTTTGATAGCCGTTGTTTTGTGCGATATTTTTAATTGTATTTAATTCTATATCAAAGTTTGTTTGTGATAATGGTATTGAAATTAATCTATGTATCATTGCATGGAAAGCTGAGTGTTTATGAGATTTGGGATGATTAGAAGAATTGTGAATGATTACATCTGTGAACGTCGGTTTTCTATATATATTAAATGTTATTTTATTATTTATCCTACTAAGTGTTAGATCTAAGAAGTTGATAGACTTATTGTCTTCTATTTCTAACGTGAATTTAATATTTTTGTGAATATTATTAATACTACTTAAAAAAGTTTTTAATTGTCCGTTAAATAAATAAATAAGTATAAAAATTATATATACGACATATAAGAATAATATTAAAAATAAAAAATAAAAATAAATTTATACCTAAACCACTTTTATGTATTTATCTCTTCCTTCATCCTTGCAACACTACCTACCTCCCTCTCCTTTCATGTTAGACACACCCCCACCCCCTCCCCTACAAAAATGTGTTACACCACTTACAAGTACAACGCAGCTCAGTTATCTCTTAACTAGAGAAGGATTGAGAAAGACTACGAGTTAGTCGAAACTGCAGTCTCCTAATAGAGAACTTTTGTTACGTGATCCATGTGAAAACAAGGTAAATAAATAAATAAATATTTATAATTTATTATGGATCTCAAAGTGAATGCTCAAAACATTGAAAATAATACATAACTGTATTTTACAAACGTGTTTTTCTGATATTCATGTCATAGAACATTTCAAATTATGGCATAAATTGAGTCATCTTTTACATACTCTTATATATATTAACATCCTCTTCTCTCTTAAAAAGGTTGTTATTCAGCCGCGTGAAGGTGTTATGAGGAGCAGGTTAGTAAAACAAAGATTTTTCTGAAGCAGATTGACATATATTTACGATAAACTTTACAAATTTACGGCCCGACCTAGTTACAGCTTTCAGCTGGGCCAAAATACAATATGCTCTCGCCGACGGGTGGGACACGACTGGCGCGCGCTCGTGATGGGCAGTCGCACCGCGCTCCAAATGGTGATCTACGGAACTAGTCCAAAAATGCTTATATGGCGACACATGCATGTAAAAAAGTGAACAGAAATAAGGGCTATATCATGCTGATGTCAATATAATTTTAAAGTGATTTAAACGATGAAATTGTAATATTGACTATTTTTAAGTTGAAAATGGTAAAGACACCCCGAAAGCACAATTGTCACTTTCTGGGTCTGCGGTTCGTTTCAATAGAGTCATAACCCGTAGCGTCGTAGTACTGTAACGGCGTAGACGGGTTGTCCTCTACGTAGAACGGCTGAGCTTTCATTAAGACCGTGAGCTGACTTCTACAGTGGAAAAAGCTCCCATCGTAGCAAAAGCTTCGCGCATTGACGAGACTTTACATTGTGGCTGTATTGGGTGGCAAAATTTTAATTAAAATTTCTGTATCAGACGAGACGTAGCTTTTGAGATTTCGTAATTTTATATTTATAAGATTTTATAAATAAGAATCTTTTCAATTAAAATTAAAATTTGAATTAAAAAAAGTGCAACGGTTTGAATATGTTCTTCGAATTGTGGTTGCTATAATGCAACAGAACAAATGTGGAGGTTTAGTAATGAAAAACAATCATAAATCTTTTTTGACCGATGCTATGCAGAAAGTGCATATTGATAGATGCGCAGCATATGGAGCGAGATAAAACATCTAGCTTTTGTGACGATTGTAAATAAAAGTCATAATCTTCATAAAGGAACGATTTCTTGGAATAAATACCAAAAAATATTTTTAAGTACACTCGTATGTAATTATTATTGTGTTAAAAAGGCACTAAGAAAGTAAAAAAACCATTAGTTGAATAAGCTGAATTTCTATAACCTATATTCATATCGGTTTCTTGGTGTTAAATATTATTAGCAATCTTCTAATTCTTCTTAAATTTCTTAATAATATAATATTATATATTTTAAACATCTTATTATTAATTTAATATCTTTAATTTTTTATCAATTTAAATAAGAATAGTTTAAAAAATTGTACATTGCATCAACTGAATCAATTATAGTCGTAGCTTATCTTTTTTCTACCATAAAATCGATGGGGAACTCTACAGGGTTGTATGTTCGTACCTTTTATTTATTTTCAGACATAAGTTTAGATACGCAATTATTCCATTAAACGATAGATTATTTTAAATTTCTTAAGACCAGCTTAAAAAGAAGTACTCGTAAAAGATATTTCAACATTAATACAGTCATCCAATAACCGTCGGGCATGATTTTGAAGAAGAAATGACAAAAAAACTGTTTGAGAGTCAAGAAGTGTGAAAATGTGAGACTCTTCATAGCTCTCTGTTTTAAAAGCGTTTTCCATGAAGGAGAAAAAGCTCTAGAGCAGTGATTATGAAACTTTTGAATGAAAAGTTCTAACAGTTGTTAAAAAGGCTTTAAATTGCATGTTGCTATAGAATATCACAATTATAGCCTGATGTTTGATTGTTTTTATGTATTTTGCCTGTAATTACCTTTGATTTTAGGAAATATATAAATTTTTGTGATGTTGGGACAATTGCTTACTAGCAATTATTTTAAAATATGCCAATTTGTTTTTATTAATGTTTCATGGATTAATGCAATAACTATTCCTGGTAATAAAAGTAGGTTCTTATTAAGACAACACCAAAGCAATCACTATTTTTTTTTTAATTTCTCAAAAGATTTTTCATTTATATAAAGTGCAGTTACATACTATGCTCTTCACTTTCTCGAATCCGTACAACTTTTGCTTTATTAATACCTTTTATTTTTCATTGATTTCAATAGTCAATGAAAACATGGAATCCAAATAATTTGTTGTTGAAGCATATTTGCAAGTTTAGCAATGAGTTTTTTAAATGAGACCGAGCAGTGCCTTAATGACACTAAAATTTAGATCAATTAATCTTAAGATGCCATTTAATCCATTTAATTTAAGGTGTACTGTTCATCTTTACAAAAAACATGACATCCTCATTCTTCAAATAATACGAATAAGTATTGGGTAATAATAAAAAACCTGTTACTTTAATGACAACGTGTTATTTCATAATGTCATAGGTTACACAAAATAATCCACAAATCCACATACAAAAACGACACCGTCTTGGGAGGATTTTTATACTATTTTAAAATAAATGAATATATTTTGGCTGTAAGTAACCACTGGTTGAGAATCTCACTTCTGAAGAAGCAAAAACACAGCTCCATTATACTTCTGTGCACTGGGCAAAAAATCTTTTGATGATGAATACCGCCTGCGAATATTTTCAACTCGGAAGAAAAACTTTTCCCATTATAATTTTCGGCCTTATTTACAAAATTTCCACTGCAAAGCCTCTAATTTTCCCATAATAGCAACATCATAATATCTTTCTCATTCTCCACTATAAACATTATTTTAATATTTTTTTCCTGAAATAACCTCACCGGTGACATGTTATGAAAAAATATTTTTATTTTGAATTAGTATATTAAATTATTTCGATTTTTTCGATCGATATTTCTTGGCAGAATTCCATAATATCAGATATAAAATAAAAAATTCTTTAGAATTTATTCCAGATATATATATTTTTTTGTCGAATTGTTTCAGCCAGGTCGGATGGCCATTTTCAAGTTTTTTTCAAGAAATTTCACTTGAAAATGGCCATCCGACCTGGCTGAAACATGTCGTCAAAAAAATATATTCTAAGGAATCTTTTATTTTATATCTGATAGTAGATTAAAGTTTTTTTGGGGGTTACGATGGTGTAACTTTGTGAGGAACGACAAGGTGACAAGCAGCTTTCCATACTATAGTCGGTCAAGTGGCAAAGGTAACACTAGTTGCAACATATACTTTGGACCTCGCAGGACTGCATAAACTACAGGTACCCTTTCTTCGAGCCTCAGAGCTGGCGGCATACTATAAGGCCTTCAAAACTATGCATAAAATATTCTCGGTGGTGCTTTGAAAACAAGACCTAACATGGGATGAGGCGAGAATTATGGCAGCTGACAGACCTTGTTATGATGTTGATGTATTTTTTTAAAACAATTAGCTAATGGTTAGCCTAACGCTCTCAAAAGCAATTTATTTTGATACTTTGCTCTTACCAAAAATTATCTTAGTAGGAAAATATCTTAATATATTAAAATTGTATAGTTAGATGATTTAACACATAAATTTACCTAA
This sequence comes from Glossosoma conforme, assembly GCA_022606575.1. Lineage (NCBI taxonomy): Eukaryota > Metazoa > Arthropoda > Insecta > Trichoptera > Glossosomatidae > Glossosoma > Glossosoma conforme. The sequence continues at coordinate 4,482,722 of JAGTXR010000007.1, forward strand.
TCAATGATACTTCAACTATTTTATAGTAGAGAATCAGCTGTTAAGCTACTAGTCACACATAGTCTAATTCCGTGCCGTGTTAATCCAGTGTATAATGAAGCCTCTACGTTCGCAGCTTCATCGGATATCCGACTGCGGTTAAGCCTCCCCTGAACCGGAAGTGGGGATTGTTGTTACGTCACTGCCTACGCCTGACACACACTATTGAAAACATCATCACGAATCTCTCCTTCAATCATGCCCACTACTAATATGTTTTAATTATATTTAAATTTAATTTTTAATTATTTAAATTTTTGTCTAAATTCCTTACACGTTTATTGGTTTGTAGGTACGAGTAGTAAGCAAGATTTCAACGTTGTGCTCTTAATAAAACTTGGATGGGTCATCGCCTATTGCTAACCGCTTATTGCTTACCGTGGTTTGAGCAGATTGTTAAGACTGGATAGTTGGACTTATCATATATTTAAATATTTATTTAACAGAGCCTCACTTCAAATTTACAAAGAATAAAAAACATAGAATAAACATAAACATAAAATACATACAAAAGAGAAAAAAAAAACATAAAAGAAGAAGAAGATGACACTTGTCAAAGATAACAGAGATCTAGGAGAACAATACCATCGACGAAAGAGGAAAATAATGTAAGAAAAGGATCGAGGTGTGCTGGTAGGCCATTTAGGAGCGCTAATAATATGACCTATTTACAAAAATACAATTAACAAATCACCCAAAATATACTTCGAATACTGCAGTCGTCATCTTTTCAAATTCTCAGGCTTCTGCCCTAAAGGTCGTAGATCCATGTGTTTCCAGGTAGACCTCCGGGAACAGCGATGTCTTGAAACGAATGATAATAATAACAGAAAGAACTGAGTTCCGACAGATTGTGTTGGCCTTATGTTCTAGATATGTAACGGATATGGGAAGAAAAAGTTTTTACAAAATAATCACCATGTATCAAAGCGATTAATCTGCCAATAATACAGTACCTGTATCGTCCCCATTTTTCTTTACGGCTGTGAATCCTGGTATCTCACTGAGTGACAATGCAGCCATATAATAGATTTTAATACTGCGTAGAATACTAATACTGGTACACGTACAATGGTTTGACTTTTTGAGGAAAAGGAAGCGGACATAGGAATGTTCCATCAGATTTTCTACCTCGGTATTGTTATACATTTGCGATCTCTGAATTTGGGGTGAGGTTTCGCCACTGCACTGCAGACCAGCTGCATGGTAAATTATCACGCGGCGGGAACTTTGTTCATGATAATCATGTAGAATTAATTCAATTTAATTAGGACCAATTAACGTAGTTCAAGAACCACTGCTCGGAAAATTTTAAAATTAATTACAAGTGCTTTTATTAATAATTAAATACCTAAAAGTGTAATTTTTTCTTCTCGTATCTCTTCCATGTATGGATTGATAGAAGTGAGTGGTAGTGATAGAAGTGAGTGGTAATTGCTCAGCACATATTGCCGCCATTAAGATCTGTTAGCTATCATTCATCATCCATATCTTGTCCCAAGCCATATCAGCAATAGAACGTGTATCTGTGTACGCATATAGTTTCCGACGACCTCGAGTATAGTATCACTGTGACTTGACACGGCAGCTGTAATATTTGAGGCATGATTCGGATAATTTATGAATCAGAGTTTTTATGGGTAACAGCCGGCATCCCATCCAAGTTTGAACTTGGATGATCTAATAAGAACCGCGCTCATAATGTGATATTGTATTTGGTATTTCCTTATAGTCGAAGCTAAAAATGACAATTATGCACGAATTAGGCTATTATGTCACTTAAAACCATTGCACTCTAATGAAAAATTAAAAAAAAAAAATACGTGTTAATTTTCTTGTGGATTTTTGTCATTGCTTAAGACAGACCGGGTCTAGTCCGAAACATGTACAACTTAAAATTAAATATTTCCAATATGTATTTTTTTTGTAAGTATTTAAATATACATATTTGGACTTGAAATCTGAAATTTTTGCATACGGATTATACTAAATGTATTTATAAATTAGATATGAAAACGACAGTTAACTAACAAAGTTCTCGGTAAAAAACTGCGACTCAATTCGATGTACACACAATTTAGTTTTTATATCTCTATTCGCAATGAAAATCGCAAACTAATCAAATTCATCGAATTGAATTAAATATAAGCAAACAAAAAGTTAATTCGATTTAAATTTAATATTCGATTCGTTTGCATATTTGATTACCCAATTACCGAATCATTTGATTATCACGAGAAATGCTTTCATCGTGCATTTTTATATTACATATTAATAATATGTTTGCAAAATAATAAAAAAGGGTGTCCCAAAAGGAGCTAATTGACGTTTAATATATTTTCTATTTTCTGTTATAGTATTGCTTATCACTGAATGTCATGGAACCAATGATCTTAAAATCATAAGTATACAAAAGTCTTTCGTATAAATAAAGTTTTAAAAAATACTCGTATATAAACCTGCTTTCTAAATACCTGTAAATCCACATTTCAATAGTCTTTCAATTTGGTCAAACGTCTACAAAGCAGATTGTCTATTGATGAAATTGCAGTAGCGATTTTATTATGGTTTTGTGTTAAGTTTTTTCAGTATTCTAATAGCCATTTAAAAAATCTTCTTTATTACACGCAAAATATACGATAATATCGCGACAACGGTTATTGTTCGATCTCGAAGTGAAGCAATATTAGGTGCGTAAGCTATTAAGATGGTAACCGTTTAAGCACTCTAAATGTTGCTGTTTGACATGAGCGACAGACTTATCTTTTTTGAATATGGAGAAAATATATAGCTACCTTTTCTTTAAGCCCCTGGTTAATATTTTGAAAGCAGTAGAAAATCATATGTTTTCGTAGATAGATATTTGGTTGTTGCGGTAACTTTGAAAAAGGGCAAACATAAACGCAGCTGCACTGTGTGAGGATTGCTTGTGATGGTGATATGCTCCATATATCGGAAATAAAATAAATTAATGAAATAAATAAAAAATGTCTGCAGAACTAATTTTTTTTTTTTTTGTATAATTCATTATTCAATGAAACACTGAAACATCCTTGATAACATTGTACATGCGTTTCGTATTAATTGTATTATTTGAATAATAAATAGTGTTTCAGAAACTATATGCAAATAATTCATTTCACATTTCACGCGCGAATGACGCACGGTAAATTTATTTGATTTGTGTAAATAGACGACAGGCCGTTATACAAATATTCACATAATATAATTATTATTTATATGTGACACTTGATAATAGCGAGCTTGTCTAGTTTGTGGGGTGGCTTAGTGGGTAGCGCAGTAGCTTATAAAATGAGATATTAAAGCTTTAAAGCTCACAGATATATACATTTTTAGGCGATGAGCTTCTAGGTGAATATATTTTTTATTGGATTATTTGCATTTTAAGTATATTTATAATTAAAATATTACGTTTTTTAAGTGCATTTTGAAATGACTTTCTGTTTCATATGTTCATTATTGTCACCAAAAATTTCTACCACTCAGGTCTATCAAACTTGATTATATATATAGCAACTTGCGTTTATTCTCATCAAAAGTCGTTTATATCGTGTTTGGAATATATTTATCTTTATTTTTGTGATGTCTGCCTTATCTTACACCTACCTTCCTCCCATGTCTAGGTTATCTGGTCACCACAAATTACCTCCAATCAGTTATATCAGCTGGCATTAACTTTTCCTCCTCCCAAGACGTCCCTGCACCTGAATATACCTGGATAGTATATATAAGTATCATAATAATATATATTAGTATCGATATAGTATTTAAATTTATTAATTTGATTTTCTCAACTCTTTCGTTACGGCTCGGTGGAATACAAATTATACTGTCAATATGGCGTGAAATTCTCAAACCATTTTTTTGCTTAAAACTAGTATTTGAAGCATAAATGTACTTATCTGACCTATTTTCGTATATCGCATTGGTTCTTATATCCTTATGCTATCAGATGATGCATAAAAAACTATTATATTTAACAAACGTTCATTATGTAACACCATACATTTGGTGACATTGACACATGTGGTTTACAGAAAAATCGCTCTTGTGACGAAACCTTACGACATTTATTTACATGCAAAACCGACAGATGGTGATAGTGATTCTGACGTCTTATCTGTGAAATTCTATGACACTTATCATATTGCATATGGCTATGCGCTGCATTTGGAGTGTTGATCCGCCAACGTCATAGACTACAACCCGAGATTCACGCATCATACTTATTATTACAGGAATTTACTATGAATGGGTGGTCTTCACAGGACGACTTTCGTCTACCACCGATTTTAATTAATAGACCATGACTGGCATTTTACGGGTGAGTGATCAAATTCAAACCAACCGGGTGTATTTTAGAGCTCAGAAATAGAGTAAAAATATTTTTTTTTAATCTCCGTCGGGGAGCAAACGCTTTGACCATTGAGGTATACCCACCAGCTGCGTACATGGACATATAAAAGACGATGAATTTGTTCAATGTTAATGACATCCTAGCAAGAGTAATGCTTGAAAAATAACCACGTAACAGCCACTCGTAGCGTGTCGAGAGAGTGTTGCTAATGGTAGGTCACAGTTCGGCTCTGGGGAGATCGTCTCTGCGGGTGACGGTCTGCCATTAGTCAGGCGACGAGTGCCATCGTTCCCCGGTGAAATTCTGCGCCCACCCGTGACCACGAATCAGTACACCGTACAACATAGTATATCTACTTTACACGCCCAGTACAAATCAACAAACTAACTATAATTTAAAAAATAAATAATACACTTTATAAATTTTCTGCGTTTTAATTATAATTAGTCTACTGCTTTCCAACTCTATATGTAATATCTAAGACTCGCAGCTCTACACGATCAAAACAAAGTTTTATTTTTATGTAATTGCATGCAGAAGAGCACACCCGGTCAAGACCAGTGCAGTCTATGACGGTCAGCTAGAGAGGCTGGTCGATGCATGCGGGAAACCTGTATTGTTTTTGTGTTTGTGTGTGGGTTGGGGAGATTACAAGTGTATATTTATCTGTTTCTTGAAGAGATCCAGATTGTAGGAAGAAAGAAACACGCTGGAAGAGCAATCCATAGCTTACCGGTGGCATTAAGGAAAGAACATTGCAAACATCGGAACTATCTGCTGCTAGGGAATCTCTGGTGAAGAAGATGAACATGTCTCTTGAAAGGGTTTCTCGATGGGGCGACCTCAACCTCGTCAGTTTCAACATTTCAAAAACCCAATCATGTACTTTCTCCACCAAGAAGACTGCTATGGATCCTGTATCTTTCAACGGTTGTTCTCTTCCGAAAGCAAGCTCCATCAACATGCTTGGATTATCAATATCGAATAATGTCAAATATTACGAGTCAATTAAGTGTAAAGCCGGTCTCGCTTCCAAAAAACTAGATGTATTATATAGATCACGTCGGTATTTCAACGATAAACAACTTCTTCTTCTATATACGGCAGTCACCTTTGGATTGGAGCCCCAAAATACCTTCTAAACTTAATTGACTCAGTTCAAAGAAGAGCAATTCGTTTGATAAACAATGACACCCTTACGTCTAATCTACAATCAATGGAACACAGACGTAAGGTTTGTTCTCTTAGTCTTTTCTACCGTTATTACCACGGTCGCTGCTCTTCGGAACTTAAAGAACTAATTCCTCCTGCACCCACTCACAGCCGACAAACTCGTCTTACACTTGCCGAACATCCATACACGGTTAATATATGTCGACCAAGAACTGGCAGCTTCCAAAATTCCTTCCTTAATGCCACCGGTAAGCTATGGAATGCTCTTCCAGCGTCTGTGTTTCCTCCTTCCTACAATCTGGATCTCTTCAAGAAACAGATAAATATACACTTGCAATCTCCCCAACCCACACACAAACACGAACACAACACACGTTTCCCGCATGCAGCGTCCAGCCTCCCTGGCTGAGCGTCATAGAGTGCACTGGTCTTGACCGGTTGTGCTCTCCTGCATGCGTTTACATAAAAAAAAAAAAACTGCCATTTCTTAGTCGACACACATTAACCGTGTATGGATGTTCGGCATGTGTAAGACAAGTGTGTTGGTTGTGGGTGAGTGCAGGAGGAATTATTTCTATGAGTTCCAAAGAGCAGCGACCGTGGTAATAACGTTAGAAAATACTAAGTGAACCAATCTTACGACTGACTTCCATTTATTGAGTGTTGTCAATAATGCGTCTTTATACTCATATATAGCTGTGAATCTTGGCATACTAGTAAAATCCAATGCAGCCGTAGAATAGGTTTATTTAAAAGAGATGTCTGCGTTGAGTATTAGGAGTACGATGTGTTGTATTTGTAAGGAACGACGATCTGATGAAGCGGAGAAAGCATTAGTTAATAATATTCTTCAGTCGGTGAAAAAACGATGCCCTTTCTTTAACCCTTTCGCATCGGTTGTCGGCATTGACATTATAATTTGTATTCCACCGAGCCGTAACGAAGGGGTTTATAATGTGTCGAAGATGAAAGCCAGTAAACATTACCCATTCATGGTGAATTCCAGTAATTAATGGATGATGCGTGAATTTCAGCCTATGTCGTTTGGTAAACAATCACTTTCATCACTAAACCAAAACCACCGGCTTATTATTTTATAACTGGATATTTAAATATTTATTAGAATATTCATTTAATTTTTCAATATTATAATCTATTTTTATAGATTATTATTAGTAATTAAATATACACATACCACAATACATCAAATTCTTTATTGCATATTAAAAAGTTATTTACTGATTGATTGAATATAATGACATGACTGATAATAATAAAAAATAAAAATATAGACACTGTTCATTTATAATATAGAGACACCAATCGTTATATGATGGTAACAATGGAATAAATACAACTTATTCCGCGCAACAGTTCGCGCAGTAGATGGTCGAGTGGTCCAGGGTAATGAACTTGAGCAACGGTTGGTTTCAAGGCTGGCAGGTTCACATCCCGCTTCAAATGTTTTTTTTTTGAACGAATTGATGCGTATACAAAATTTGATGTATATAGTATGTGTATATTTAATTTCTAATATTATATAACTGTTTTTTTATCAAAATGGGACGATTGACGTGGCTTTTTGTCGGTTTGAGAGTCTCTGCTTCAAAGCAGAGCCTGTTAAGGGTAATTCCACATGCAAATTATTTGCAATGGCGGCTTAGCCCCGGTAGGCCTGGAGTCCCCGACTGTTTAGCTTGTTTACGTTCATAGCGACGCCTGCATTATTAAATGCCCCTTATATCTCTCGCCGCTACTAAATCCCCAACGAGTGACTCGTCGAATATGATTACATTTTTCAGCTATAAACAACACCCTGTAGCATTCTAATGCAACGTCCCTGATTGTCAAATTATTTTATTTAACCCTTTCATTACGGCTCGGTTTGAACACAAATTATACTGTCAATTATAAAACTGGTATTCGAAGCATAAATGTACTTATTAGGTATATTTTTATATATCACATTGGTTCTTTTTCTTTTAGCTATCAGATGATGCATAAAAAAGTATTCTAAGAAAGTAGCAAAACGATATATCACGTCAACCGATGTCAACGGTCGGGGAATCTTATGACGGCAAATGCCGACAACCGATGCGAAAGGGTTAAAGACAGACATAAAATTCAAATAATTTTTAATCTCTACATATACATCCGCTTGGCATGAGTTGATCGATCCCCCATTAATATGTCAGGCATAGCATATTTATCAAGATTGGTAGTAGACGGTTTTCATTACTTTCTTTAAATTAAAATTTCTTCATGAAAATGAATTAATAATGAGGTTTAGTCTTATGACGTTGGCGGATCAGCAGACTAAAAAGAACACATAGCCAAATTTAAAGTGACAAACGTCATATAATTCACGGTTTGTAAGCACACACAGGAGAATACCGACATAATGATGGTGAGGGCTGCATGTGACGTTTTAATCCGCTAACGTCATAGACTAATAGGCATTCACGCATCATCTATTTCCAGTGTACAACTACTAATTTTGCAAAAAGCGGATCATTTGCGCTGCATGGGGTGTGTTGATCCGCAAACGTTATAGGCAACAGTCTGACAATGTAAAGGATCAAATTCACACCAACCGAGGGTTTATATGTAGCAAAGAAATCGTTTTCTTTAATCTTCTTTGTGGATCGAATCCGTGACCTTTGACTTGATAAGCTATTGCTTTTATCAATAAAGCAAACCCACTGACAGGAAATATGTTAATGTCATAGAACGTGTAGTTTATTTTAAATATAAAATTTATTTTAAGCGAATAAAAATAAACGGGAAAATCGTTTTCTTTTACAAAGAAAAACGTTGAAATATTATTTATCGCGGTCTGTTTAACGTTGATCAGCAGACCATCTTCAGATATGACCGCGGGCGAGTCTCCATATAGTCGTGTCGTCTATCTGGCCTGACTCAATTCCTTCCGCACCCACCCTCTTTGTTTATCATCCCCCATCTCATAAGCAATCGGATATCCGCCAGGAAATAAACACGAGAAAAAATAATCGAGAAAAATACGGGCGAGATTTATGGAGCGGACGGACGGATTCAATTGTTTTAGCTTTAAGAATCGTATCGATAAGGGAATAGAGACACTAATGATTTCTAAAGTTACCGGTAAGCTGGCATCTTTATTTTTCTTTATTTTTTACGTTTGCTGGCGGGGTACGGCGTATTATAGCATTGGTAGTGGGTTCGATCATCGATGAAGATCAAAATAAAAACGATTTTCTGTCAATTTCAAAGCCGCATAAAATAATGCGTTTCAACAATACAATACGTGTTAATTTCTCAATTCGGTGAACAGGAGCAAAGTGGTAGAGGGCCCGCGATGAGGACAGATTTAACATAGGGTTTGAAAACGGTTCGTATTTTGAATCCTTGATTTATTTGTAAGTGAAATGTCATTTAACACAATATTGCTGGTAGTTTGTACGTAGATTTATGTTTTTTTAATATTGTATGGATTTTCAAGTATCCATAAAATATTAGAGTTTTATAAAATCCACAAGAAACTATTGATTGTGAATTAAAAAAAATACAAAACAATTAGGAGTCTTGATTATATTTCAATATTTACAAGCAACTGAAGGTTTATACCAATATTTAACAAGTGACACATACAATATTGTGGTTCTTGGATTAAGTCGACAGTGGCGAATTACTTATTTCTAATACTTCGACCGTCATTGCAGGGGTCTTCTTCAGAGTTGATAACTTAGTGATGAGTTGGTTTTTGGAGGTAGTTTAGCCTTCAGTCAAACCTACCGCCACGAGCGTCATGTCGGAGAATCTTGTACGGTGGGTATGTAAGGGAAGCCATTGAAATCAAAAGACATCCCATCATCATTCTCAAAACAACATGGTTTCCACCTCTAGCACATGCTCAAAAGGCCTGTACAGACAAGCAAGGATAATCACAGTCTGACACGACGTTCGTGGAGGTGTGCTTCTTGGAATATACCCACCGTACACGATTCTCCGACATGACGCTCTCCAGACACCAACTCATCACTAAGTCATCAACCCTAAAGAAGACCCCTGCAATGGCGGTCGAAATATAGGAAATTAGTAAAGCCACACACGCTACAACCCAAAAGCAACAATATCAAATCTGGCAGTGAAAACCTAAGAAGTTATTTGACACGTACAAATTAATAGTAATGAGCTAAGACATATTATCAACATTCAAAATGTAAGATTAAAAATAATGTTACAATATATATTTGAAATAAAGAAAAAAAAGTCTACTCGACAGGCTCTGTAAATTACCGAAAGGTCAGTGACGGATTATTATTTGAACTTCCTTGCAAAGGATTTTGGTTCGAATCCCAGAGTCTGCCGTTTATTTTTTCGATTTGTTGATCAGGGAAATATCATGTGATGTTTTTTTGCTTTAAATTTGTATCAAAATAATTGAACTACGTACATTGTAGACGTTAAATTATTTTCTATGCCATATTTAATTGTGTACGTTAGTGTACTAAAATACGATAGTCAAATTATTTGTAATTTTTATATTACCGATAATTAAACATACCGGTACCGGTAGCCCTGGTTTTGATTGCGAATTGAATTGTTGTGTTTCTGCTTCACTTCGTTAATCCGCTCAAGTGAATAGAGATCCCGCCCAGAAAGGTCATCCATCTTAAGGGCTGCAGCAACGACCAAACAAAAGTGAGAAAGATCGTTTTGTACACTGTTATATTGGCATTAATTTTTGAGAACACAAATATAAATAATACTTATAAGATTATCAATTTTGATTGAAAAAATGTAAGCATTTTTTCATGTAATCGCAAGCAGGAGAGCACAGGATGTCAAGACCAGTGCACTCTTTAATAATTAATACTATAAATTTTACTGAATACATTAAAGTTACAGGCTGTATTTTTTAAGAGTTTTTGCTGAACGTTCTATTTAATATATATACGATATAGATTCTACTCATCATTTATAGTTTTTTTTTTGTAAACACATACAATACTGACAGATGGTGATATAGTAATTCTGGAGTTTCATTTGTGGAATTCTATGACGCTTACTATGGGTGCATATGGTTAAACGCTGCATGTGGAGTGCTGATCTGCCAACGTCATTGACTACATCCCGAGATTCACGCATCATCCTTATTATTACAGGAAGGAATCCTCAAGCTCTGGCTTGCAAAGCAAATGCTTTGACCATAGCGCTATACCCACCAGATAGTAATCTTTATTTAAAAAAATGTGTAACAAGTTACAAAAAATTTAAAAATATTATATTATAATGCTAATTTAATAGTCATTAAGACCAGAGCTCCGCAACCTTTTCTCATCTACGGCACACTAAAGTACTTTGTTGGATTCTACGGCACACCAAAGTTCTCACCTTGAATACCGCGACACACCAAAAGCCAAAAAAAGATATTAATTTGATCAATTTCACTTTTATTTAAGTTCATTTAGAACTTAATAAAGCAAGTACCACGTTGTTTGTCTACATAAATAGGCGATAGGCGCTGGGAGCTTGAGGACCGTTGTAAAATTATTTATTTATAATATTACCTTATTTGATCGCGGCACACCTGTATCGGCTTAAGGTACACCAGTGTGCCGCGGCACACCGGTTGCGGAGCACTGATATAAACCACCATTGCTAAAGGCAGATCAGATTTTCATAAAAAGAAATACGGTCAAAAATTTCAACAAACTCAATTTTACTAGTAGCTCGTAAAATGAAGAAAAAAAAGTATGTCTCAGACTAGACTTAATTTTTTTGCCAGTCTGCTGTGACAAGTGAGACAAAGAATAATGGTACCTAATCGCATTTTTACGAACGGGGTCATCGGTCTTACGCCAACAACGTTGAGGTGTCGGGAGCTTAAAGCTGTTTTTCGCTCGAAAATAACGCCATCCATTCTGAAATAAATGATAGGAGTGTTCATCTTTTGGAATCATTCACTCTTGAAATATATTTGGTCACTTTATTTTATCGCATAATATAACAAAGCAAATGTAAAAGGCTGTTCAGAAAGAAATTTCAATTTAAAGAAAACAACTAGCCGGCGGGAATAGGTCTTGGGTTTGATCCCCGACGGAGGGATGATTTTAATCGATTTCTTAGCTCTAAAATACCCCCGGTTGGTGTGAATTTGATACTTCACTCGTAATATGCCAGTCATAGCCTATTTATTAAAATGGGATATAGTCGAAAGTCGTTCCGTGAAGACCAGCCACCCATAGTAAATTCCTGTAATAATAAGGATGATGCGTGAATCTCGGGCTGTAGTCTATGACGTTGGAGGATCAACATTCCACATGCAGCGCTTAGCCATATGCACTTTGGTAAGCATAGAATCCCACAGATGAGACTTTAGAATTACTATCACCATCTGTCGGTGTTCTCCTGTACATGTTCACTTAAAAAAACACATTAAAAAAATACATTTCTTACTTAGGCTGAAGAATTCAATTGAATTTAATATATCTGCAATATCGCGAGTAAAATATATCAATGTGCATAAGTTATAATGTTTTCAAGACTCACACATGTCATCAATAGCCAATGCAACCGTATAATGAGTTACAAAATCAGATGTCTCCGTAGAATACTGGCGGTAAAATGCCCTGAAAATACCTGTAAAGATAACGAGGTGAGCCTTCCATACTACAGTCGGCCAAAAAGCGAAGGTGAATGTTGTTGGAACATGTATATGATGCTGCAAAAAAGGATAAATTACAGCTGTGTTTTCTTCAAGTTTCCAGACTTGCACCGTCTTGGGAGGCCGACGAAAACTTTACATGCAATGTACTTGGCAGAGCTACGGAAGGCAACCTCATAGCTGACATGGGATTAGGTGAGGACTATGGTGGCTAGAATAGCTCCGTGTCGGCAATTCGTGACTGCCATATGCCTCAGTTTGGAATGTGAATATACTAATAATGATGATTGAATGTTTGAATGTCTTCGTCACACCGGAGGAGACTTAACTCTCCTCCGGTGTGATGCGGGTGTGAGGCGGGTAAAGTCCAAGTTTGGAATCCCAATAAATCCAAATACATTATCGTGCTCGAAAAAAACCATACGAAAATTCTCCGACGTCTCTATTTTTATATTTACGGTAACTATCCTTTCAATTCAATAAATTCCGAACATTACCCAACTCTTTTTCTTCTAGGGATGCTTTCTTTCCATTCGTTAGAGTCCTGGAGGAAAATTGCTGCTCTCAATCATTCATTCCTTCTTCTTCGCGGTGCAATTCACAACCTTGGGATTCTTGAATGTTTTAACTTCTTTGTTCCAGATAAGTACACCCGTGCTCGTAGCCATCCATTGTTTTTGATCCCAGTTGACACTTGTGGAGCTTCGAGCACTCAATTTAGTACAACGGCAATGGCGCTCCAAAATGGCCTAGTAGCACACCGCGAGCCTTTTCTTACATCTTTTTCCTCTTTTGTCGATGTTATTGTTCTCCTAGATCTCTGTGGTCTCTGGAAACGTGTCATCTTCTTCGTCTTTTAATTTTTTTTATTATCTTTTGTTTGTATTGAATATTTACGTATACTCTGTTTCTTATTATTTTGTACCTTGGAACAGCGTTTCTGTGAAAAATAAATAAATAAGAATAAATAAATGATGAATGTGTTTTCATTAGATACAACTGGCGTTCCAGAATGAGTGCATTTTCAAAGAAGAATATCCTCAATTTAATTAATATAATATTTTTAAAATTTCACGAATTTTTATCAAATAATGCCTTCATTTTGCACATTACACTTTAAACTGTATTTTCGGAACGTAGTGCACCGACAACATCAGGATTTACAGATCAAAAAATTGCATATCAGGTTTTACAATGGCGTTCTGTCATTACAACATTTACATTTTTTGAAAAACTATAGCGTAAAATCAATCGAACTTGAACACAAGCATGCCTTGATATATATCAGTTATCTAAATGTTTAATGATCATGCAATAGAATGAGAAGTAAGACTGTAGGAAATACAATTAAGTTATTTTGTTAAGTAAAAACTAAAAAACTTTCCGAATAACAAAATAGTATTGGAGATTTTATTGCGTTTAAATCTTTGAAGATATGAGTCCGGTCGTAAGATGGAATGGATGAAGACAACTTTTTTCACCAAAATAAATATACAATAGACCACAGAAATGTGATGGTAATTTCAGGTCAATAACCTGACTTAAATAAGCGTCTAACCTCCAAACTATGGAATATAAACGTTAGATTAGTTCAGTTAGTATTTTTTACCGTTATTACTACGCACTGCTGCTCCTTTGAGCTCAAAGGATTTATTTCTCCTGCATCTACCCACAACTAAAAGACTTGCTTTATGTTTGCTGAAAATTCATACACGATTAATGTATATTGACTGAAAATAAGCAGTTTCCAAAAATCCTTCCTTAATGCCACCGATAAGCTCTGCAATACGAGTATTTTTCAAGTATCTGTACTTCCTTCTTTATACAATCGGATCCTTTCAAGAAACAGATCGATAAGCACTTAAAATCTTTCCGACCTTCACACAAACACTACACACGTTACTCCCTTGTAGCGTCAAGCCGTCCTGGCTGAGCGTTATATAGCCCTATGGTCTCGACCGGTTGAGCTCTTAAACATCCAATTTTTTAAGAGAATACATTTATGCTTGCCTCGTATTTAAACATAAATGGTCAGCGTGGCTTATTTGGATTTCAATCGCTTATCAAACAAAAACAGCCAATGATATGGTGAAAATGTGTTTCTTCAATTTCATGCTTCTGCATTTTTCTACAGCGACAAAAAAAAAGAAACTAAATTTTAAAATATAAAGAGTACTAATAGGACTTTAAAATGATACCAACAACGACGTGCTAACTCAACGGCGACCGTTGACAAGCTGACGTCAAAATGACGCAAAAAAAAACATTTTCTGATGGCTTAGAGCACAAGAGCCCGATTATGTTAAGAAAAGTCAGCTGTAGTAACTGGAGAAGAAAAATAAATATATTAATTTTTGTATTGTAAATTATTAGTAATAAAAATTTCCACAATAAATAAATGTAACGAATTATTGAAGCATAGATATCTTAGAAACTTAAGTATTTTTTAATATCCGGTGACAGAATATTGAAATTATTGCTCTTTAGTTGTAGTATATCGCCATACCCATACATCTGAAAAAATCTGCGATAAATACACCCAAAATACTTCCCAAAAAAGCTTTTTTACTGCGCAATCCTTCTGATAGAGATAGCAGGCGTTCCCAACATTGCCGCCTCTTCCATCAATCACCAGCTGAGTGGTCCTTCAGCTATGATGGATGGAGCAGCCAGGACAAAAGTTTGGGATTAAGCGGACCATAAATACCTAATATATCGCCTCCTAATGTTAGCATGAATAATAAACATTACAACCTCCCTTTAATATAAATCGTTATACGAAATTTCATAAAAACCTTCCATGAATTAAACGAAAAATTATTACTTTTGTATTTGTTCATGTTTTTGTACAATATCCGCTCTATATTTTAGAGCGTATAGACAAAGCATAAAGATGTTTTTATAGTTTTGTTAGCTCAGATTGTCTATGCTTTGTCCTAGAACATTTGAATATCCGGAGGTTCACATGGAAAGATAGATGATTCCTGGAAACCTCCAGTGAAACAGCCTACAATAAGTATCATCCTCCTCTTTTTAAAAAGGTTCAGACGCGTTGTGGCAGGATGAGGAGCAGATTAACAAGAAACAGACTTTTTCAGAGGCACATTCACAATAAACTTTACAGAATTCCGGCCCAGGCGGAATAGCATGCCAGGCCAGCCATAATGGGACCTTTTGATGGTCGGCACAGAACTGAGTGCGCTCGTGATGGGCTGTCGCCTAGCGCCGCAAGTAGCGATTTATATAATAAACGTGGACTTGTCCAAAATGCCAATAAGGCGACAAATACATGTACGACAAGCGAACAGAAATAAGAGACGAAAGATTGTGTATTGAGGTTTTCGGTACCAGTCCGCAAGGACTACATCATGCTGATGTCAAAATAAAGTGTTTCACTAAAGTGGAGTGCAGTGTGAAAATATGGATAGTGGATGGTGTCTATATGACCAAAAGAATATTTATTAATAATAATAAGCTTTTTATTCCAGCAGGATTTGTTGGGTTGTGCAATACCCAATCTGCCATATTTTTAGATAAATAGATACATTGTAGATACAAAATAAGAATTATATATTAATATAATAATTCATTCATGGTGGTCGCTGCAACATCTCCATCCAGCGATGGCTCAGGGAGGAGTTGAGCCATTCAGAAACAGCCAGGATGATGGTGTTGTTGGACCTCCTTATCCTGCTCCAGAAGAAAGATGCTTAGAAAGAAAGATAGCTTAATGAAGAAAGAGTTTCGCTAGAGATTAGTTAGGGATCTAGGTGGAGTATATAACACTGCACCACACCCACAACCCCCTCTTATAAAGCATCTCGTATGATACGATTGTTAAAACATAAACATTATTATTATTATATCAGTATTTGTATAGCGCTTTTTTATGACAAAATAGTCATTCCAAAAGCGCTTCTTTGCCTCTCTGAGTAAAAAGTTGGGACTTGAGTCCGCTTTAACTCTCTTATGCTTTTCGGCAGTGAGTTCCAGGCCATTGGTGCCGCGTAGCTGGAAGCACGATTGCTGAAGACCATGCTAAGACTACCTCTCGTCAGCTGCATGGTGCTTCTATTTGCTCTGGCTGATCTGAGTGTTTTTCCATGAGCGCTTATCTCCGAAGGCTTGATCAGTTCTGTCAAATAACCAGTGCAGTGCCGTTGCCGTATATGCTAAGAGGCATAGCTTGTACTGGATTGTAGCCGGAACTTTCAACCAATGCAGTCAGTGTAGTATCAGAGTAATGTGACAGAATTTGGGAGCATTGTAGACTAGTCGTGCCGCTGCGTTTTTTAACGACGGCAATCGCTTTAATTGTTTGGCTGGCTGGCCTGCGTGCAGTGCGTTGCAGTAGTCCATTTTGGAGACTATAAACGCATTAACCAAGCTCTTTGTAGCGTCTCTGGGTAAGCATCTTTTTACCGACCGTATCTGCCGAAGGTTTAAGGAATAAACAATTTACTCCAGTCGCTATAAATCAAAACGTACTTTCTGCACTTATTGACCTTTAGCGGTTGAATATATAGGAAATGTCAACGGATATCGGAGTAGGGGGCTGATTGAAAAAGGTAGTGTCGCCCTTTTGTGGCGGCAAATAAAGAAAGCTCCGAAAAATAGTCGGTTAAATTTTTTACGCGCCACCCACTCGCCAAAGGTTTTAGGTTTAACCCTTTGCCGACCGTGTTCGGGAGACTCTAAATAATTTAGTGTTTCTATTATTCGAACGGCCGATAATTCACACGGTCAATTGGCGCAGTGCGTTTGATCACTTAACACACTCTGACGATTAAAATTAATGGTCAATTTAAAAGAAAAATGTGCTAGAGAGACTATTTTTAGATGTACGTAGGGTGTGAAGCGGGCTAAGTGCAGTCCAGATTTGCTTTGGTATATCTTTTTATTTGATTATTTTTTGAATATATACAATAATAAGGCTGTTATGATTTTAACGTCATTTGGTTTGTAAATTTTTTGCATTCATTTTGATTTCCATATTAATATTAAATACCTAAGAATTTTTAACATGGTTTTATGCAAAATTGATCATTCTGAGAACTGTTTCACTTGATGGAAGACTGCAGTTTAGCAATATATAAAATATTTATCAGCTCCAACTTTTACTAATTTTTAATGTTATTTCAAAATACTGCTATTTGACTGTTTAAAAACAAACAATCATAACATATTTGAAACACTGATGTTCATCCTTTATCACCTAAGTTAAATTATTTTTAGTACGGATGATATTTACTCCCGTAATACTCCCGTTGCTCCGCGAAGTACATTTTATGTATATTTTCTGACGGCTTCCTATGACGGCGTGAACCCGGGAACTTGAAGAAAAGGCAACTGTAGTTTCTGCTTTCCTTCGGCATCTGCAGTGTCGAAGGGGAACCCAACAGGTTCACCTTCGCCTATTGACTGACTGTTGTATGGATGGTAGCCTGTTGTCCGGTTCTCATCTTATCATTCCTCACAAAATCAAACTATCTTACGCAGACATTTGTTTTCGAATTTCATTATAAGGTTGCATTGGCTAATGATGAGATGCCAAGATTCACAGCCGTCAAGAAGAATGTGTACGATACAGGCGCTGTATAGTCGGAAATTTAGTCGAGTAAAGCTGCGAGTCCAGATATTTCGCAAAGAATTTAAAGATGCTCCAGCGTTCCCAAAAAAGGAAAGGAGCTCCTTCAGCAGGCCACCGTTCCTTATGACCTGACATTATCACCATGTCTGCTAGCCTAGCGGAGCATATAGCTATAACGAATTGCTATAAATCTCTGTGAGCTGTCATAGTATTCGCCTCATCACATGTCAACTTTGCCTCCCGCAGCTCTACCGAGTACATTATCCGGGGAAGTTCACCACTCCAATTTGAGTCGCGCCTCTCCTGATGGGAAAAGCCATCAACGTTCAGCACGTCTGGTGATCGGTGGTTCTGCAGCTCCTTCAAAGAAGGTTACTGGAGTGAAGATGGCATATCTTCACGCCAAGGGTCTTCACCCAGATACATTGGCTGATGACTTGCAGAGCTTCTTGACAGCGACCGCTGTATTCAATCCCTCTTGGATAACCATCAGAAGGATTGTCAGCAGAAGGACGCTGTCAACTTCTTTCAAAATAGGGGTCATCGTGACTTCGCTGGAGTCTCTCATGGAGCCTGAAGTGTGGCCTGGAAGGACCATCGTTCAACCCTGAATACGTGTAAGACGGAAGAATCGCAGTGAACAGTGGTTGAAACCAACTTGAGTTAAGATATTGACATATTTAGTGTAATATTGCTTTACATTCAGTGCTGGTGTTGACTAATGCGAAATGTTGGACGTTTGATTTTGTGACAATAATGCCGTGTTATTTGTGTGTCAAACATGATTTACTTATGACATGGTTTTAATTGTTGCAATTCCAACTATTTGCGTATCCCAACACTAGTTCTGAGTGTGAGGTCATTGAAACTAAGTGTGTCAATACATTTACAAAGCCTCACTTATATGTAAATACTTCAATAATGAATTAAAATGTAAAATATTTTGTAATGTTATTGAAGGAAATAAATAATTGAATTGAATTGAATTATATGTATAGTTTATAAAAGTTCCCTACTATTATTTTATCCAGGACGGCTTGAAGATCTGTTACTTGCACGCCAAGATATACGCCAAAAAACGTAAAATAGGAAGTAGTTTTTTGTTGTATTTTCTTTAACAAGTTTCAGTTCCCATAGTGTTAGACGTTTCTCGCGAAAGCTCCTGAATATCACAGAGGCTTTTTTATTGACTTATTTTACGTTTATTTGCGTATTGCGAGCTTCACTGAAGCCTTGCGACCGAATGTTCTTTATATCCGTGATGACGATTTCATGCTTTACGTCCTTTAACCCGGAGAGCCTACAAAACGCAGTGATTTATTAGTTAAAATATAAAAAAATACATTAAAAATAAGGTTATACTATTCTTATTACTTTACAAACCAATAGAGATTCATATACACATTCAGTAATATAAACACTATCATCAGCACGATGTAGCCCTTGCTAACTGGTACCGAAAACCTCGCTTTATCGCTTACCATACATTTATGCGTCCGCCATATTGGGACTAGTTAAATAGTTTTGCTACCGACGGCACTGGTGACCGACTATGGGCCGGACGAGTCAGTTATGTGTTGACGATCGAGAAGGTCACATGGCGGCCAGCGGCATGTTTCAACATTCAGTGTCATTTATTTTCCTCCAAATTCGGAATCCTGTACATAAGATTTACATTATTTATGTTCACATTTTGCCTTCCCGATCATACTGCACACTCGCATACTGACATTCTAAAGACTAATTAAAAAAAAAACTAAAAAAAAAACCATAAAATTTTAAAGGAATACATCGTGCGTAAAAATGATACAATAATTTACGCAACCTGCTTGTGAAAATATGTGGTAAGGAATATAACTAGCCTAGGAATTTTAAAGTTAGTCAAAAGACGAATGTACAACTGACTGAACTGGGACTCGTTTTTCAGAAGATATCATATTTATAGTGACATCAGAATGATATATCCCATGCTGACTGGTACCGAAAACCTCGATGTACAATATTTCGTCTCTTATTTCTTTTCGATTATCGTACATGTATGTGTCGCCATAATGACATTTCGGATAAGTCCGGTCACGAGTGTGACGTTAGTTATATAGATCGTCACTTGTGACACTGGATGTCACCGACCATGGCACCCAGTCAGTTGTGTGCCAACTACGGCAAGGTCATACTATGGCCGGCCCGGCATGTTATTCCGCCCGGGCCGGAAGTTTATAGAAAATATATATCTGCTTCTGAAATAGTATGTGTGTTGTTCATCTGCTCCTCATCCTGCCACCACGCAATTCAATTAATTACTAACTAAGAGAGGAAGATGTTAATTGATTAAAAATAAAAATAAAAGATATTGATTTTAGCGTTGCTTAGATTGAGCAACCCTTATAAGAACGATTTCACGGTTTACGATTTTTAAATAAATACCTCGATTATGTTATACGGTCTTTATATTACGGTCTAGAATAGTCTATAAAAGAGAAACTTTGGAGCTTTCGTCACCCAGTTATTTTAGCCCAGGCGATAAACGGCTCCGATACAAACAACAAAACAATTCTTCGAAGAATAAAAAAGGTTATTTTTTCGATGAAAATAATGAGCTTATAATGATATTCGAAAACTTCAAGAGAAACATCAAAAAAAGCTTTTGCTTCGCATTTTTTAGTTTTTTTAATAAAGCTTCAGTAAGTAGATCGCTTTCGCTGTTGTTATTCAAAAAGAAGCCTTAAATATTTATATAAGAAGAAAAACCTCGTTATATGGTATATTTGGTTGTTAAAACTTTTCAGATTTTAGTTATCAGTCAGCTGTCATGTTTCTTGTTCAATTTAAACCATGTTTTATATCTTGGAACTCAATTGGACAATAGAATAAATTGATTATAATATATACCAATGGCATTTCAAAATGACGTCATTGTGTACTGACAGCTGCATGATATAGCGCTTGCTGACTGGTACCGAAAACCTCGATAGACAATCATTCGTCTCTTATTTCTGTTCACTTGTCGTACATGTAGGTGTCGCCTTATTGACATTTTGGACTAGTTACGAAGATCGCCACTTGTGACGCTGTGCGACAGCCCATCACGAGCACGCTCTGTCGTGTGCCAAAGGCGGCGAGATCGCATTGTTAAGTCCCGATCGATTGAGGCGAAAGTAGCGCCATGTTACGATCGATCGGGGAAACCAAGTCTTTATCAGAAATAAATGTCAATGTGCTTTGGAAAAAGTCTTTGTGTTGTTAATCTGCTCCTTATCGTGCCACCACGGGACTAAATAACATTTTTTAGATGAGAGAAGGATGTTAATACATACATTCACAGATTATCTCATATTTATCTCATCAATAAATCAGAGAAAAATAATTGGTGGACGCTGGGATTCGAACCAAAAATCTTTGCAATCATTGTTTATTATGTATGCAGTACTCTGTTATTAGTACGTATCAATAATTAAATACCTGACTATTCCTTGATTCAGTGAGCGGAGCAATTTGTAGAGGTCAAACGTTATGTCTACTGCAGCTCCGTCAAGTATATTATATGTATAGTTCTCGACGGCTTTCCAGGGCAGCACAAAACCAGTGAAAAATACAGCTATTTATTATGCTCTTTTGTAGCGTGCGAAATGTATTTTCTATCCAGATAATATCATTGTATAATGTTTATTTATTTTTAGCACTTTATCTCTAGCATCAAACTCTTAACTGGACTCTCAGGCTGATTATATTTTGATGACTAAATATAAGAATGAATTTGTTAGTAAATTTTTAAATTGTATAATTACATGTGTAAAAATAAATATTTAATTAAAAATTAATTACAATTGTTAAGATAAATTTGTTGAAAAAAGGTTACGTTCTTTACAGTGAAACTCGCAAATAAATCAAGGCTATGTACTGTTTACGAACTGTCACAATGTAGCCGATTTATTTATACGTTTTTAATTCCATAAACGTTTGAAGTATAATGTAGGTTCGATGGAAAGCTTACACAATATTTTTAATTTGAAAGTATTTTTATTACAGTAAATTAAAAAAATTAAAGCTGTTATTTTTTGTTTCAGGAAGGTGACTGGGTTAGCCAAACACAAAAGGCTGTATATTTCTCGCGAAAAAATTCATGCGAAAAATCATCGGTCTAAATAATATATTTAACGGGAGGAAAATAACGACGTTGACATATTCATGAAATATAGCCCGAGATTTGTGTATTTATTACAGTTTTTCAGGCGATAGAGCCTTCATGTATTTTCAGTGTTCAGTTTCCAGCACTAACAAAGCATGTTTCGGACGTCAAACATGGCAAAAAAGTGAGCGGATTTCGTGCTGAAAAAATGTTTTTTTTTTGGCTTTTTGGACGATAATTTTGTAATGTATGGCGGGTGTAATAAAGTGCTGTTTCAGCAGAATATGATGAATTTAGACTGAAAGGTTGGTAGCTATTTTTATGATAATAAGCAGAAATAAACAAGTCAGAGTTTATGCAAGGTTATGCAATACACTCATTTAATATATATAGTATATATCAATCTGGTTAGGGCACTCTATTGTCCTGGAGGTAGTAAATGCTCTCTTTAGGCGGATGAACTTCTTTGGTTAACGGCATTAGGATGTGGAAATAAAAGGGAAAATACATCAAATATCAGCAAAAAAAATTATTGCATTTCAAGTTGATCGTGATGCAAGATTTTGTTGCTGCAAACCAATCCACCGGATTGATACTACGAAGAAAGTAACTCTAAATTCGTAAGTTAAAAAGTATTGTTCTCCTTGATCTCTGTGATCTTTGATACGTGTCATCTTCTTATTCTTTTGTGTTATTTTTATTTTTTATTACTTTCTCTATGTATTGTTTATTTATGTATACTCTATGTTTCTTAATTTATATAAATATTTTTACATTGGAATTTCGATTCTGAGAAATAAATAAATAAATAATTTTGTAAATTATGTTTTAAGCCGAAAATAGTTTTTTTACCATATATGTTTTATATCTGTAACATATAGTTACCAAATATTATAACCACTTAGTTTTGTCAGCTGCAACAGTATATTCCTCGTTCGAAAAGACATTTTTTACCAAAATAAATATACAATAGATCAGAGAAATATTATTGTAATTTGAGGCTAGTACTCTGACTTCAATAAACGCTTAAACGTAAGTGGACTGCTTCCGTTCTATAAGAAGAAAGCGTTGCGCTTGTCTGTGGACGCGCGTTCGTGGCAGTTCCAACGCAATGATCGCTGTGTGGGCGGATAGGTGGGACTCCCGGTTGGAGGGGCACTGGATGTGCCTTCACGTGGCCATTCAGCGGTGATCCGGTGCTCCACTCACTGAGAGTCAGTAGTTATTTAAATTGTTAAAGGTTATTTATTACCTTGTATTTTCTTTTTATAT
The DNA here is from genome assembly GCA_022606575.1 of Glossosoma conforme. NCBI lineage: Eukaryota > Metazoa > Arthropoda > Insecta > Trichoptera > Glossosomatidae > Glossosoma > Glossosoma conforme. Next base: position 4,505,949 of record JAGTXR010000007.1, read on the forward strand.
GTATGAAATTATAATCTTTATGGCTCTGGTGGCTGAATTTTTTTTTAAATTATTACTATTAAACATATATTTTTGGAATATAGACGTAAAATTTGTATTTATTTTTTTATCTTCACATAAATGTTGCATATTTGAAACATATGCTCATTTCAAGTTGCCTCTACTTACCTGTAGTTTGTTTTCTCCATTCCTCGTTCTAGGAAGTATCTGCACCTGAATGTGTACTTGGGAACATATATGATCCCCGACAACCTTCAGAGTAGATCGAGTAGTTGAAAAAAAAAGGAAGCTGGTATTATCCGAGTCATATATTTAGGTAATTTGTTAATATGATCTTTTAATAGACCCGGAGCATTTTGTTCTAAGAGGCAGCACACCTGAAATGAATGTAATCGTTTATCAAAATCTAATATTTATTATCTGATATATTGCTGAATATACCTGTCACATAAGTGATTTAACTCATTCGTGGAATAAAAAGTGAACGGAACCTCAGGAAGCCACCGAAAATTACATGTATCACGTATACTTCAGTTATTTCCTGTTTGTTTCCGGTTCGACAGCCCTACTTCCGGTACGCAGGTCAGCTCAGACCCAAGGGAAAGATGGAAACCACCGTTAAATCACTACGTGAGAAAACATTTCTTCATCTACGTTACGTTTTTCAGGTTTGAAAAGAAACAGAATATATCATATATATTTTTTTATATATGATCGCATGCAGTAGAGAATAGCCGGTCAAGACCATTACACTCTATGACGCTCAGCTAGGGAAGCTGAACACTGCATTCGTGAAACGTATGTTGTGTTCATGTTTGTGTGTGGGTTGGGGAGATTGAAGTGTATATTTATCTGTTTCTTGAAGAGATCCAGATTGTAGGAAGGAGGAAACACAGACGCTGGAAGAGCATTCTTAAGCTTACCGGTGGCATTGAGGAAAGACGAGTTTATCGGTTGTGGGTGGGTGCATGAGGAATTAGTTCTTTAAGTTCCGAAAAGCAGCGACCGTGGTATTAACGGTAGAAAAGACTAAGTGAACCAATCTTACGCCTGCGTTCCATTGATTGCAGGTTAGACGTAAGAGCGTCATTGTTTATAAAACGAATTGCTCTTCTTTAAATTGAGTCAATTAAGTTTGGAAGGTATTTTGGGTCTCCAATCCAAAGGTGACTGCCTTATTCAAGGATAGGTCGGATTTGTCCTTATAAAGGGTCCGCCAAATAACTTTTTTTTTTAAAACAGGGTGCAAAACATCGAGTGTAGCTTCGGCTGTGTGGCACGTAGCGCCGTCCCGTTGAAACCAAATGTTGCCAATATCCTCTTCTTCAATTGTTGTGAATAAAAATTAGTTCAACATGGCCGCGCCGCATGGAAGCGCCATTGATGGCGCTTCACGCACACTTTCTGCCACATCAGCAATATTCTCGGGTGTACGCACTGTTTTTGGCTTTTAACGCTTTGGTTTATCGATGAGGATGCCAGTTTATTTCACTTTTTTTACAAGATAACGAACATACGGAGCTGACGGTGATTCTCTTCTTCCAAAATCTTATATACGAAGATGTTGCTTATCGTTGAAATACCGTCGTGATTTTTATTATACATCTAGATTTTTGGAAGCGAGACCGGCTTTATACTTAATTGACTTGTAATATTTGACATTATTCGAGATAAATACTCCAAGAATGTTGATAGAGCTTGCTTTTGGAAGAGAACAACCGTTGAAAGATACAGGATCAGGCAATAACGGTAGAATTGATTAAGTGAACAAATCTTACTAGTTTAGTTTATAGGGTGGTGTGTCAATTGCTTTCTAGTTGGAGCATAGGGTCCCTACGATAGGTGAACTTAAGGTTATCAGCTTAAATTCTATACAGAAACAAGATCACAAGAAAGACTTAAATCAAAAAATAATAACAAAAATATCAGTTCCTTTGTATTTAAAAATTACTAATTATCTAAACATAAAATTTGAAATATAATTTTATTATATCTTGATAACATTTTAAATCATGTTCCTTGAACAATGAATGGAGAGTAGCAGCTGATACAAAGAGAAATAAGTAACAGAAATTTGTGGTGACCATATGTTCCATATATGTTACGGATATGAGGAGATAAATTACGAGTATACCAAATATTATTAGTCTTTCAAAAGCATTTTTAGTATACGTATATACAGAACTCACGACCTTTGGCTTGCCAAGCAAACGCATTGACAATTGAGCTATACCCGTCATCAAATATATATATGTTATTTTTAAAAGTATTTTAAAAAATACACTACATAAATGCTTTACAAATCAACCGCACCAGCGTTTCAGTCTCTCTTGAAACTACTGTATTGTTACCGAATCGACCTCAAAAATAACGATCTTACTTTCGCATTGTACGGCCTTAAATACAGTTTTGAGTTTCGACCATTGTTTGTGTTATAAATATAATTTCTGGCAGTGAATGGAGCAAATAAAGTGGTTTTTCTCCTAATGCCCGCATTACACAAACAATGCTCTGCAGGTTTCCCGTCCCACCCGGGCATTACGATGAACGACTCGAAATAGCAGCTGAAGACATTACCTGTAAATACACTGTCGTTTATGCGGAATTTAACCGAGAGTTTTCAAATTATTAAATTTGTCAAAATATTCTTTCTTGATATTAAAATAACACATTCTTCACGACATTGCGGAGGGAATGGTTGAGGGTAGAAACTGTAGAGGGCGCTTTATACGGGAATATTTGTTCTTTAGTAGACTGCATTTAGATGGATCGGTTAGATTATGTGATTCGTGGGTTGAATGAGCTGTAAGTTTCATATTCTGCAAGGGAAGTGCATATAGCATGACATTCATGATGATGGGTTGAATTTTTTTGTATTTATACATAAATTGTGTATTAACCTGGATTCGTGTTTACCTAGTAAGAACTATCTTAGAGAGGCGAGCCCGATGGATCGATCACATCACGTGCCACGATGGTCTTCTTCACGACATTGTGGAAGGGATGGTTGAGGGTAGAAACTGCAGAGGGCTCCCTAGACGGGAGTATTTGCAGCAAATGTTCGAGGACATGAGTTGTAGCTCTTATGGTGAGCTGAAGAGGGTTGCGGAGGACCGAGACGAGTGGAGATTGAGATGCAATATTTTGTTGCTGCAAACCAATCCACCAGATTGATACTACGAAGAAGAAATTTTACAATATGAATCATTAAAATGCGATAAAAGTGATAATGAAATAAATAAAACATCGATAAAAATATGATTAAAACAATTGTAAAGCTTAATTTTATTAATAGTTTTTTTTGAAACTTCAGCATATATAAATAACTTCTTAGTTTTTCACGGCCAGATTTGATATTGTGGCTTTTGGGTTTAGCCGTGTGTGGCGAATTTCTTCTCTCCGATATTTCGACCGCCATTGCAGGGGTCTTCTTCAGGGTTGAAGTCATCAACCATGAAGAAATTCGCCACACACGGCTAAGCCCAAAAGCCACAATATTCAGCATATATAATTATTACAAATATATTTGTTTATTTATCCCTTTCATTACGGCTCAATTTCAATACAAATTATACTGTCAATTAAAAAACTAGTATATGAAGCATGCATGTACCTATGTGGTCTATTTTCATATATCACATTGGTTCTTGTATACTTTAGCTATCAGATGATGCATAAAAAAGTATTCTTAGAAAGTAGTGAAACGATATATCACGTCAACCGATGTCAACGTTCGGTAAATCTTATGACGGCATATGCCGAAAACGATGCGAAAGGGTTAAAAAAAATATACTCGTACGTATATTATATAATTTTAATTTAAAAAATTAAAAGGTATGACTTTAGTAATTTTGTGTCTCTTTTTAACTTTATTATTTGTAATTCTACTTGTTCTCATCATAATTTAGTATTTCTTATATCTTAGCAGACCTTTATTGAACAATTTCTCATCAATATATTTTTTTTTAATGTAAGCTTCTTAATAAAAATGTAATATGAATTAGTTATAATAAGAACCAGGCTATAGTCGGACGAATGATTTAGTTGAAAGTGGCATTTGAAATGAGCCAAACTGATAACGAAACAAATGGATAATAATTTTTCCAAACTGTCACCTATACTAATAATCCTATACACAACGTTGCCCAACTGAAAATAATGTTACAAATAAATTGAGCTTTTCTTTTTAATCTTAAAAATACTGTCAATAAATTATTTTAATTTTTTTGAACGAAAACTTACATCCATTAAAAAAAACTGTCTTTTTATATTATTTAAAATGTAGCGAGTTTATTTTTTCAGCAGTTAACCGTGTTTTTCACAAAAGCAATGAAAAATAACGCTGTGAAGTTAAATATTGATGTCTCCTAGTCTGGTCGAAACTCTCAGAGCAAGGTCTTCGTTTGTGAATAGTTTATGTGGGGATTCTAGAGGGCACAACTACGGTACAGGTGGGTGGAGTAATAGTTTCAAGGTTACCGTTTGGAAGACAGTGATCTATCGCAAGTACTGAGAACAGAGACGGATCTAAAGCCCACATTTTTTTTGTGTAAGCTCATACAGGAATATACCGTTAAAGGATTCAGAAGTTTTATCTGTAGATTCTATGACGCTTCCCGTTCTAAATATGGATAATCATTGCATATGGAGTGTTTATACCTCCACGTCATAGACTACAGTCTGACAATCACGCATCATCCTTATTATTACAGGAATTTACGATGAATGGGTGGTCTTCACGGGACAACTTTTGTCTACAACCAATTTTAACTGTCATAAGTCTAACACAATAAAGATAATAATTGCTCGACATTTTCAGTCTCAGAATTTTCTTGTAGTGGAAAACATATTATAGGAAAGTCATGAGATTAACCCAATGCTCATATTTTTATGAAATACTTCAATTATACTTACTAAGAACTTCTACGTAGTTTAAAGTGTTGAATGATAAAATTTCGTACGAATTTACATACATGCTTTTGGCTTTGTTAATTTTGTTCTTACTCGTATTAAGTTTTTTAATGGCGAAGAAGGAATATAAATTGATCATTTATTATAATGCATCTTCTCCTTATAATAACTTAATTTTAGATATGACACAAAGTATTTTTATATCGTTATTGAATATCTCATACGACATCACATAAATTTAAATTTATATATTATATAATAGGTTTTTTTTCTTTAGGCAGTATGTAACATTACTATCAAAATAATTCTTCTACACTTGTAAGTATAATTTCACTAAATAAATTTGAAGAAAAAAAGTTTTACAAATTAAAAATTAACTAAATAAATTACAGTTTTTTTTTCATTTTTCGCTCTGGTATTTTGTAATGATTTTATTCATACAATTTTATTACGAAGAAATACGTCGAAGTTATCGCGAAAGAACCCCTTTTTCAGATAACGTCTGCCCTGAAAGCTACTGAAATAAACACCGAATTAGGTATTCCTTTTCTTGTTCGGCTCAAAGATCTCAGCCCCCTAGGAATAATTGATTGATAAGGTTTTTTTCAGGAAAATTTTCAGTCAAACCCTTCCACTGAACTGGGAATCGTTCAAAAAGGTTGTTATTATTTCAACTCCAAAATAAATAAAATAATATTGTACATAATAGTATTTAGTTGTTTTATATTTATTTGAATATTAAGGTTTAACCATTTCAAGAAATTCTTTTTAAGTACAAAGTATGCCTTAATTTATAAATCTACGAGGATTCCATTCAAAATGATACATAATAAATTGTTTAGGTGAAGGATATTTCATTTGGTTGTAATGCGAGTAGTGGGTTTATTAAATAGCCCCGATATTTTTTGTGAATTTTATATTACATTAAAAAATCAATTTTAATAATTTTGTAAGTCGTGTGCATATCTGTAAACACATAACAAATATTTAATGCTTATATATTGATATCAGCTTGATAGAGCTCTTTAAGCCTGATGCTGAAAAGCCTCGAAAAACGATCTTTTGCCTCTTATTTTTGTTCGCTTGCCTATCATGTACAATTGTACATATAATAATGTTAGTTTTAATTTTATATAAAATTACACGGCGCTTGCATACACCATATTATTTGTTTTGGAAATTGCTCCATTTCACTTTGGTTTAACTGTCAACTTTATTTTGTGTTTTAGCCGCGATTATCTTGGTGGCGCTACATGTCACAGTGCCCCGGCTGTCGTCAGTTTAGTCCCGTCTGGCCGACGAAACGTCACGTAACATTCGGGCGGGGAAACCAAGTCTTTATTGATAATAAATGCGAATTGTGCTTGAAACACGTTTTTTGCTTTGCGACCTGCTCCTGCATCCTTAATTCACCCGGCTAAATGACAAACCCGCGACCGATTTTCGTCTTTTTAAGAGAGGATTTTAATAACTTATATAATTAAAGTACAACAATAATGCATATCAATAATAAAACCTACATCAATTTCTTGAATCAACGGTTGCAAGCCTAGCACTGAGTACATACTGAATATTGGGCAAACGTTCGTGGTTTTTTTCTCCAATATTGATAAGAAAAATATCTTATATGTGATATTTGCTATAGATTTGTATGTAAATATAATGCAATTTATTACAATTTTCATAAGTGTTTGATGCTTTGTATTAAAATCAATTAAATAATTATGTAGAATGTTTCAAGTTGTAGGCAAGTATAGTCCATGATATCTGCAATATGCTTCTTGCATAAAATTTTCTTACTCTTAACATTTTCAACGTTCAGGCTTCTTCAACTTCTCAACTACAAAACACGCTATGTGTTTTGTTAAGTTTTTAATAACCCAACCTGTCATCCATGTAAAGCACTGAAATGCATAAACAAGCCGCTGAAAAATGTTACAGTTTCAGTTAATTAAAAAACTTTCTAGTCACGGATAGTGAAAAAATACAAATTTGTATTTTTCGTACTATTGATATTTCCATTTCATTTCGTGGAGTAATACAAGACTTTTGAAGGTGCATTCATATTTCAAAACTCGGTTAAAATAGATGTAATCTCTATTCATAATTTGCATATTGTAAGGTCCTAATTAAAATATTAATAGAAATTTAAAATTTAGTCGTAATAGTAAATTTAAATAAATATTGCATTAAGTTGTTTTAAATTTATTTAAACTTAGCCTCGCAAATAACTATTTTCTCTTACATGCACTTGCATTGCAAATATACTTATTATTATATATGACTAAAGAAGAACAGCTTATTTTAATATTCCTTGGTAAGCGGCGACATAAGCAAGCTTTAACCCTTTCATTACGGCTCGGTGGAATACAAAATATACTGTCAATTTTAAAACTAGTATTTGAAGCATAAATGTACCTTTATAGTCTATTTTCATATTTCACTTTGGTTTTTGTATCCTTTAGCTATCGGATGATGCATACAAAACTATACTTAGAAAGTAGCAAAACGATATATCACGGCCACCGATGTCAACGGTAGGAGTATCTTACACAGCAAATATCAAGTAGCGGTGCGAACAGGTTAAAATGATTTTCCTATATAAAATTATACTTTTTTCATCTTATAATATGATTTTCTTCTTTTAAAAAAAAAACACTCTGTATATTCAGTTAAGCAGAGGTTTATGCTAAAATTAAACGTATCAGAAATATTAATTGTCTAAGTAATCTTAGCAAAATCAGTCTCCAAAAGTATGTATATGCGAAATTGTTTAGCTTCTGTTGCTGTATATATTTTATGCATAGTATTGAATACCCAATTTTTAGTTCATCACATCCTTAAACAGTAGAAAAAAACACTTGATTTTATTAATATAATGTTAAGTTTGTATCACTGAAGTGCACGAACAAACCGATGAAAGTTTTTCATTTTCTGCTAATTAAAAAAACTTTTCAGTCGCGTACGTGCACTCTGAAGTTTACGTGCACGTGCAAGAGGTGCAGTGCTCCACTGCAATTAACGGAATTCAGGAGTTTCAGGAGTGACGTGTGATTTCAGTCAAGAGAGAATTTGCAGAGACATAAACACAGTAGCGGAACAACTGAAAAATAAAACAGATCTTATTAATTGAGATTGGCTATGGTCTTTAAACAAGCCTTCGGAGGACGGACTCACAAATCTTTTCTTACAAACCATTGTCACCATTAAATATGCGTAGAACGTATTTTTCTATATCTTTTACTCATAAGCGTTTCCTGTGGACTTAAGTCAAGTATAGTCTTTTATAAAAGGTCCGCCAAATAACTTTTTTTTTTGAAAATAGGGCGCAAAACATCGAGTGTAGCTTCGGCTGTGTGGCACGTAACGCCGTCTTGTTGAAACCAAATGTTGCCAATATTCTCTTCTTCAATTTTTGTGAACAATAATGGCCCGATAACGATCGCCATTGACTGTAACGCCCACTTCTTGCTCATTTTTGAAGAATTATGGTCTGATTTTCAAAGTAATGTCGCAATATTTTTCAGCGTTGTTCAAGCATATAAACAACCATATTCGTTTAGCGGAAGAATAAAACTAATTATATGTTAAATCAGACATGAGCTAAGTGTTACCATTCATGAAATAAACACTAGTTGAAAAAAAAATGTTAGATGGCGGACGCTTTATTAATATTAAAGAAGATTTCTTAGAAGAGTCTATGACATTATCTTACTTAGCTTGGTTATGATGGAGTACGGTATTGATTCAAGCACACTGAAGTCAGATACATCATAGTTGTTACTTGCGTAATATCCTTGCCGATGTGAGGGCTGCCCTATCATTGCACAAACATTTTTTTCTTTTGTTAAGCTAGGATAAACTAGTATCTTTTCTTTTTGAATTAAGGTCATTAAATACTTGAAAAATCATTTATACTCGTACAACATTTGATAAGCCTTTGATAACGGTATTCTTTGTTAATCTTGGCGTCTCACCAAAATCCAATATAATCTTATAATGGTTTTCGAAGAATTTGCCTTTGTTGAATACTGGGGAAACGATAGTTTGACTTTGTGAGTATGACGAGGCGAGAATGCGATAAGGCAACCTATCATAATTCAGTCAGCCATGAGGCAAAGGTGGACTTGGTTATGACAAATAATTCCATACGCTTCCATTTCTTCAGGCTCTTGATCTCGTGCCATCCTGGAAGGCGGTTAATAACTATATATATATATAATGTAATCGATGGAGCTGCAGGAGACAGAGGTGGTATATGAAGAGATGAGAACCATGATTGAGAAAGCAGGTCGTAATGATTACATGCTCCTGTTAAGGGAACACATAAATATTTATTTATTACACAGAATAGAAGTTCCAAGGTACAAAATAATAAGAAACAGAGAAATAGAACGAACAATACATACAAAGGATAATAAAAGGTAAAAATAAAATAAAGGAAGAAGAACGCGTGTTAAAGATCATAGAGATCTAGGAAAACAATACCATCGACAAAAGAGGAAAAGGATGTAAGAAAAAGATCGAGCTGTGCTGATAGGCCATTTAGGAGCGCCATTGCCGTTGTACAAAATTGAGTGCTTGAAGCTCCACAAGCAACAACTGGGATCAAAAACAATGGATGGCTAAGGAGATGATGATGTTAATGAAGATGATGAGGCTCGAATTTCTTCCCATAATTTTCCTTGGCCACTGCCATGATGTTTGGTTCGACTAATTGCCTGCGCTTGTTTGCGTGATTCACTCCATTCATGACTTCCGCTATGCAGAAGGAGATGAAATGATAACAATTGTGGAACAACACGCGCTGAGCATGTTCTTGATAGCTCTTCAATCCAAATATGAGTTTCATGTTCAACCGTCAAGCCATTGATTGTTGGAAATCAATAAGTTTTTTACTTAAACAGCTTAAAGATCTTTTTTTTTCACTTAGAAAAATGTAGAAATAAATATATAGTTGCGTGCAAGCTATACACAAGGTTACAATTTACACCTGAGAAATGGTTGAAGAACGTAGGAGCCTATTCCATGTCAGCCTCGTTAACTGCTCTTGTAGCCCCGACGATTTCCTTGATGAAGTTTAACAGCAAGAGACCGTCAGAAGTATGTAGCAATTCAGGAAAATCCTCCCGAGAAATGATAGAAACTCTCAGGCGACAACACAGAATGCATGCATACATCCTACTCTCATGGATGATGCACTCCACGAGAGAGTGTCTCACAATCTGTTGCATGCCTGGATCACATGGACATGCGGCGCAAGAAGAGAGGCCAAATCTTTTTAGGAACTCTCCTAAAATTTCGAGTATGGTAAACGCTTGCGTGAGATAAAAGTCCACGGAATTCTTCCACGTCAATAAGTGTTCGATGGATGGAAAGAAATACTTGGATATTCCCCCTGAAGTTGATTCTTGATGTGATTCAAGATACTACCAACAGATGGTGGTAGAGAAATCTTATCTGTGGATTATATGACGCTTACTATTTTGCCAAAGATTTGCCTTGACCAAGTTGATGCATGATTCGCTTACTGCTTGCAACACCGCATATAAGAATCAACTTCCGGAGGAAAAACCAAGTTTTTCTTTCCGTCCATCGAACATTTATTGACGCAGAAAAAGGCGAACTCAGTGGAATTTCATCTCACTCAGGCGTTCACCGGACACGAAAGTTTCAGAGAATTCCTTAAAAGATTTAGACTCTCTTCTTGCAACGCATGCCCATGTGATTCGATGTGTGGATCACAGACAGACAACAGACAATGAGACATTCTCTGATAGAGTGCATCATCCATGAGCATATGAGACTCGTACTGTGTTGTTGCCTGGGAGCCTCTGTCATTTCTTGGGAGGATTTTTCTGAACTTCTTCTTAGGTCTGACGGTCCCTTGCTGTTAAACTCCATCAAGGAAATCGTCAGGGCTACGCGCGCGGTTAACGAAGCTGACATGAAATACGCTCCTACGCTGTTAAACTGTTTGTCAGACGCATAATCTAACCATATATTTTTTATCTTCTATTAAAAAAAAAAAAAAACATTTTGCATATGATTTAACTTTGCATGTTAAATTTGATCCACCATCATTGTACACAACAGCCCAGCATTCATGCATCATCCATTTTAAAAAATAATTTTCAACGTTTCGGGCATTTATTCAAGCACTGCTTGCGCCCAATATTGATAAACTTAAAGTAACTACGTACTTAAGAACCGCAGTTCCAAGGTACAAGGAATATACAATATACAATACATACAAAAGAGAAAAAATAACATAAATGAAAAAGAATATGATACGTGTCAAATATCACAGAGACCTTGGAGAACAAAAACATCGACAAAAGAAGAAAAGGATTTAAGAAAAGGATCGAGGTGTGCTGGTAGGCCATTTATGAGCCCCATTGCCGTTGTAATAAACTAAGTGCTTGAAGCTCCACAAGTAACAACTAGGATCAAAAACAATGGATGGCTTCGAGCACGGGTGTCTTATCTGGAACGTAGAAGTTGAAAGATTAAAAAATCTCAGTGTTGAGAATTGCACCGCGAAGAAGAAGGAATGAATGTTTGTGAGCAGCAATTTTCCTCCGGGACTCTAAAGAACGGAAAAAAAGCATCTCTAGAAGAAAAAGAGTTGCTTGCGTGTCAATATTGATCAACTTAAAGAAACTATGTACTTGTAAATAATACTACGTTGGCATTCAATTAAATAAATGATTCACAATTTTTCTTAAATGAACGATTCATGATTCCATTTTGTACTCGAATTACAACTTCATTAACAAAATACTTTTTTTTTATGTAAGCACATACAGTAGAATACCGACAGATGGTGATAGTTATTCTGAAGCCTCATCTTTGGAATTCTATGACGCTTACCATGGTGTATATGGCTAAACGCTGCATGTGGAGTCTTGATCCGCCAACGTCATAGACTACAGCCCAAGATCACGCATCATCCTTTATTATTACAGGAATTTACTATAAATGGGTGGTCTTCACGGGGCGACTTTCGTCTACCACTAATTTCAATAAATAGGCTATTACTGACATTTACGGGTGATGGATCAAATTCACACCAACCGGGGGTATTTTACAGCTCAGAAATCGATTACAAATATTTTTTTATTTAATCTCCGTCGGTGATCGAACCTACGACCTTTGGCTTGCAAATCAAACGCTTTGACCATTGATCTATGAGCTCCGACTGCAAAAAAATGTAATCAAATATATTTATAACTAAATTCACAGTTTTGTACAATTACACAAATAAGTACCCATTTTTATTTAACGTTGCGAGAATTTGTATTTTTTAAATGAAAACAGAAATGATTAATGCTTTCTTTTACTGAAAAAAAAAACGCTGAAAATTGATTTCCAAATAAGTGTATTTTTCATACGATTCTGTATTAAACAAATAATATTATTTTTGTCTAAAGAACAGAACGCCGTGTATTGCGAAAACGAAAATATGACAGATTTCAACGGAAGCGTTTCGTATTTTTTTATGTATTTTCCGACAAAATTGAAATTTGTCAAGGGCATCTGTTTTTCGTCTAGCAGTAGAAAAAAAATCAAGTGTAACAGAAGCTTTATTATTATATTGTATGAAAATAAAATTTGCTGTTTTTTTTATGTATTATAAAGTGATGCAAAGGTTACATATCAAACTGAAAACCTCTAATATAACTTTTTCTACTTAACACATACAGGAGAATACCGACAGATAATGATGCAGAAGTCTCATCTGTGGATTCTTTGACGCTTATTAAGTTACATATGGTTAAGTACTGTATGTGGAGTTTTGATCTGCCGACGTCATAGACTACAGCCCAACATTCACGCATCATTCTTTTTATTAACCTTTTAGATGCCATGACCTTGAATAGATCTATGCAACGCCTCGTGGATTATCGAAGATTTGAACCCTTAAATGGTGTCGAATTTTAACCAAGTTTTTTTCTTGGGCAGACGATAGATGTCGCTATAGACCCAAGCTATAACATTGATCTTAATTGAACAGTTTTATAACACACCGCTCCCGTAGCGCACCCATATTTGAGCTCATGGCACCCATACGTTTAAAAGGGTTTACTATAAATGGGTGGTTTTCACACGATTTTAATCAATAGTCTATGCCTGGGATTTTACGCTTGAGGGATCATATTCACACTAATTTGTGGTATTTTTGAGCTCAGAAATCTATTAATTATAATATTTTATATCTTCGTCGGGGATTGAACCCACGAAATTCGGCTTGTCAAGCAAACGCTTCGACCATTGACCTGCTGGTTTTCAAAAAATTTAGTTGTGGCTTTTGCGTTTGGATATATTGATAGAAATTGTAAAGTAACAACTCGTCAACGTAGCAAAAACATATCGTCCCCCAATAAAATTTGTGAAATAATTTGTAAATAATATTTAATTCATATTTGATAATATGAAAATACACTAAAAAACTTTTAAAAGGATTTCGATTACTATGTATACAATAAAACATGTCATAATTAAGTTTTTCCACAGAAAGAACCAAAAAACCATCTACTATATGTTCCCATGTAGACCTCCAAAATACAGGTGTTTTGTGACAAGGCATAGCCAATATGAACTTACAGAACTTTGAAACGGCAATTCGCGGTGTCCATATGCTATAGTGAGTAAAATAGGGTTGAGCAACCCCTTTAAGGACAAAATAAAAATTGTCCAGGCCTTGGGAGCGTCGGGCTGATCATCCGATATCTTTAACCCATTTATTACGGCACGGTTTGAATACAATTATACTGTCAATTATAAAACTAGTATTATAGAAGCATAAATGTACTTATCTGGCCTATTTTCATACATCACATTTTTTCTTGTATCATTTAGCTATCAGATGATACATATTTTTTTTTTTTAAGAATGTAGCAAAACGATATATCGTCGGGGAATCTTATGACTGCATATGCCGACAACGATGCGAAAGGGTTAAAAACGCTGATTATTGAATGGGCAAATATTTTTTTTAATCTACAGCCGCAGTCTATGCAAGTTTGCGTATTCTTGCCCTGGAGGCTCTCGAGAACCATCATCTGGACTTCCGGGTATACAGGTGTTTTGGGGAAAAGCAGAGACAAAGAGGGGCCTACATAGCTATGAAACATCAATTTGTGGTGCCCATATGCTCCATATACGAAGTGAATATGGTAAAAATAAAGGATACATATATATACTATGGTATAAAGAGCTCGATATGCAATCTTTCGTCTCTAATTTCTGTTCGCTTGTCGTACATGCATGTAACGTCATTTTTTAATGCCGTTAGGAGGACTAGTTACGTAGATTGCCACTTGCGGCGCTGGGCGACGGCCCATCACGAGCGCGCTCAGTCGTGAGTTAAGTCCCGATCGACCGAAGCAAAAGTAACGCCATGTTACGGTCGATCGGGGAAACCGAGTCTTTATCGAAAATATATGTCAATTTGATTCCAAAAAAGTCTGTGTGTTGTTAATCTGCTCCTCATACTTCCACCACGAGATCCGATAATTATTCCGGTGACGTGAAGTCGTTTCTCCCGTAGAGAGGAGGATGTCAGTACGTATTTTATTCATGCACGAGTAATAGAAAAATACAGACAAAAACATTTTCAGCATCACTCATTAAATATATATTTTTTTCAAATTGAAGCCTTTTTTCAGCAATGTTTTGACATTTTTTAAATTCATATACAGAATATAATAAAGTTTTACAAAAAAGGTTCAAATAAAAGGCAAAAATAAATTCGACTTTGTAAAGAAATTAATGTCAATTCTTAACATCATTAAAATTGCTTTTGGGAGGCTTTGTTTCGATTTGAATATTAAAGACTATAATGTGAATGAATGTCACGTGCGATTTTAAATACATTTTTTTTATTAAAAAACATGTGGTGGCCTAACATCGGAGATCCTCAAACATTTGAAAATATTAGATGAAAGATATGATTGAAAAGTCGCTTTGCCGAACCTCCGCAGAGTACGTGTTAAATATAAATTTCAACGGCATTGCAGGACAGAAAGAGCCAGGCGGCTGTTACAAAAATACAGTAGTTAATGCTTTCCTGGGGCATTTGATGTATATTGATACCGGTTGTAATCTTGTCGATCGAGCGGCATAGAACTTCATAATCTCACAAAAGCTAGCCACGCTCCTGCTAACCAAGTCAAATAGAGAACAGTGTGGTTTCTGGTGTCACCGTGGGTGACAAGATTGTCAACGTAGCGTCAATTACGGATGAGCTAGGTATCATTCTTCCCTCGGCCTTGCCAGTCTGCCGTCTACCGCGCTTGCGAGTCAAGGTTGAGTCGATCTAAATTCTGGAATGTTCTCCAGGCTGCAGCACAAACTCAAGGCATTTGCATTATATATATATATATATTTATATATAATCGTGTAGGAAACAACAGGGTCAGATCCTGCCTGCCGAGAAGTGGGCGACGTCGATGGTGTTACTCCCGGCCATCATCAGGTCTTCCTGGGTGCAGCTATTCGGGCACAGCGCACACTCCAGAAGGTGTCACAGGATCTGTTACACGCCGCAGTCACATTCAGTCGGTCCGCTGTAGAACTGCCAGCCTTTCATTTGTGTCCTCGTCTTGCATACTCTGGTCCGAAGTCTGCTTAACTGAAATCTGCATTAACGCGTCCCATAATTTCTAGCTTAATTTTTGTTAAACAAGTTTTAAATAGATAATATAGTTAATTTATAGTCGTGGCCTTTGTCAACCTACACCTGGGTTTTTCAATTCAATAGATCAGAGAGAAAATGCTTAAAATCGCAAACAGCCGGATTGATTTCGGCTGAATTCTGTATTTATTATCGAGGTTAATAATTTAAAGTATACCTACATCATTGACAATTCCTGTACTGTATTTACTATCGAGGTTAATAATTTAAAGCATACCTACATCATTTACAATTTATGTAATGTATTTACTATCGAGGTTAATAATATAAAGTATACCTACATCATTTTCAATTTCAAAATTAATGCTTACCAATGAATGACTTTACATGCAACAATATTAACAATAAAATTCAAATAAAAGAACTCATACATGACTCGATCAAAGATCTCAACCAATAAGTACAAAATTTTGAAAACACACTTACAACTTACCATAAGAACATTAGAAGCATTGAAAAAAATTAATTGATATTATTTTATATTCTAAAAAAAAAAAAAAATGTTATTATTTAAAAAATGTGAAAAAATAATAATATAAATTATGCAACACTTAAATCAAAGATGAATCTAACGCCACACACAAGATCTACCTTTAAGTGGCGTGGAAAGCGAATTTCCAAAAAAATAAACAATAAAAAAAAATTGAATGTAATACTGTCAATAAAATATTAAATGTATCCTATTATATTTGATTAAATAAAAAAAAAAAATATATATTATCATACACAATTTTTCAAAACATCAAATTTTATACGCCTCAATTCATTCAGAAAAATATCGGCAGACACGAGATTCGAACCACGAGCCTTGCAACTTTGCTCTATTCTTTTACACCGCGCAGTCCACACGAATATCTCTCTGCCTGAGTAGATACGAAAAAGTTTATGTATTTATAACATTGTTACCATCGTATAAAGATAGATGTCTCTATAGTATATATTTAGAGTATGTATATTATTATTTTTATTATTTATTTTATTTTTTTCTGAAACATTACAAATTTAGTTTAATACGATCCTGAAATGAAATATAATACAAACAGTTTATAAAAATAGGTGTTTATGATTATTAACAACAATTATTAAAAAGTCCCGAAGCTCGCTAAACAGAAGACTCCACGAAATTACTTTGATAATTAAATTCGTGAAGCTCATGTCGAAACTGTACTTGTCACAAGTGGAATATATCAATATTCGAGGCAATGTGGTTGAACAGTCTGATAACTCTCTCAAGAGGCAAAGTCTCTGGCAGGTTAGTATTACTTCTAGGAAGAACAAACAATCTGTGCCTACTTATCCTTAAATAGAGCGTTCATAGCCACTAGGTTTACTGCTAGTGGGAGGCCAGATGAATTTCCACCATTTATCTATCCAAGATCTCTTGGACGGATGAAACGCCAATGACATAGTCTTCTATGTACGCCACCACTCGTGAAAATCCTTACATAATTGTCAGGGACAAAAAAAACGATTTCCACCAAAATATCTAGATTTCTGAACACGCCGCGCACTAGCCGAAAGAAATGCATACTCAAGCACATGTCTCTTCTAGTTCTCAACTCATTGTATTCCAACATACCCCGTATAAAGTTAGATGGGTACAGCCACGGATAAAATCCATACTTTTTTATATGTTTAATGTATTAATACTTTTATCTCCACTTTCGTCCCTCAATTGACTGCAGTTTGGAAGGCTGACTTTTTACTTCATCATCTATTCATTTCTCACAAAGGATAATTAAACTTATAAATTAAATTTAAATTTGCTTACTCACAAGAATTATGACTAAAACACTTATTAGAGGAATACTAAATGATTTAAAGGTATATCATATCGAAAATGGTTGTAGAGCCACTGGTTTAAAGGTTTCATTTTATTATCCTTTCTCTTCTAATGATGATTGCTGAAATAAAAAGGAATGTTATTTTATTTCATAATTTAAAAGATTGGAAGATTAAATTAATTTCTGTGATTATATTCATTAATGCGGGGTGCAATAAAATTGTTTATCTATTTTTTTGACAATATAAAAATCACGTTTAACCTAAATGATAAATAAAAGGGTCTAATGAGCTTTTACTGTAAGAGTATAAAGATTTATTTAATTGAATTTTAATAAATAATACTGCGATCAATATTTACTTCGAGAAAATTCGGTGTGATGATTGAATGTGGGAATGTTCGTTAAGTATACATGCACCTTTACATTTTGTTAAGAATTGTTTTTGTTCATAATTCGCATTGATTGTAACATTAAACAGATACCCTGTAAGTTACTCCTCTTGCTTGCTTCAAACGCGAAATTTGCAAACATAATTCTTGCGCATTTAACCAAGTTCTGCTAACAAAGTTACCGTATTTCCCTTTGAACCTTGAATTGACGAAACGTATCCCAGTATTCCCAGTGTGCCCAGTGTCCGCATTTGACTAGTAAGGACATCAAAAGCCTTCTCTCAGTCCATAATAAGGCGACTTAGAGTTTCGCTCTCTTCTTCTTGTTCCTTTCGAAAATTTAATTTTCATTTAGGAATTCTCGGCCTTATAACAGGGTAACCACAACTACTTAAATAATTCACCATTAACATTGACATCCCCCGTCTTTAAAAAGGCGACAAGACGCGAGTTCGTCACTTGGCCGCGTGGAAGAAGGATCCAGGAGCAGATTGACAACACAAAAAACTTGTTTTTGAAGCACAATTCGCATTTATTTTAATTGATTTCCCCGTCCGACCTATAAATGACGTTTACCCGGCCGGACAGGGAATGCCACGCGACACGAGTCACCCGCAGACCGGGGCACTGTGGCATGCAGCGCCGCCATGATAATCACGGCAAAAAAAAAACAATTTAAAGGTTACAGATGAACCAAAAAGAAATGGAGCAACTGTCATAACAAATAAAATGGCGTGAGTTTTGATAATTCCATTAACAAATAATAACACCACTCGCCAGTGATGCAGAGATATCATTTGTGGATTATAAGCGGAGGATGGCAGAACAAAAAGAGAAGTCAACAGTCGCATCTGTCACATCACGCACCACGATGGTCTTCTTCATGAAATTGTGGAGGGGATGGTTTGCATTATAAACTGTAGAGGGCGCCGTATACGGGAGTGTTTGCAGCAAGTGTTCGAGGACATGTGTTGTAGCTCTTATGCTGAGCTGAAGAGGGTTGCGGAGGACCGAGAGGATTGGAGATCGAGATGCAGGATTTTGATGCTGCAAACCAATCCACCGGATTGATACTACGAGGAAGATGCGGAAGATTAAAATGGATGAAGACTCATGCGAGAGGCCTACATTAAACAGTGGACGAACACAGACGTATGATGATGAATCAAAAGGATTTAAATTGTTGATGATGATACAATTAAAATCGATCAATAACGTCCGACTTATTTTTAAGGATTGTGTTATGGTCACTCTAATACTGACAGGCATTTCTTGATTGTCGTACCATTGAAAGGGAATTTATTCCCGGATCTGAGCGCAGAGGGAGAGAAAGAAAAAGTTCATTTGATGATATTAACAGGCATTTTGGAGTAATTTGCTTTAATTGGTCGCCGGGGAACTCCAGAGTTAATGGAATTGTTAACTCCTCCAAATACTTCCGACCCCTTTCCCCTACAACTCCAAGAAAATTAATATAATTATTCAAAGAGATAAATACTGGACGATGGACCAACATTCGTTCTGAGTATTTTTGATAACTTATTCACAATCGGAATAATTACGTTAATTTATAAATTACAGTCTATATCATCTTCAGTTTGTGTCCGTCCACTGTTAAAAGTAGGCCTCCAGCATTAGTCTCCATCCTTATCGATCCTCTGACCTCCGCATCCAGGCTACTTCAGCTTTTCTTCTAATGTCGTCAATCCAGAGGGCCAGCCAATGCGCCATTTTACAGTTCTTCAACGCCACTGCATGCCCATTGCCACTTGTTAGGGTAGCCTCCCTTACTTGAGTTTTTCTGCGGATATCATCGCTTTGGATTCTATCTTTTAGTAACACTCTGATCTCTCCATTTCACGTTGGAAATCTTTTATTTTGTGCATTAACCTGTTGTTAACCTCGTCTCTGCGCTGTAATTTAATACTGAAAGGATGCATTTGGCAAACTTCCTAGTATTTAGACAATGTCTCTAGTTTGCGTTTGTCCACTGCTTAATGTAGGCATCCAGCATTAGTCTCCATCCTTCTCGATCCTCTGCCCTCCGTATACAGACTACTTCCGTTATTCTTCTGATGTTATCAGTCTATCTTGCAAGAGGTCGGCAAACACTTCATTTTCCAGTTCGTCGACGCAAATCAAACACTTTTCTTCCCCATCGCCCTACGTCTTTTTGGCAGACATGTCCTGCCTATTGCCATTTGAGTGCGATTATTCTTTTGGTTACCTCCTTTACTTGAGTTTTTCATCGGATGGCGTTGTTTCAGATTCTATCTTTACCCGCCTCACACCCGCATCACAATAGGAAGACAGTTAGTCTCCTAGATGATGCTCTCTTTCAGATTATTATCAGTTAGCAACTGATAAGTCCAGTGAGAGTTCCCTCCGAACAATTGTGGCCACTGCACAGAAGTGCCGAAAAGAAAAAACCCGTGAAAGAGATTAGAATCGCATTCACGGGTTGTAAAGAGATAGAAAATCAGATTCTAGAGTCACTCAGATCTCTCCAATACACGTTCAGTTACTCTTATTTTATGGGTTAACTTGCTGTTTGATTCCACATCTCTGCGCCATAAGTTAATAAAAGAGAAGACGCATTGACCAAACGCTATAGTTTTTAGCCAATGTGGAATTTTATCTTTAACCTTTTCGCAGTTGTTGTCGGCATATGCCGTCATAAGATACCCCGACCGTTGACATCGGTTGACGTGATATATCGTTTTGCTACTTTCTTAGAATACTTTTTTATGCATCATCTGATAGTTAAATGATACAAGAACCAATGTGATATATGAAAATAGACCAGATAAGTACATTTATGCTTCAAATACTAGTTTTATAATTTATAGTATTATTTGTATTCAAACTGAGCCGTAATGAAAGGGTTAAGAATTTAGTTAAATTTTATAAGTTTGCGCCTTTTGTTTCTAACAAGATTCAATCCAAACAGTGACACACGGTTTGCAATATGCGTCATTGCTTGATAATGTTAATGCTGCTTAGCTTTGGTGATCTAACTAGAACCGCACGTTCGGTCAACATCTGTTCTCCTTATTATCTGCCAAAATGCAATCAATATATTTAAATGGTTTATTTTTATTTTTTTTATTTAAATGTTTTTTTTTTGGAAAAACAAACACATAAAATATCTGAAGAAGTGTGTGATCAGAGATGGATTCAGTTGGACCCTCAGGTGTTCTCTTAAATCCCCAAAGAAGAGATAAGCTGCCACACTCTGTTGCGGTTCCAGTGCGCCCCTGGAGGGTCCAAAACAAATTATTACGAACCCAAGAAGGGTCTAGAACGGGTCCAGGGCCGGATAATAATATGTTAGGGAATTATTTTCGGGTTGGCGGGTCTACCGAAAAAAGTCATGCATAAGAAAAGTAAAAAAAAAAACGCTTTTGTAGTAGTTTTATTGCTTTGTAAAGTTTTTTCTCTACTTTGGACTAAACAAGGCAACTTCAAGCATAAGGATGTCATTTACAAGATTTGTTAAATATATATATGATAAAAAAGCCTAGAGGCCTTTGAGATGTGGACATACAGAAGAATTCTCGGAATTTCCTGGAGAGACCACGTCACGAACAATGAAGTTCTAAAGATAATCAAGTAAGATAGGCACCTAGTAAGAATCATGTAAGAGAGGCGAGCCCAATGGATCGGTCACATCCTGCACCACGATGGTCTTCTTCACGACATTGTTGAGGGGATGGTTGAGTGTAGAAACTGTAGAAAGCGCCCTAGTCGGGAGTATTTGCAGCAAGTGTTCGAGGATGTGAGTTTTTGCTCTTATGCTGAGCTGAAGAGGGTTGCGGAGGACCTAGAGGAGTGAAGATCGAGATTCTGTTGCTGCAAACCAATCCACCAGATTGATGCGACAAAGAAGAAGAAGAATATCAAGCATTCTATTCGCAAAAAAGCGAATGTTCAAAACGTTATTTGAACATAATTGTGTTGTATTAAGCAACCAAAAGTCTTTAAAGTAATTGTTATAATCTAACGATTATCTTAGATTAATACAGTCAGGTACGTCACAGGGCATTTTGCCACTCTACGTAAATTGAGAGGATCAAGGTCCAAGACAACAAGTATCGAGGAATTTACGGTGTACGAAATTCTATGTATTAATATTAAGAAAAAAATGTTTACGCATCGATACGAAATATTGACCATCCCAATAATCTGCCACTCTATGTGGATTGAAGGGATCAAGGTCCATAAACTGTATCGACGAGTGTGCAGTGTATGACATTCAAGGTATAAATATTACTTTTATAAATGCTTACTCATGTTGTAAACTAGGGTATAAAAAGGGGTCTCGTATCAAATAAATTAGTACCAACTCAACTCCGGTCTTTGGATTTATCCTCAGTGCTGGAACCTTGGTATTCCGGCATCACCATTTACGGCTGATGCCGTCATTTCGGGACCGCGATTTCGGGATCGGGATTTAAAGATAGAAAATATTATCAGAGTGGCTTTACTCATATAAACACATATAAGGAGATTGTCAACTAAAGATTGTGAAGAAAATTGATCTATGCATTATATGACGGTTGCCATTTTCGAGTATGGCTAAGCGCTTAATGTGGATTGTTGTTCCGACAATGTCATAGGATACACCATATATACACTCTACGAATTACGTATTCACGTTGATATCCTCCTCTCTGAATTGTGTATCGAATTACTGGGTGGCAGGATGCAGGAGCAGATTGACAATACAAAGAACTGGTTTTCGAAGCACAACACACGTTTATTTTAAAGACTAGATTTCTATGCCCGACCGGTATGGCCGGGCGCCAGTTGATTGACGCCTGCGAAACGCTGACATCTAGCGCCCCAAGACGGTCGCGGCAAAAAAATAAATTAAAGATGACAGTTGCACCAACATGAAATGGAGCAAATTTCAAAACAAGTAAAAAAGCGTATGCAAGAAAACATTATTAGATATGCATGTCAGGCGAGCGAACAAAAATAAGAGACAAGAAATCGTTTTTCGAGGCTTTACGGCATCAGGCTAAAAGAGCTATATCAAGCTGATATCAACGTATTATCGCATTCGTCCGTTCTACGGGGACTAACTACGAATGGGTGGTGATCACGGGAAAACTTTCTTAAACCACAATTGAAATTGATCAAATATAAAAATGTTTATTTGTATAAATACCCTCAGTGCGTGGGAAATAACGCATGTAATGCAAGCCCATTTATCAAAATTGGCTGTAGACAAATGTCGTACCTGGAACTTTTGGATCCCCCTAAAAATTGACATTGCGCGAATGCTATGAAAATCAAGATGTTGATCAGAAAAATTTTTGGCTAGGAAATCAAAACTCGAGATAGCTTAGAGCTTAGATGTCGTCAAAATGGCAAGCGTCTCTGAATCACATTTTTTTTTTTTTTTTATGTAAACACACATACAGGAGAATACCGACAGATGGTGATAGTAATTTTTTGAAGTCTCATCTGTGGAATTCTATGACGCTTACCATGGTGTATATGGCTAAACGCTGCATGTGGAGTGTTGATCCGCCAACGTCATAGACTACAGCCCGAGATTCACGCATCATCCTTTATTATTACAGGAATCTACTATGAATGGGTGGTCTTCACGGGACGACTTTCGTCTACCACCAATTTTAATTGATAGGCTATGACTGACATTTTACGGGTGATGGATCAAATTCACACCAACCGGGGTATTTTTAGAGCTCAGAAATCGATTAAAAATCCATTTTTTTTTAATCTCCGTCGGGGATCGAACCCACGACCTTTGGCTTGCAAAGCAAACGCTTTACCATTGAGCTATGACCGCCGGCAAGTGAGATCTTTCTGGCGTTATTCTGCTTTTTGTGTTTATGTAAAAGAATAAATGTGCGTCACTGTTATATTTTGAATATATCTTATTTTATTAATATTAAGTTGACTAAATAGAGTCACTCCTCCTTAAGCCATTTGCCAAGATCTGTTGATTAGCCCTATGCTCTCGAAGGCTGAATTATTTAGTCCTAAGATGCGTTTTTCAACCCAAAATAACAACATAGATAACACCGTTATATGAAAAATCTACTTTACAAATTAACAAATGCGCTCGTTTTGGATAGTACTGTATTAGCACATTCTCTGAGACTATCAGTTCCTCTTTTAAGAAAGAAAAATTCGTTTCGATGTAGTTCGAGGGAATTGCCTCAGTCCTATCGGGCATGCAGACTTTGTGGCCACTAAAAAAAAAACACGTATTTACAATATTTTTTCTCGTATTTTCCGTGAGAGAATCTTCCATCTCCATCTCTTTACAACCCGTGAATGCGATTCTTATCTCTTTCACGGGTTCTTTCTTTTAGCACATCTGTGCAGTGGCCATAATTGTTCAGAGTTGACTCCCACTGAACTTATGTTGATCTCTTCAAGAAACAGATTAATATATCTCAATCTCCCCCAACCCCAAATACAAACACGGACACAACACACTCCCGCATGCAGCGTCCAGCCTCCCTGGATGAGCTAACTGATCATAATCTGAATAAGGAACTTAAAGAACTAATTCCTTGTGCACCCAGCCACAAAACTCGTCATACACTTGCCGAATTAATACACGGTTAATGTGGACTCGAGGCCAAGGACTTTGAGATGTGGACATACAGAAGAATTCTCGGAATTTCCTGGAGAGACCACGTCACGGCTGCACCACGATGGTCTTCTTCACGAAATTTTGGAGGGTATGGTTGAGGTAGAAACTGTAGATGGCGCCCTAGACGGGAGTATTTGCAGCAAGTGTTCGAGGACATGAGTTGTAGCCCTTATGCTGAGCTAAAGGGATCGAGATTCTGTTGCTGCAAACCAATCTGGATTGATACTACAAAAGAAGTTAATATACTAACTCTCAATCTCCCCAAGGCCCAAAAAACACGGACGGTGTACGAAATTCTATGTATTAATATTAATAAAAAATGTTTGCATCGATACGAAATATTGACCATCAATAATCTGCCACTCTATGGATTAAGGGATCAAGGTCCATAAACTGTATCGACGAGTGTGCAGTGTATGACATTCAATGTATTAATATTACTTTTATAACTGCTTACTCATGTTGTAAACTAGGGTATAAAAAGGGGTCTCGTATCAAATAAATTAGTACCAACTCAACTCCGGTCTTTGGATTTATCCTCAGTGCTGAACCTTGGTATTCCGGCATCACCATTTACGGCTGATGCCGTCATTTGTGATTTCGGGATCGGGATTTAAAGATAGAAAATATTATCAAATTAAATACATATAAGGAGATTGTCAACTAAAGATTGTGAAGAAAATTGATCTATGCATTTTATGACGGTTGCCATTTTCTTGACAGGCTGTGCTCTCTAGCATGCGATTACAGAAAAAAAATCAAGGAGACTTAACTGTCCTCCGGTGTGACGCGGGTGTGACGTGGATAAAATCCAGTCCAGTACTGTATTAGCTTGAAAATATGTTTTACATTATAAGTAAATTTTAAGTTATGAAGACATTATCGGTGTTGGTTACATCCTTTAAGGTGAAATATGTATTCGAAAATTGCTTGAATATATCATATTTATGGTCTTGAATAATATGTTCCAATTTGGAGTGTTGTAAAGGGACCGTAGTTTAAATTTTAAAGGGGTATAAAAATGGGTAGAATAAATATTTATCCCACTCCTGTTGCCGTAATTTGGCAATAAAAGTAATCGTTTCGGGATATGACACGTGTAATCGTTATTACAATCAAGGACGCTTTTGTCCCCGTCTTATTACAGATGCTTCAAACATAGTTATTTTCTTCCCCAATTAACTAGTTTAAGGATATATTTTATATTTTATTTAAGACTAGCTGAACCTGGCATTCGTTTCTTGCATCGTTTGACTTAATTTTTGCAATTTAATTTTTTTGCTTACTAAAACTATCGCGAGCATGCACACAGTAAATAAAATGTGTTTCATAGTAATTGGTTTCATCGGAATAATAATGGATTTATTTTACCCGTTCCCGTTCCCATTCCATTGCCGTCTTGTTCCCGTCCCGCTCCCGTTCGTTTACGTTTCCATTATACATTTTATTAATGATCTTCTTAATATGGTTATTGAGTCGGGGAATAATAAATTGATGAATAATAAATGCGGGATTATTTAACACTACATTATAGATTTTTGCCAATTATATTATTATTATATCAGTATTTGTATAGCGCTTTTTTATGACCGAATGGTCATTACAAAACAACTTCTTTGCATCTCTGAGTAAAAAGGTGGGACTTGAGTCTGCTTCTGAAGGATGCCTCCGCTTTAAGTTCTCTTAAGCTTTCCAGCAGGACATTGGTGCCGCGTAGCTGAAAGCACGATTCCCAAAAACCGTGCTAGGACTACCTCCCGTCAGCTGCCGGGTTTTTCTATTTACTCTGGCTGATCTGAGTGTCTCTCCACGCGAGCTTATCTCCGAAGGCTTGATCAGTTCTGTCAAATAACCCGGTGCAGTGCCGTTGAGTGCCTTACAAGCTAAGAGGCATAGTTTGTACTGGATTCTAGCCGGAACTCTCAACCGCATCAGTCGGTGTAGTGACAGAATTTGGGCGCGTTATATACTAGTCGAGCCGCTGCGTTTTGTAATGACTGCAATAGCTGCCAAGACTATACAAAAAGAAAAATCCTTGTGGGAAAATATACTATCAGATACCAGTTCATTGGGGTTCTCCTGTAAGTGATCAATGTTAGATAGACTTTAAACATGGATATAAAAAAAAAAAAAAATTTTTACTTAGTTTACTTATAATATTTTCAATAAATGTGTCGAAAATGATGCTAATGATAGATTTTAAGGAAATCAGATGATAAACTCGACGCTCTCAATGCTTGGAATATTTTTTACTAAGAAACGTCTCAACAATAAATTAATTATCTTTATTCAACATAACTTATTAGTATTTGTGTTTTGATAAATTCTATCTTGAGTAATTGGTGTAGCTGTTGTGTCACCAGTTTTCGTAGCTTTCTAGCTTGAAAGCCCCTGCCTACAGGCGGCTCTCACCTGCGGGCCGGTTCTCGCATAATCCCGCTAATCGCCCCTAATGGGGTTTTATCACACCGCCCACCTCCGCAGTACCCCGCCTACTGTGAGGGAAGGTGGGCGGGACAGGGAAAGCGCCTATTTTAAAGGGATTTATTAAAAAATTACATTTTTAATGACAAACGGATCACTTTGTCACATCATCGCGGGGTTACCAACCATTTTCACAATTTTTGAATATAAACAACATATTTTTGTACTTAATTAACACTAAAATAATAGATTTAACCGAGTTTTCTTTACATAGAGGTTCTAATTCTTTTAAAGCGTATTTAAACAAAGAAATAACTTACAAAATTATTGTTAGGGGTGGGCAGTATTCGGAAAACTTACTTAAACTCGGTACATTTTCAAAGCCAAAATCCAATGTTTCAAATTAAAGCGTTTAACCGATGAATCTTCACAGTATTGATTTATGGCCCACAGGCGTGGAATCTAACAACAGATCTTACTCATAAAATAAAGGTCACCCAACGTGTCATGGAGATATCAATGCTTGTTGTGTATCTATAAGATATAATCTTAGATCTCAGAAATCGAAGTACAATAAATAATATAAAAAATCATCGGGAATCGAACCCACAATCTTTGGCTCACTAAGCAAACCACTGGGCTATACCCGTCAGTAACAGTAAGTAAACTTTTCATATTAAGCTTCATTCAAAATATTTTTTATCTCGTATCTAGTATTAACATAAAATATTTTGAGCAATCATGATTTGACCACTATTTCGATTTTAAAGCGCACTATTTCTGGCTTAACCCAACGATCGCCGTAAGCACACATGAGCGCTCTACGTAGAGGATCGCCATAAGCGCATCTGTGCGCGCTTCGCAATATTCGAAAGACGTATTTCAAAATTTAATTACTATTTTCTCACAACGACATCTATGAATATTTTAAAATGTTAACAAATTAAAAAGGATAATTTGGGAGATATTCGAGAGTTGGTTGTTGCGCTGTTTCTAAAAACATGTGGCGATGAAGTGGTTAATCTTACTGTGAATGTTTGAGAAAGTGATCGTCACAAAATATTGTCATAAAGTTTTGGCATCCTACGCCTCGTCTCATGTCCCATTTTATTACCAAAGTTCCGCCTTACATTTCAAGTACATTTTATGTATAGTTAACGAACTAAGTAGTGTAAAGTAATGTATTATTCAAAGACTGTAATCAAGAGGGAACCGATTAATCCTCATAAACCATAAGAGGCGTATCATTAGCCCGAGAGAGCTATAATCGCAGATATCTGCGGTAATTTGCATAATTTCCTTGGAAGACTATGGGCGGTATCGATTGCTCTCTCCACGCCATTAAATAACGATTACCTGGTGTACCGATAAGCAATCCAAGTGAAACAAAGATAGTTATCTACTATATCTATAGGTGTACAATAATAAAATATTATTTAATACCATATATTATTTTTTTCCTTGTCTGTTGTATATCTGGCACATACAATCACAACAGATCTATCAGTTGCCATTGTACATGCTTGTCATAGTACAACATTTCTATGAACGAAGGGTAGCTGGGATGTTTATAGTTTTCCGATGACCTTTATGCAGGAGCCAGGAAAAGAAACAGCAGCTGGAGTATTCGAGGAACATTTTGGGTGATTCTTAAATAAGAATTTTCAGAGCGATTGGATGTTTAGTACAACACTCGAATTGGTTGAGTTATTGACCTGAACTATTTATTTGTAGAGGTGATATAAAGCAAGAAATCAAAATTAACCAATCAAAACAGTAATCTGGATCTTAAAATAGTACAACATATTAAATAGTCAGTTTGGAATGAACTTAAGTCATTATGTAAAGTTATTAATGGTCAGTATTGCTTAAATAGTCAGTTTATAAATACTAATAGAACAGTGGAGTGACGTCCAAGAATTAGAAAACGAAGGATTCGCCGACCCTCTGCAAGAAAGACTGACAACACCAGAAAAATAGTAAGAGTATCCTAGATGCGGAAGGCGGAGAATTGAGAAGGATGGAGACTCATATGAGAGGACTGCGTTCAACAGTGGTCGAACAGATCATGATCATACAACATAAACAAGTACTGGTAAGGTTAGGTTAAATTTTATGGTTACGGCTTATATAAAATTAATAATTGCTTTATGTATCAGTTATAACACCATTAATGCAGGATAATGATCGTTGAATTTAAATACTGATTATGTTCAAATATTTTTTCTCATATTTAAAAACTGTTCATCATTATACAAAAACAAAAAAGATAAGTTAAATACATCGCATACATTTATTGTACATGCAAGCATACGTAATGTGTTTTTGTAAGAATTGATTTGGCGATTTGGTGGGCGGTAAACGGTCCCAGTGGGGGCGGGTGGAGTGGGTGGAGTGGGCGGGCCGAGCTCGGAGGGATTCCGCCCACTTGATTGCCTTACACATGACCCTCCCTGTACTGGACCAATCATTCACTGAAGGCAGCTGGTCAGAGAGTAATTTTCAGCACCAAATGCCGCTGCGGATGGAAGAGAACGGAATTATTAAAGATTTATAATCAGCATTGGAGAGACGTTGAAGAAGTGTACAAATGATAATTTTAATGCTTTTTAGAAAAAAAAAAAAAGGTTTTGTTACAAGTTCAGAAAAACACAAACATATTTATGTTTTGACATCAGTATGATATAGCCCTTGGTGACTGGTACCGAAAACATCGAAATACAATCTTTGGTCTCTTATTTTCGTTCGCTCATCGGACAAGCATGTGTTGTCATTTTGTAATGCCGTTAAGAGGACTAGTTGTTAAGATCGCCAATTGCGGCGCTGGGTGTCACCGACCACGGCGCCCGGTGCCAAGTCAGTTGTGTGCCGATCGCGAGCAGGTCGTATTATGGCCGGCCCGGCATGTTATTCCGATAGGGCCGGAAGTTAATCACGAAAATATATGTGCTTCTGGAAAAGTCTGTGTGTTGTTCTTCTGCTCCTCCTCCAGACACCACGCAATTCAATAATTAACTTAGAGAGTAGGATGTAAATTTTTATCCTTTATCGAATAAAAAAAGCATAAGAATAGCAAATGTGATTCTTCAACCTAAGGCTTTTTCATTTTTTTATAACGAAAAAAATAGTTTAACGAATGAAATGGAAAGAGTACACACAGAGCTTTAAAATGATACCAACCACAACATGCTTACTTGACGCTACTATTGACAAACTGATTTTAAAGTGACGCTTCAGAAAAAATAACTTTTCTTTCCGATTAACCTAATATATGTTCTTCTTTAGCCTCGCCATTCCCCATCATCTGGGGTCAGCTCTCCTTATGTACATTCGCCGTATCTGTCTGTCCTGCGTTGCATTCTCGGTCAAGCTCAGAGTTTTCAGATTCTTGTCTACAGTTGCAGTCCAGGTTGCCTTTGGTCTTCCAGATCTTCTTTTCAGCGTGGGTGTGTTGAGGGCTCTCTTCACCATGTGGTCCTCATATCTGCGTGTCACATGCCCATACCATCTTAGGTCAACCTTATATTTATATGTACGAGTTATAAATAAATGTGTGTTATCAAGATTGTTTAATTGTTATTACGTATTTGAAAGGTTCTCGCTTTTTTTATTTTTTACACATATCGTTTTTCTAGGATCCCTTGAAAAACGAAATCGTCATCATCAGTCTGTATCCGTCCACCGTTGAACATAAGCCTCCAGCATGAGTCTCCATTGTCTTCGATCCTCCGCCTTTCACATCCAGGTCACTCCCGATATTCATCTTATGTCGTCAGTCCATCTTGCAGGGGGTCAAACAATGTTTCGTTTGAAAAACGAAATAACGAGATTTAACTGTATATCAAATATTCAGTGTTTCTAAACAAGTTAGTGGCATCAGACAACAGCGGTGCACGTCGCTGCTGTTATTAATATCAGCCAACGGCACATTACGCTGCGAAGACAATAAGTTACCGAGATAATTGGTTTTAGGAGGATGATTGGTTTCAGCCAAACTTTGCCCCTTGCAGCGCCAATTTGCAGAACAGTTGAAAAACAACGCTTTTCAACTATGCATTACAAATGTTATGTTTTCAACGGAAAAAATCCTTTTACTTCATGAGTTCTGGTAATGAAGCATTTTTATGTAAGCTCACTATCACATATAAACATATGCCTCTTGCGAGAAGGATCAGACTGTTAAGCAAATCGCCTCGGATATTGATATATTTCACGTAAGGAAGGCCCAATTCAGACATGAACTTAACGAGTTTTTTAGAGAAATAATTTGTTGGCGTCGTCTGTTTGACGAGCATTGGGACCTTCTGATGCTTGTCTTTATTACTTTGTTCTTAGTACCTAAATTTGTATGTATTGTATTTTTTTATTTTAGGATTAATTCTTATTGTACTTCAGAAATGAATTGAGTTGTTAAAATTTGTAATGTTTGTGTAAGTGGAAAAAAAATTAACAAATTGAACAAACTTCACCCAAAAATATGCCTTGGATACTAAAGATACAGCAGTCGTTTTTTTCAAGTCTTTGGTGGTAGTCGGAAACCATATAAATATTTTATGTAAACACATACAAGAAAATACCAATGGTGATAGTGATGCTGAAGTCTCATCTGTGAATTCTATGACGCTTAACATTTTATATATAATGTAAGGGCTTCTTATATTTGTATGAAATAAATTGAATATATAATAGCACTAGCATTAATGTTAAGATATTAAACTATTAAAGGTAAAATAGGTAAGTAAAGGTAAGGTAAGCTATGAATCTTTTATATGAGCAGACAATTTTTGCGTCATCTCCTTTATTATATCTAATCAACAAATAACACACCTTAGATAGATTCTTGAAAAAAAAAAACGTTTTTAAATTAAACTACTTGTTAACTCCTGCCTTTGTAAATCCGGAATATTCTTATTGATCAGAGATTGAATGATAACAATGGAAACGGAATTTCGGACTTCCTCTTCCGGCCAATCTTTTCAACCCAGCGAAAACAAAAACAAAATGAGGGAGTTGGTAGAACAAAGGACAACCTCGAACGGAGTTGGTAGAACAAAGGACAACCTCGAACGGTGGGGAATGCTTCGGCAGGGAGAGACACTATTGTGCGACTGTGGAGACCTGCAGACCACCTCACACCTACGATGCTGCTCCATGTGCCCAACAAGTTGCACATCTCAGGAACTAATGCTGGGCAACACATGAGCTATCGATGTTGCCAGATATTGGGAAAAAATAGTTTGACGTCGCTGACACGAAGAAGAAGATAACAATATAAAATCGTTGATACTGCTAAATATTCTTCTAGGTATCAGGTTGGAAAAACCCATTCACTATGGACTAACCGTCGATATGCCGAAGATCAAAAATTGAATTACAAGGAATTTTCTAAGTTGAACACAAAAATATAGTATTATATAATGGCTTAATACATAAAGATAACACATAGCCCTCGAAATCGTTATGTCTTTTTTCAATAGTTTAACCTGCACACATATACAATCTGTAAATATGTGTGTACTAACGTAGGAACTAATACTAGTACATACCTATACCTTGCCACTCCCAGTTTATAATTTAAACTATTATTGAAGAAGGTGTCCAGGGAAGACGGAACATGTAATCGTTTTAAATAAATGTGAATCAAAACAAAGTATTTGACAATTTTTGACTTTAATTAATTTAAAATTATAATATAATATCCCCTAAATACAAAAACGTAATTATGTACAGTGGTTTTCAAGTAGGAAAATTTGACTTATAGACAAATTCAGAGAAAATGTGTGGTACTGTTAATATATAAATATAACACTTGCACATTAGTTTTAAGAACAGTTGGATTGTTTTAAATGTACGGTTTGGGAGCAACTGGCTCTACAGAGTAATGCAGTGGAGTGCAGTCGGAGGCCACACTAGTTCTAATAACAACAATTGCATACAAAACAATTATTTCCATCATTTCGGTATGCGCTTGCACCCGGGGCGGCTGGCTCTTTAGTAGTGGTCTACCACCAAACTACACAAACTGGTGCATAGGCGTCCACTCCTCTGTACTAGGAAAAACTTCTCTAGAATCTATTATTATATTCTTATATTAGTATATGTATAGCGCTATTTTAAGACCGAATGGTCATTCCAAAAGCGCTTCTTCTAAATAAAAAGGTGAGTCTTTAGTAAAGTAAAAGTCTGCTTCTGAAGGATGCCTCCGTCTATTGGTGCCGCGCAGCTAAAAGCACGATTGCCAAAAACCTGCTAGGACTAACTCCCGTCAGCTGCAGGGTGCTTCTATTTTCTATGGCTGATCTGAGTGTCTCTCCACGCGCGCTTACTTTTGAAGGCTTGATCAGTTCTGTCAAATAGCTCGCTGAATTTCCGTTGAGTGCCTTATAAGCTAAGAGGCATAATTTGTACTGGATTCTAGCCGGAACTCTCAACCAATGCAGTCGGTGTAGTATCGCAGTAATGTGCCGCTGCGTTTTGTAACGACTGCAATCGCTTTAATTTTTTGCTCCAAATGTATAAATACAAATAGTCTCCAAAATGGACTACTTCAAAGCACTGCAAAATTATCAAAAAAAGCTAATTTTCTTCGTAGTATCAATCCGGTGGATTGGTTTTCAGCAACAGAATCTTGCATCTCGATCTCCATTCCTCTCGATTCTCCGCAACCCTTTTCAGCTCAGCATAAGCGCTACAATTCATGTCCTCGAATACTTGCAGCAAACACTCCCGTCTAGGGCGCCCCCTACAGTTTCTACCCTCAACCATCCCCTCCACAATATCGTGAAGAAGACCATCGTGGCGCATGATGTGACCAATCCAACGGGCTCGCCTCTCTGAGATGGTTCTTATTAGGTGCCTATTTTCCTTGATTATCCTGAGAACCTCATTGTTCGTGACGTGGTCTCTCCAGGAAATTCCGAGAATTCTTCTGTACGACCACATCTCAAAGGCCTCTAGTCTTTTTTTTATCACTTTCAGATAAGCACCATGTCTCACAGCCGTACATCAAGACGCTCTAAACAAGTGTTTTGGCAAGTTGCTTGCGGAGCCTTAAAGTAATATTTTTGACTCAAGAATTTTTGCTTTTTTATTGAAAATGATTAAAATAAGCTAATATCAGCGTACAAAGATTTTTAAAAAAGACTAAATGTATGCGTTTAGTATCATTAAAGTAATATTACAATCATTTTTTCACATTTGTTAATAGCCACAAATGTCTTAGATTTAAGCTTCATGGAGTATCGAATTGGCAACCTGTTATAAAATAAAGTCAAAGTAAAATAAACATGTTAACTCTTATGTAAAGCTACTTGGCTGCAATTTCACATTTAAAAAGCTAATGCATTTTCAGCTGAATATTATATTTCTATTAATAAATCCAACTGAAAGCTCCATATTCGGGCAAAATTATAGGAACTTGTTAATTTGACTGTGAAAGCTCGACGGAACACATTGTTTCAATTATTATTTCCTGAAGCACTGTATGGAACTTTTTCACTAGAACAGGTTTGCGAGATTTGCAGTTGTTTGCACGTGAGATTGATTTTTAATATTTGATGGAATTTCGTTTGTTCCAAACAAAGTCTTGTGTATTACATGACTAAAATAATAACGTTCTGTACCTAATCAAAAAACATAAACTAAAAGTGCCTTATTACTTCTTAACCCTTTCATTACGGCTCGGTTTGAGTACAAATTATACTGTCAATTATAAAACTAGTATTGGAAGCATAAATATACTTAGCTGGTCTATTTTCATATATCACAATGGTTCTTGTACCCTTTAGCTATCAGATGATGCTTAAAAAACTTTTCTAAGAAAGTAGTAAAACGAAATATTATGTCAACCGATGTCAATGGTCGGTGAATCTTATGACGGCATATGACGGCAACCGATGCGAAATGTTTAATACAACTAGTATTATATTTTTATTTTACGAGTATTTACACTCATTCAAATCAATATCTAATAGAATGATATAATCTCGTACATACCATATTTAAATCGGCTTATTTTTGTAACTTGGTGGCCTTTTTTAAATTTAAATTTAAATTTCGAAGCATCTTTTGGAATAAAAAAATAAAAAATAATAATAACTCTTCTCATGATATAAAGTGACACACTAATGTGTCATATTCCATCCATTTAACTCAAAAGATCTGTCAGATCCTAAGTAGATTTATCAAATGCTGGCGGGTATAGCTCAATGGTCAAAGCGTTTGCTTTGCAAGCGAAAGGTCGTTTGTTCGATCCCTGACGGAGATAATAAGAAAAAGGATTTTAATCAATTTCTGAGCTCTAAAATACCCCCGGTTGGTGTGAATTTGACCCCTCACCCGTAAAATGCCATTCATAGCATATTAATTAAAATTGGTGGTAGACGAAAGTCTTCGCGTGAAGACCACCCATTCATAGTAAATTCTTGTAATAACAAGCATGATCCGAGAATCTTGGGCTGTAGTCTATGACGTTGGCGGATCAGCACTCCACATGCAGCGCTTAGCCATATGCACCATGGTAAATGTCATATAATTCCACAGATGATACTTCAGAATTACTATCACCATCTGTTGGTATTCTCCGGTTTTCTAACATTTTTTATTTTTTTATTTAAACTTCTTATCTAAAATATTAAAATTGATTCAGCCTTAACTTTCACATTACTATGAGACATTGGATTCATTTTTACACCGTAGTTATAATTATGTCGACTTAGAGTGTGCTTTTACCAAAACCCCGATCATAAAAACCTATTGCCTTAGAGTATATTCACACATGATTTTTTCTTATTCGTGTACATAATTGAAAAATCTGAAAAAATTATTATCATCAAAAGTTTATCATGATCTCCACATAACAACAGCTTTTACACGCCTTTTCCTCAGGCAACGTCTTGCCGACCTAGTTGAGAATCGTAAAGACTACCCCGCGATCAAAACTACACATGCTCAATTGTTAGAGTTAAAATAATATATTTTGCATATTTTATTTTCTTAAGTATTTCATACAAATAATGGGCAGTAATAATTGAGCGAACGGTCAGTAATAAATACCTAAAAATGGTAAGTAAAAAATAATCATTTGGAAGTAGAAAAAAATAATAATTGGAAATAATTAATAATAGGTTTGGTTAGGTTAGATTTTCATTTTATGACTTAATTATTCATTCATTTCACATTTTTTGTACCAATATTTAATATATAACTGTCATTTTAATTTTATTCTTTTCTTCGTAGTATCAATCCGGTGGATTGGTTTGCAACAACAGAATCTTGCATCTCGATCTCAATTCTTCTCGGTCCTCCGCAACCCTTTTCAGCTGAGCATAAGCGCAACAATTCATTTCCTCGAATACTTGCTGCAAATACTCCCGTCTAGGGCGCCTTCTACAGTTTCTACCCTCAACCATCCCCTCCACAATATCGTGAAGGAGACCATCGTGGCGCACGATGTGACCATTATTTTATTACTGACCGCATTAATACTGACACAGTGGATACGTACAACTCATTTAATCTACTGCCAATTGATTAAACTTACTGCCAAAACCTTGAATTAGTCACTGAGCAAAGAAATACAGGGAGCGGCAAAAGAGCTGACGGTTTTCGAAGATGTTTTGATTTAAGACAGTCAGATTTTTTTGCCGCTCCCTGTACAGGCCATATTTTTTAGCTGATTTTATGGACGATGGAAAATGTTTTGCATCAGGTTCTTAGTAGCTGTAGTATCCATACCGATTTTGAATTTTATGTTTATATTTTCTATATCCAAAGATAAAAATATTGTTTATAGACATTTATCAAAGGTTTCATTATAACAAAGCGTTATCAGAACCCATCGGAAAACACCCTTTACCCACCCATGGCCCACCCACTAACCACCCATTACCCACCTGAGGGTGGTCCAACTTCCCTAAGTTAACATTGTAATTCTTTGAACCGTGTGTTCAAAGAGGTGATCGCACACACACTTGAATATGTATGTTTGCAGATGATGTTATATCTTAACTAGGGGCTTCGCTTCTTGTCCCTACGCGTCCAAATCTCAAGTCAGTAAAAAATATCTTAATATTTTTTTGATGATTAGTAAATCATAAAACAATTAAAGCAATTGAAGTCATTACAAAACGCAGAGGCTTTAATTGTGTACAACGGGCTCAAATTTACGACACATTACTCCAATACTACATCAACTGCATTGGTTGAGAGTTCCGGTTAGAATAAAGTACAAACGGTTTTTTACCGGCGGTCATAGCTCAATGGTCAAAGCGTTTGCTTCGCAAGCCAAAGGTAGTGGATTCGATCCCCGACGGAGTTAAAAAAAAATATATTTTAAATATATTTAAAATATTGTAAATAAAATACCCCTGGTTGGTGTGAATTTGATCCATCACCCGTAAAGTACCAGTCATAGCCTATTAATTAAAATTGATGGTAGACGAAAGTTGTCTCACGAAGACCTCCCATTCATCGTAAGTTCCTGTAATAATAAAGGATGATGCGTGAATCTTTGGCTGTTGTCTATGACGTTGGCGGATCAAAACTCCACATGCAGCGTTAAGCCATATACACCATGGTAAGCGTCATAGAATTTCACAGATGAGACATCATAATTACTATCACCATATCTCGGTATCCACCTGTATGTGTTTATATAAAAAAGCTCTGCCTTAGCTTATAAAGCACTCCACGGAACTGCATCGAGCTATTTGACAGAGCTTATAAAGTCATCGGAAATAAGCTAGATGAAGTATAAACAAGCTGCAGCTGACAAGAGTTTACCCTAGCACCATCTTTGGCAATCGTGCTTTTAGCTACGCTGCACCAACGGCTCGCTATTGGAAAGTATAAAAAAGCTGAAAACGGAGGCAATTTTCAGAGACAGACTCAAGCCTAACCATTTTAGGCAGCAATAAAGCGGTCTTAGAAATACCATTTGGTCATAAAAAAGCGCAATATATTTACTGTTATACTAATAGTAATACAATCTACACCGAACAACACCCCTGCAAGTGTGATCAAAATCGGAGAAAAGAAGAAATTTGCCACATGGCTCAACTCAAAAGCCACAATTTTAAACCTAGCCAAACCTACGTAATATTAATACTCGTAAATATAATTGATTTCATATTGTTTCTGTAAATAATATATTTACATTAAATAATTATTATCAGTGACATCTCTGAATAGAGCATCAAATTGAAATACTTCTCAATTATAAACCGATTATGTTATTATGCTCCGACTTAGAAGATGATTAATATTCCACAAACTTGATAACATTCCAAATTAATACGGTTAATGAAAGCCTCGCGATTCCACAAACTTCCTCGGATAGTTACAGCTGGGATACTCCACATAATAATTATTGTTTCTATAGTTTTTGGACAGCTCGTGATAAGATTTAGGGCGATTTGCGGTTGAATTTATTACGCCATTGAAATCCACATAAAAGCCAGTTTAAATTAAGACCAAGTTTATAATTATGGTTTAACATTATTCATTTTAAACTGTCTTAAAGAACTAATTCCTCCTGCACCCACCCGCAACCGACAAACTCGTCTTACACTTGCCGAACATCCATACACGGTTGTCGACCAAGAACTGGCAGTTTGCAAAGTTCCTTCCTTAATGCCACCGGTAAGCTTTGGAATGCTCTTCCAGCGTCTGTGTTTTTCCTCCTTCATTCAATCTGGATCTCTTCAAGAAAGAGATAAATATACATATTTGTAATCTCCCTAACCCACACACAAACACGTACACATCACACGTTTCCCGAATGCAGCGTCCAGCCTCCCTGACTGAGCGTCAGAGAGTGCACTGGTCTTGACCGGGTGTGCTATCCTGCGTGCGATTACCTTAAAAAAAAAAAACTTCTACATTTCCCATATCTGTTCTATATCATGAAAACATTATAAATACAAATTGCCATCATTTAGTTACGTCATCCATTCCCACGTATTTCGTGGTGAGCAACGTGTTGCCAAAGAAGGCAATTCGAGACTCGCTGTAGTATACTAACTTCGGAGCCGTAGACTGACGTCATTTTGACATTTAACTGATGCTCCTAGAATCACGGAAAAACCTTCAGCCACTCCTCGTTTTATAATATATCTGCCCGTGAAGGTCCACAATTTGAATGGCTCCCTACAACATTCAAAGAAGAAACACGAGCATTTTAAGAAATATCGGTACATCACCATTTGTCGGTATATCCTGTATGTGTTTACTTAAAAAAATGTGACAATGCTTGTATCACACCACCAAAAATTGTTCATAGATATATAAGGTGAAAATTTTAAATTGCTGAATGGAAAAAAATATTAATTTAATTAAGAACTTAGTCGGGATTCGAACCCACAACTAAATATCACGACCTCTGGACATTTTTTAAATTTTAATTTTTTTTTAGTTTTCATATATTTTTTGAATGCCACCGTAACATTTTCTTCAGTCTATTTCAATATTATTATGCACATTTTTTTTATAAAAAATTACAAACAAGATTTATTAAGCAAATGTTACATATCTTATATTTACAATCTTTGCCTTACAGTTGGCAATAACGTAACAAAAATAATGTTCTCAGTGTATGCCTAAGACAGTGATAGGAAAACTATGGCCCCCGAGCCATATTTGACCATTCAAATATAAAACATCTCTTCAATCTCTTTCACAATATTTTAAAAAATTAGATTTATAAAAATAATTAAGAAAATTGTATTTTTTTTTCCAATATTATTTTAGTGAATATTTTTAAGGATATTCTTCTTCGTAGTATCAATCCAGTGGATTAGTTTGTAGCGAAAAAATCTTGCATCTCGATTTCTGCTCTTCTCGAATACTCTCGTCTGGGGCGCCCTCTGCAGCTTATACCCTCAACCGTCCCTTCCACAATATCGTGAAGAAGACCATCGTGGCGCTTGATTTGACCGATCCATCGTGCTCGCCTCTCTGAGAAGGTTCTTATTAAGGATAATATCAAGAAGTATTTTAAACGGGAACTTTTTTTATATTATTTTTCCAACTAAGCTATTTATGTTCGCTTTTTTTTCAAAAATTCAACTCGAAATCAGTGGAATTAAAAATTTTGTAGATAATTTTAAGATGACAATTTCAAATAATTTGGAAAATAGTATAAGAAATGGTTAACAGTTACTTTTCACGACAAATATTTGTGATGTGTCGCGATTTGTAGACTCTATAAGACTGAAATATGTTCTTAGTGTATAAGCCGTGGAGCTTACCTAGAAAGATTAAATAATTACAGTCGAAAACAAACATAGATATTTGCCTGAATTTCATAACTAAAGATAATATTTTCAGCGAAGGAGTGTAATGCCTTAACAAGTATCTCACACTCACTCATTTCGTAAGTAGATATTTCCTGAAATGTAAATAAATGCGCTAGAGATTTAACACATTTCAATTTCAATTTATTTTTCCTTTTAGAAACATTACAAATAACAATATTTAATTCATTTCTAAAACAGGATAAATAAGAATTTATAAATAACATAATAATAATAGGATCATTTAAAAAGTCCCGGAGCCCGCTAAACAGAAGACTCCACGAAACTACTTTGATAAATAAATTCGTGGAGCTCATGTCGAAACTGGGCTTCTCTCAAGTGGAATACATCAATATTCGAGGCGATATCGCTGAACAGTCTGATCACTCTCCCAAGAGGCATAGTCCCTGGCAGGTTAGTATTAACTCTAGGAAGAACAAACAATCTGTGCC
The DNA here is from genome assembly GCA_022606575.1 of Glossosoma conforme. Lineage (NCBI taxonomy): Eukaryota > Metazoa > Arthropoda > Insecta > Trichoptera > Glossosomatidae > Glossosoma > Glossosoma conforme. The sequence goes on from JAGTXR010000007.1 coordinate 4,546,537, forward strand.
TCCTTATCCTTAAATAATTAAATATATGAAGTCATCTCTACGTGGATTGTTAATAATGATGAAGAAACATTTATATACCTTTAGTTACTTGTACATAAACAAATATATTATTTAATCACACACAAAAATCTATATAAAATATCATATTATATGTCATTTTTCTCGTCGATTTCAAAGAAAAGGAACGGCAGACGCTGGGACTCGAACCGTAAGTTCTATTTTATACTAATATAGGTATGTATAAAGTATACTAATCTAGGTAATGTATATATAAATTTAGGTATGCATAAAGGATAAAAACACATACATTTACGAGTATCATTTTTTAGGTAGAGGAAAATCCACATCAATTGGAACTATCCATAAAGCTTATTAATTTATTATACACATATTTTTATTTGTAAATCGACTGGAATCAAAACCACGATTATTGGTATGGTAAGCAATAGCTTAATCTCTAAGCCATACTCGGCGGTAAATTTTATTTGATGGTTATTTTGCGCTTGAAAACTGAAATTACACAAATTTAATTATAATTCCTTTGTTGAGCGCACTCGTTGCTGAATTTCATTGAAAACTCTCTAACGGATTGAATTCAGTGTATTATTGCGTTCACCGGGGCTAGGCACTGCATCATTTCCGATGGAGGATATCATTATTTGATGCATTCGTAAGCTGTTGTGCATAAAACATGAGATGCACTGGAAATGCAGCCAAGGAACGCAGCTTTGGAGGAATGCGAGGCGGGATCGTTTAGTTATAAGGAAGGAAACTAGACATAATGCGCTTTAAATACTACTCTATCTCAAGCAAACCAATCGATGAAAGAACACAATTCCAAACAGTACAGTAAAATAGTGGTTATTAAATTAATTTATTTATTATCAGCATTTTTTTTAACCTTCCATTAATACAAATCACTTGCAATTTTTACAAACACTCAAAGATGTCATGGATATACTAAAGTAGTTTTACTAACTACTACTTTACGCGCTTTGTAAACGCGGTTTTTTCACATACAATTTAAACGCCTTTTGTCTAAGCTTTTGGGCTCTTGTCTTCTTGAAGGTGCATCAGTTATAATACTTCATGCGCAATATGTGAGACTCTCAGCTGTCGCAAATCAAAATAAGTACTGTTTTTATATTACATAATAAGCTTTTATAATTTCGATTGTTTTATTTTACTAGAAGATTCTTTTAAGTAACATAAAGTCACATATATAAAATGGCTACCGTCAAGCAACAATAAAAATGTGAAATTAAGGGACTTCAGTCTTTTTATTTTTATTTATTGAGTCACTTTGTTCTGGTCGCCTAAGCGGCTCTTTAGGAACTGTATATAAGACTATATTATATTGAATACATATTTATTTTACAATTAGTGAATACATGTTTTGGCCATTTTGAGTCATTGATTTGAAAAAATCTATATTTTTAAATTAAATATTGTAGAATGAATTCTAAAATAAATATTATATTTATGATTGCATAGTATAATAAAACTTCTTGAAACATGTATGGAAGAAAATTATTTAGTGAGTAATCCACAAAAATTCAATGACATCGACATCAAGTCTATGTGGAAACCTTGAAGCCTAATTTAATGAAGAAAATTTTTCAATTTAGAGATTTTTCAATGTTCAATCAAGGTGGCAAAATCAATATTGCACACATTACACAAAAACCTTTTTGATAATATATTATTTATCGTAATAGTGTCAATTTACGGGAATGTCCTTTTGAATGCCCCTCATATATGTAATACTAATAGTATGCACTTTCATACGACTCAAGTGCAGAGGCAACTGTTTACTAAGATGATGTTTTCGCAGACATAGAAATTCAATATCCGATCAAAAAGTGCATTTCGTAACTTGCGAATATTGCACATGTATGCACTTACACAGTAATTGGTTGCCTCTTCTTATGTGACACAGAAAGATGCATAAAATTGTATATTTCGATTTTATTGAAGATGCTCCATAGATCATTAGAATTATACCATATTTTAATTTCAATTTTCATTATTTTTTTCCCTTACATCAAAAAATTAAACAACTCAATTCATTTCCGAAGTACAATAAAAAATAATCCTAAGATAAAAAAATACAATATATACAAATATAGGTACTTATGAATAAGTACTAAGAAAAAAAAGTAATAAAGACAAGCAACAGAAGGTCCCAACGCTCATCAAACAGACGACGCCAACAAATTATTCCTCCAAAGAAACTCGTGGAGTGCATGTCTAAATTGGGCCTCCCTTACGTGAAATATATCAACATCCGAGGCGATTTGGTTAAACAATCTGATCTTTTAGTAAGTAATAACCATGTGTACTCATTAGTTTGAGCATTAACATCATCAGTCTGTTGAACTTAGGCCTCCCGTACGAGTCTTTATCATTTCAGACCCTTCGCCTTCCGCATCAAGGCTACTCCCGCTTTTCTTATGATGTGGGGGGATGACCAAGGCTTCGTTAGCCAGTTTTTGGATCCTCGTTATAAACTGCCACTACACTCTTTTGTGGCCCACCATTATTGTTGCTTCATTACATGTCTGATTTGCATGTAGGAGCTATGCCGACATTTAATGCACAGTTCTTGACGGCCTTCCAGGATTTAAATTTGATTTATTATATTTCTTTCAGAAACATTACAAATTTTATTTAATACGATTATGAAATAAGATGTAATACAAGAGAAACAATTTATAAATATAGGTATTTATTATTATTAACAACAATTATTTAAAATTCCCTAAGCTCGCTAAGCAAAAGACTCCACGAAATTAATTTGATAAATAAATTCGTGGAGCTCATGTCAAAACTGAGCTTTTCTCAAGCGGAATATATCAAAATTTGAGGCGATATGGTTGAACAGTCTGATCACTCTCCCAAGAAGCATAGTCTCTGGCAGGTTAGTATTACTTCTAGGAAGAACAAACAATCTGTGCCTCCTTATCCTTAAAAAATTGTCAGGGACAAACAAACCGATTTCCAACAAAATATCAGGATTTCTGAACACACCGCGCACTAGCCGAAAGAAATGCATACTCAAGCACAAATCTCTTCCAGTTCTCAACTTATTGTATCCCAACATACCTCGTGTCAAGTTAGATGGGTACAGTCACGGATAATATCCATACATCCTCATGTAAAGAAACCTCAAAATTTCTTCTGAACTCTCTCCAACATGAGGTCATATTTATACTCGTGGGGAGTACAAATAACACATTCGCTCTCAAGTATGCTACGAACCAATGAATTGTACAGTATAATCAGTACTTAAGTGCTCGAGAAAGTCTTGGCACTACGAAGCACAAATTCTAACATTCACAAATCCTTTCACACGATGACGAGAGTCCGACAGCCTAAAAAACTCTCATGCGGCATCCGATGAATATGCGTGAAAATGGGAAATAAAATGTGCTTTTGTAGTTTTTTTATTGATATAAAGTTAAAATATTTTTTTATTTTTTTCCATTAAATAATCGATTACAGATCATCTGAAATTTAACGAAATCGACTAAAATGGATGTTGTCGCTCAGAAATGGTATTTACGTACATGCGCCAACGCCGAAAGTGCTCCGACAGGCGTGGGATTACGGCGGAATGGAAATTTTGCATATTTAGTACACAGTCACTGCTCGAGACGTCGCGCAGATATTTCTCAATAGAAAAAAAATGTTTTCACGTCCTGAAAATAGGAAAAATTCATGCAAATGAAACGCTCTTTGACAGATTGCCTGTACGGGCTGGGCTACGACTGAAATTTCGGAAGATTTCTTCAGCCATAGTACTGAGACGAACGAGACTATCGCGCACACGAAAACTTGTAAATAGTTACATTACGTACATTTTTTTCACTGCGAAATTATTTTTCTGTGGCCCTCATACTTGAAAAGATAAGGAAAAACCGCCTAAGATAGTATGGGCATGTGACACGGAGAGATGAGGACCACATGGTGAAGAGAGCCCTCAATACCCACGCTGAGAAGAAGACCAGGAAGACCACAGGCAACCTAGACTGCAACTGTAGACATGGATCTGAAAACTCTGGGTCAGGCATGGCGAATGTTCACAAGGAGAGCTGACCCCAGATGATGGGAAATGGCTAGGCTAAAGAAGAAGAAGAAATCATTTTCTAAGTCCAGGCCTTGAGAGTGTGGAGTTAATCATTTGATTAAAAAAATGCTGACTGCCAAACGCCAAATTATGCCATGTAATATCAAATATATTTCTAGAGGCCGTAAAGAGTTAAATATATATTAAAGAAAATATCTTTATCCAAGTATTTTAATTCTTTTTTATATTTATTAGAATTTTAATATTACACGTTCTACCTCAAGTAACTAATATCTTAACTTTCAGTGATTTTAAGTATCACAACATTTACTTAACCTCTGATTCTGTTGAGAATTATTTAATGAAAAGGTAAAGGATAATGCTTTATTTTCTTGAATATATATTATCTTAGGTTAAGATAGCATCCACTTTTCCAGTGGTAATAAAACATTATTAACGAGGTTCACGTTGGATCACCGATGTTCAGCAACATTTGGTGAGTGAAAAAATTTAGATGGGTCACCGCCTGTTGCTAACTGCGTGTCGCTGGTTGAGTTGAGCCGATCTTTAGAGCCAAAATATATGTTCCAAATAAATTATATTCATCTACATTGCAATCAGATGCTTAGCGAATTAAAAAATTTGGTAACAGAGATAAAAGTATGTATGGTTCAGTTAGAGCCAGGCCACGAGAGCGTCGGGCTGATCATCCGATCTCCTTACAAACCATAATCATTGAACACTCAAATATTTCTTTGATACTATGCAGTCTATGCAAGTTGGCGGACTCTTGCCCTGGAGGCTCCTATGCACCATCTATGTTACTATGTGAGCCTCCGAGTATACAGATATTCTGGGACAAGGCATAGACAATCTGTGAGCTAACGAAATTGTGAAACGGGAATTCGTGGTGTCCATCTGTTCCGAATACGAAGCGGATACGATAATAAAATAGTTCTGTTAATTAACATTCGGCCTATTGTTTATTTGTCCGAATGACCATTGGTCGAAAATAATCTTGAACCAAATATCTATCGGCTAGATTTTGTGCGGCCAAATATTCAGATCCCATGTTTAGTATAATATTATTTACTATCAACATATTTGGGATAAATCTGTTAGCAATCAACAGTTAAAATGATAAGATTTCACTTAAGAGAGATTTTGGTTAAATGAATTAGCATAATTTTGATGAGTATAATTAAAGATAACAAACCAATTCGTTCTTCTTCTTCGTGTCAGCGACGTCAAATTATTTTTTTCCAATATCTGGCAACATCGATAGCTCGTGTGTTGCCCAGCATTAGGTCCTGAGATGTGCAACTTGTTGGGCACATGGAGAGGCATCGTAGGTGTGAGGCGGTCTGCAGGTCTCCACAGTCGCACAATAGTGTCTCTCCCTGCCGAAGCATTCCCCACCGCTCGAGGTTGTCCATTGTTCTACCAACTCCGGTTCTTAATCTGTTTAGGGATTTTCAGGTCGGCCAGTCAAGGCTCTTGCCAGTTGGGAGGCCTTCCTTTGGACTAATGAAATCCTCTGGTGCGATTTGTTGCCAGAGTTGGAGTCTCTTATTTTCAGGGCCGGATGTGGATTTCAGGAAGCTGCTTCGAGACTTCAATCTCTGTGTTGGGGGTATCTGATTATACAAGCAGTGGGACGGTTGGTTGATTGCCTTACGCATTTCTTCGGCGCATATGACTTTGCGTCTTATGTTCGGTGGTGCGATACCAGCCAAGGGGTATAGTTTAGAAATGGGTGTTGGTTTAAGGCAGCCTGTGACGACTCTGCATGCATCAATCAGGGCAGTATCCACTTGATTACTGTGGGCTGATCGACCCCACACTGGTGCCGCATATTTTCCGGCTGAGAAACAAAGTGCTAACGCTGAGGTACGAAGAAGGGGTGGTTGGGCTCCCCAGTGAGTGTTGGTCAGTTTGCAGATGAGGTTGTTCCTTGTTGCAACTTTCTGTTTGGTGTTGCTGCAATGACGCCTGAAGGTGAGGGTGCGATCTAGAGTGACTCCGAGGTATTTTGGATGGTCGCTATGTTCCAGTACTCTACCTTCCTACGTGACACGAAGCTTTCTGTTAGCTTCCCTGTTTCTAAGGTGGAAACAACAGACTTGTGTCTTTGATGGGTTAGGTTTGAGATGGTTGGTTTCGTAGTAATGGGACATCTCGTTGAGTCCCTGGCTTAGGATGTCCTCAACTTCTTCAAACGTTACTGCTTGTGCTGCCAAACCTAAGTCATCCGCATATATGAAAATTTTTGTGTCTTTAGGTGTGGGTTGGTCGTTTGTATATATATTAAATAGTATAGGAGCAAGTACACTGCCTTGTGGGAAGCCGTTCTTTTGGTTACGCCATCGGCTGGTTTTCCCCTGAAAATCCACAGCGAATCTCCTGCTATGCAGCATAGCCGTGATCATCTGCACTAGCGAGAAGTCACCTGTCATTCTGTACAATTTACTGAGGAGTGTGCTGTGCGACACTGTATCGTATGCAGCGGTTAGGTCGACGAATACCACTCCGGTCACTTTCCTTAGTTCGAACCCGTTTTCGATATGTTGGGTCAGGTTTAGTACTTGCCCAGTGCATGACTTTCCGGGTCGGAAGCCCGCCTGCTGGGGTATCATTTTAGGTTCGATAAAGGGGGTGAGTTGGTTGAGTAGTATCTGTTCGAAGATTTTAAATATATGGCATAGTAAAGATATTGGGCGGTAGCTTTTAGCATCATCAGGGTTTTTCCCTGGCTTTAAAATGGCTATGACCTTGGAATTTCTCCATATTTTTGGGATTTGACTGCCGATCATGCAGGCATCAAACATTTCAAGGAGCCATTGTTTAGCCTGGGGTCCAAAGTGTTTTATCTGTTCTACGCATATATCATCCAATCCAGCCGCTTTTTTGTCTTTAGCGGCTTTGATAGCACACTCCAGTTCAGCCATTGAGAAGGGTTTTGACAGGTCGCTGTGTTCAATTAGAGGGCCTCTGTCCAATTTTCGCTTTTTCGTTTTATTGTTCAGCTTCCCGTTGAGGAGGAGCTGATGAGCAATTTCATTGGCAGTTGTGGGCGCGTGCTTAACAGGAGCTGTTGGATCGTTATCCATTTTTCGCAGGAGTCTCCAGGCCTTGTGGCTTAAAGGTCAAGGCTTTCCACCATCGAGATCCAGCGTTCCCGTCTGCTCTGCTCCACTGCAGCTGACACCTTTTTGCCCAGCTGCATAGTTTCCTCTGCAAATGGACTGGTATCAAAGCAGTCAGTGTATTTCTCGAGCAGGGCTACAGTGTCAACTTTGGGGAGCATGAAAAGAACCTCCACGCGGTGCCCCCTGGAAACGGAATCTCGGACTTCCTCTTCCGGCCAATCTTTTCAACCCAGCGACAACAAAACTAATTCGTTAATTTCAATAGACAAGGTGAATATTATATTTGAATTATTTAATGACTTGAATAACGAGTCGATTTTCTTTATCAAAACAACACTAGTAATATGCTAATAAAGTGATATCCTCCTCTTCCATTTAGGACATCGGCTTACTGGATGAAGGATGCAGGATCAGGTTTACAATACAAACACTTGTTTCTGTTTCACATATTACTCGTTTATTTGTCAATAACGTTGCCCGTTATAGAGACGCCCTTAGACGCTCTTATAACAATGGCGGGCGCGTTCTGACTGGCAGCACGCCCTGTCCTATGGCGCTGCCAAATCATAGCGGCGGACTCGCGAAGTAATTATGACAGTGGCCAACATGAAATGGACCAACTGTAATAACAAACAAGATGGCGCATGCACACGTCGTGCAACATTATACGATTAAAAACATTATATGTGCATGTCAGGCGAGCGAACAAAATAAGAGACAAAAGATCGTATTTCGAGGCTTTACGTCATCAGCCTTAAAGGAGTAATATCAAGCTGATATCAATAGTATTGTAGTCAAATTAAATTAAAATATAATGTTTTTTATCAAACACAGAACAGTTTGCTTATGAGAATTCTAAACACATTGGAAATTAATGAAACCTTAATTAAAAATGAAATTGCCACTATCCAGCAAGTAATTAGATATGTATGGGTATGTTAAAACAAGAAAATACTATTGTATAAATATGAAATATTTATCTATTTAACTTTGATTCTATTGCATTTTATTATTTTTAGTTCATGTTCCGCAGGTAATTTTATCATTCTTGCATCAGTTATACATGATTTAGTAAAAAGATAACTGTTTCATCAGTTTGACATACTTTTAATATTCTAATTTCCAGAAAAATCGAAATTCGTCATTATCATGAAATTTACGCTCCAACGTGAATAACTAAAGCTGAAATAATAAGTCTACAGCCGAGAGAGATATTTCCTTTTTGTTATGGCGAGCGGTGGTAAGGGACCTGATGATGATCGAGGAGTTGGAGTACGGGGAATGAGAAGAGTGGAGACCAGCCCTATGCGGCTATCAAAGGATGCCTAATTGGACAAAGGCTCCACTAGATGTGGCCGAACAGCACGACGAACAAGTGCCTAAAATTTAAAACCTTTTCAGCGGTTGGGTTGCGCTTCAGCCTGAAAAAGCTAGATTGAAATAGAGCAAAATTTTAACAGACGAAATTATTTTATTAGTTCTGATCGTTTAATTGGAAATATCTCTTTGTGTTCTGCTAATCAGGAATATATTTTTTTGCTTTGTTTCGTGTTTCTGGTCATTAGAGCCGAACAAGCGCAATTATTGAAACACAAACGATCGGTAACGACGTTTTCATTTGAATTTATGATTATTTTATATTTATATTTTTAGTATTCTCTTTGAGATGTATTTAAAATAAAAATATTATTTATCTTTTTTTTATGTAAACACATACAGGAGAATACCGACAGATGGTGATTGTAATTCTGAAGTCTCATCTGTGGAATTATATGACACTGACCTTGCTGCATATGGCTAGGCGCTGCATGTGGAGTGTTGATCCGCCATCGTCATAGACTACAGCCCGAGATTCACGCATCATTCTTATTATTACAGGAATTCACTATGAATGGGTGGTCTTCACGGGACGACATTCGTCTACCACCAATTATTAAGCAATGACTGACATTTTACGGGTGAGGGATCAAATTCACACCAACCGATATTTTAGAGCTCAGATTTCGATTCAAATTCTTTTTTTTTATCTCCGTTGGGGATCAAACCCACGACCTTTGGCTTGCAAAACAAATGCTTTGACCATTGAGCTATACCCGCCTATCTTGTTTAAACATGAATCTTGTGTAGACCAGCAATTTTAATTGTTTAAAAGTAAAAATAGAAATATATTCTGACATCAGCATGATATAGCCCTTTCTGACTGGTACCGAAAACCTCGATATACAATCTTTCGTCTTTTATTTTCGATTCAGTTGCTACAAACCAATCCACCGGATTGATACTACGAAGAAAGGGGTACTCCTAGCATCGATATATTAATTTTCTGATGTGGACATACAGAAGAATTCTCGGAATTTCCTGGAGAGACCATGTCATGAACAATGAGGTTCTCAGGAAAATCAAGGAAGATAGGCACCTAGAAAGAACCATCTCAGAGAAGCGAGCCCGATGGATCGGTCACATCATGCGCCACGATGGTCTTCTTCACAAAATTGTGGGGGTATGGTTGAAGGTAGAAACTGTAGAGAGCGCTCAAGACGGGAGTATTTGCAGCAAGTGTCGAGGACATGAGTTGTAGCTCCTATGCCGAGCTGAAAAGGATTGCAGAGGATCGAGGAGAGTCGGGATCGAGATGCATGATTTGGTTGCTGCAAACCAATCCACCGGATTGATACTACGAAGAAGAAGAATAAAAAAATACAGCTTGTAAGACCACTATTTTTTTTGTTCAATTAATCTATCGGCTAGGGTAACAAGCCTCCTTCCTCAGAACATACTTAAAACTGACATGACAAATTATTAAAAAAAAACATAAATGATCGGTTGAATAAAGTCTATTATTTCAATCTGTAATTTTTGAAACCACCAAAGTCACTGCGTTCTACTTTCATGATAGCTTATCGCTAAAACCGAAATTAGTTCCTTAAACCATTTTTTTTTTCATTTATCATCAGCCTGTATCCGTCCACTGTTGATCGTTAGCCTCCCGCATGAGTCTCCGTCCTCTTCGATCCTCCGCCTTCCGAATCCAGGTCAATCCCGCTATTCTTCTTATGTCGTCAGTCCATCTTGCAGGGAGTCAGCCAATGCTCCGTTTGCCAGTTCTTGGGCACCATTCCAATACTTTTCTTCCCCATTGACCGTCGTCCTTTCGACAGATATGTCCTGTCCATTGCCACTTGAGTGTGCCTATTGTGTGTGTCTTTTAGCGACACTCCTAGCATGGATCTCTCCATAGCACGCTGGGTGACCTTTATTTTATGGGTAAGAGCTGGATGTGATGCTCCTCGTGGTGATTCGTGAATGAATGGCCGCAAAGTAGCTCGTCCCGAACCATTTATGTTCTGTGGAACTGTCCGCTGCACCACTCTGCTCGGATTGCGCTCTTTGAAGTGGTCCGGCTGGCATCAGGTCCGGTCAGATACCAGGACTTCGTTACTAACAAACGAAATTACGCTGCTTTTGAGCGCTTCTGCGCGTCCGTCTGCAAGAGTGCAGATGCAAGTAATGATTTCTAACTTATGTCTGCTTTTTGTAGAATCCATTTCCGAACCTTACCATTTCCTTATTCATTCCCACGTATTTCGTGGTTAGCAACATGTTACCAAAGAAGGCAATTCGAGATTCGCTGTAGTATACTAATTTCGCAGCCTTAGACTGAGGTCTATTTGACATCTAACTGATGCACCTAGAATCACGGGAAGGCCTTCAGCTACTCTCTAACAAGTATATTTTTGCGTGCGTCCAGTTACGGGTTCCTATCTAGGTCTCCAAAAACAGGACGGGACAGAGAGGGTTTTCACCAAGCGGGTAAGACTTGCTGTCAGATTCCGCGATGCCATAAGTTTAATACAGAGAGGATGCATTGGTTACAAAATACAAACCAATATTATTACAATTAATTTGAATGATTCTAGCAACGTGTATTTTTATAGAAAATTTTCGACATAAGAAGAAACAAATATATATTTTACATATTTTTCAGTGCCCTGGCTCGTATATACAGTCACGAGAGTGAATATGTAGAGCTTCAGTGCCGGAAATGATCAGCCTAGCACACCGACTAAATACTGTTCTGTTCTGTTCGGTTGATACGGTTTTTTTTACCGTTTTGTAGTCTCTTTCAAATTTTATTTCTCTGTCGAAAACGCTAAAAGGCAGCGCTTTTTCCTCTCCCGACTAGAAATCGCTCACTTTTATTGTTCCACACTAACCAAAACGTATGATTTAAAGGTAAAACACTCTCCTTACTTTCAAGAGATCTAGGATTCAGTCCACTCCAATGATAAATATATGATATATTTTAATCATCAATAAGCACGATATTTTAAATCTTCTAGATGGTGTAAATTAAATTATGTTAAAACCATATATGAACTTGTACAAATGTATGAAAAAATGTTTTTTTATGGCCTACTTCGGGTGACTGTAAATCTCTTCACCGTAGATGAAATTTTAGCTGTCAAAACCTTTAAACTTTTTGATTCTCATTGAATGTTCAAAATCAAACGATTATATTACTTCATAGATTTTATTGGCCAGATTTGATATTGTAGCTTTTGGATTTAATTCTTAGTTAGCAACCCTGAAGAAGACCCCTGAATTAACGGTCGAAATCTTGGAAATAAGCAATTTGCCACACACGCCTTAACGCAAAAGCCACAATATCAAATGAATTTATTGTATGTGCACCTTTTTTACGATTAATGTATCTACATATTAGTAAAATACTGTTTACTTATTAGACTAATCTTGCCTAACACCTGCATCACACTGGACGGCAATTAAGTATTCTCAATCATGCGCTAATTCAGATTATGATCACTTAGCAAACGGTAAATGTTTACTTACTACTAAGCTCAGCAAAAAACGAAATATTCAAATTGTACAAAAAAAAAAAACAAAAGCACTCTATATCTGTAAAGTTTGAAATATTGCGGCTGAAAATAAATTATTGTTACATCGCTCACGAGAGGAAAACTCTGAAAAATGCAAGCTCGTGGATATAATGGAGCTTAATGGACAGATTTTTTTCGCTTTAGTGCGATTGATAACACGCCATATATCGGAAACCCGACGCTGGGATGTTTTTCAGCAAATACTCAGAAATTTTTCAGCGCGTGCATGATATTAACCCACGCGCTCCTGAAAAATTAAAGTAATATGTTTCAACGAATGAAAAAAAATACTCAGTTTTTCACTGAGTATGTAATGACATCAGCACGATGTAGCCCTTACTAACTGGTACCGAAAACCTCAATAGACAATCTTTCGTCTCGTACTTTTTTTTTGTCACTTGCCATACCTTTGTGTAGGAAGTGCCGACGGCTGGCAGTTGGTCCCCACCCTTTGGCAAGGCAAGGTCATATTGCGGCCACGCGGCATGTCAACCCGCGTGGTCGAAAGCTTGTAATATTTTAAAAGTAATTATAATCTGTGCTTCTAAAAGAAAGTTTTTGTCTGCTGTCCTGCTTCTCATTCTGCCTCACGCGACGTAATAATTCCCTTCTCTTTGAGAGAGGAGGATTTTAGTATTGACATCCACCTCTCTCAAACTACGTGCTGAATATTATTTTAAATACTAACCTTTATGATATTGTGGCTTTTGGGCTTAGCCGTGTGTGACGAATTACTTCTTTCCAATATTTCGACTGCCATTGCCTGAGAGTTGGTGTCTGGAGGTAGCTTAGCTGTCATCAACATCAACAGGGATAACGGTTTGATTCTCAAAATAGCATGGCTTCTACCTCTAGCACATACTCAAAAACCTGTACAGACAAACTAGGAAAACCACAGTCTGACATTTGTGGAGGCATGCTCTATAGAACATACTCAGTATGACGCTCGTGGAGGTATGCTTCTTGGAACATATCCACCGTACACGATTCTCCGACATGACGCTCGTGGAGGTACGTATGGCTGACGGCTAAGCTAAACCCAAAAGCCACAATATCAAATCTGGCCGTGATAACCTAAGAAGTTACTAATCTATAGTTTATTCAATTTATTATAATTTAGAATCGAACTGTTATTTTATTATTGCTTTTATTTGAGACCTTTTTTTAACTAAACCCCCCAAATACTATTTTCCTAAACTGTTTGTATATATTTATAAAAAAAAAAATATGTTATTTATTAAATACACACTAAGTGGACATAAAAAATGTACCAATCAAACATTTCATAAAGTAAAAAAATAAATCAATTTTATTTACAATAAAAATGTTATTCTGACAATTGTACAACAGTTTTTTTAACAGCAATGATCCATTGTCAACAAATAAAACCTTTTATAATTGTGGCACGAAAATGAAAGGGTTAAAAGTGAAATGGGCATGAGGGGGTTTCCTTGAATGGGTAGCAATACGGCCTGATGATGTTTACAAAGCCTGTAAGGGTGTGGGGTTGTTTTCAATTACACTTTATCGAATACGATGTTGCTCGATAAAAACACACCTGTCACTCTTCACCGACATGAGCGCAAATACACAAACGAGCTTCAAATATGTTCCTGTAATTTAACATTGTAAGCATTTACAGGAAAATGTTTAAACGGTTTGTTGAATAACCAATTAATCAATATACAGGTATATATGTTTTATTTTTTTAATTATGTTGTTTTATTTAATTTATTAAATCATGTTGTATGGAAAGTTTTTTTGTCTTTAACCTTTTTTAAGGAAAACGTTAGTAAACTAGGTGAGTAAAATCATGAACGATTGATTTCGATAAAATGAATCTCACTTACATTTTTTTGTTTTTTTGGAGAGTTGATTTTATTTAGTTCAGTGGTTACAGCGTTTGCTTTTTTACTCAGACGCAGTTGGTTCGCATCCCGACCATTGAGCCACCACTGAAAGATAAAGCATAAATGTTCCAAGCCTCGGGAGCTTCTGGCTGATCACCCAAATATTTCTCTGATACTACAGGAGCAGTCTATGTAAGTTCGTGGTTTCTTGCCCTTGCAGGCTCCCGGGAACCAACTATGTTTCCATATGAACATCCGGGGATACAGGTGTTCTGGGATATGGCATGGACAATCTGAGCTTTCAGAACTGCAGAACGTATAATTGTGATGTCCATATGCTCCAAATATGAAGCCCATATGGCGAAAAAAGAAGTTTTTATTGTGTCTTCATTAGAAGTACAATATTTATGATGTTACAATATTCAGATATAAAATATGATATCCGTTGAATCATTCAGTATTTTTCAACGTTTTTCAGTTGAAATTTCTGGTGAAATTTACGGAAAAATGTTTTCCAATAAGTAGCTATATATTTTGACTTAAGATAATTATGTTTTTTAAAGAGATCGGCTGGTTAGTCCGGTGATTCCGAACACTGCATATTTAGTATTACGAGGCAGCTCACCACCACCTTACCTTTCATTTTTGATTGCGATGAATAAGTTAGTAGATAAAAGTAAAAAAGACAAATAGGTTTAGAAAGGGATAATACTGCCTGCAAAGGGTAAGGTACGATTCCTGCAAAAAGTACCATTTACTAGCATTTTCGCAACATTAATTTTTCATTAAAATTTAACCATTCATGTATGTTGAGCATAGAGGCACGGCTATTATTTACAACAACAAAAAACAAGTTTATAGAATTTAACAGATTCTAAACTCATTTTAAATCTACTTTGCATATGAATGCTCCATTGAAAATATATATTGATAGTTTTCTATGTACATTGAAGATCTATTTGTGATATATTTTTTTATATTGAACAAGTATATTTTATATTTTATGTATAAGCTTGACAAGCAAAAAAAACTGACATTTAAGCTTTACAATCGTCCATGGCGACGATTCTATACGCTCCAGCTACGTTGACTCTACGCCGTAGGGGATACGGCGAAAGGAAAGAACAGATTTAGCACATAAATATGTTATTTTTTCTATGCAAAGTCTTGGATGATAATATTATCCGAGGAGATATTTCGCATTATGGCTCGTATTGCATCATTTTTCATAAGTGAACATTACGAATTGCCTTTTTTCCTTCCATATATCAACGCCGGCGCTACTCCGCGGCGACAAAGCAAAGGTGCGTAAGGCATTTTTCAGGCCGAGAATATCGGAAATTATATTCAATGCCACACCCCACGCGCGAAGTTTTTCACAATTTAATATTTTCAGGATGTTTCGCACATTAAAGTAAATAAATATTCAAACATATCGAATCTTTAATACCCAAACAAGTACATAACAAATAGCATTGCGTAATTTTTATATCCAGCGCCTTGTACCCGGCATTACTTAGAACCTGGCAATTCAAAGTATTAAAGTGTCTAATTTTTATCTTAACGTGACATTTTTTATGTCATTATAAAATAATTATTAATTTTAGTTCATTAAAAAAATCATTATAGTTGACGTCATGTTACTAGTAGGTGGGTCGTGAAGTTTGTAGATCGGCACGTAACACAGTGAAGTCTCTGACGGGCGGCTTGATGTGTGCTCAAATTATGGATGCGTTGAAGTGGAGTTAAAATAGAAGAAGAGATCTGGCCTATCTAATCGTCCGCTTATATAGAGCCAGCTCGACTCCCACCTTGATCGGTGCAATAGTACTCGAAGCGACCTCCGGCGAGGACGACTCTATCGACTACTATGGAATATATAAGACAAGACCTTAGATAGGCATAGACAGCGAAATTGAGACGATTGATAGAACAGAAGTCCACCACAAGACTATCCATGGGAGCGTTGTAACACCGGTCATAAAATGCGCATTTTTTTCATAATGTACTTTGTATATACAATAGTAAGAACCATCTCAGAGAGGCGAGCCCGATGATCGGTCACATCATGCGCCACGATGGTCTTCTTTACGACATTGTGGAAGGGATGGTTGAGGGTAGAAACTGTAAAGGGCGCCTAAGACGGGAGTATTTGCAGCAAGTATTCGAGGACATGAGTTTTAGCTCTTATGCTGAGCTGAAGAGGATTGAGAGGAGTAGAGATCGAGATGCAAGATTTTGTTGCTGCAAACCAATCCCCCGGATTGATACTACGAAGCATATATTATACTATGTTCCACTGCTTGTATAATCAGATACCCCCAACACCAAGATTGAAGTCTCGAAGCAGCTTTCTGAAATCCACACAACCTCTCACATCCGGCCCTGAAAATGAGAGACTCCAACTCTGGCAACAAATCGCACCAGAGGATTTCATTACTCCAAAGGAAGGCCTCCCAACTTGCAAGAGCCTTGACTGGCCGACCTGGAAATCCCTAAACAGATTAAGAACCGGAGTTGGTAGAACAAAGGACAACCTCGAGCGGTGGGGAATGCTTCGGCAGGGAGAGACACTATTGTGCGACTGTGGAGACCTGCAGACCGCCTCACATCTACGATGCTGCTCCATGTGCCCAACAAGTTGCACATCTCAGGACCTAATGCTGGGCAACACACGAGCTATCGATGTTGCCAGATATTGGGAAAAAATAATTTGACGTCGCTGACACGAAGAAGAAGAAGAAGACTATGTTGAGCAATTTAATAATGAATTATTGAATTTTTATATGGCTCTTCGATCTGAAATGTATTCCTTTCTTGTACCGGTTTGTTTTAGTTTTTTGATCGAATTTAGTTTCAGATTTGGCAGCAATATATTTGTCACAACTTGTACCTTTGACAGAAAACACAAATGTGCCACAAAAACCGCAGACTCGCTGTAAATGCGCGGCGGATAATATTGTTTCGAGGATTTGAATTCGTTCAATTGAATTTGTTTTCAATTTACATCTGTTAACGGTACAAGCGAAGCCAGATGAACTATATATTCACGTTACTACGTGCGGAGCTAGCCGTGAACGGATCATCAGCTAACTTTACTGGTGTTTTTCGTAATAAGTATTTCAAAAGTAATAAAAAAATATATAAGTTAAATTTAAAACGTTAAATTATTTTTATTGTTTTAAAGGCCTCGTTATTATGTTTATTCAATATGAATGTTAAATAACTCTTATGTTTTTTAAAATGGATGTGGAAGGCGAATGATCGAAGAGGATGGAGACTCATGCCGGAGGCTTACGTTCAACAGTGGACGGATACAGGCTGATGATGATGTTTTACAATAATTAAAACGTGTTCATTGTATTTTAAGCCATTAAAAAGAGTTCCACAGACAATTCGTTCAGCGACTCATCGGTAACGACGAGGGGCGCACTGGATATCTGGTGCACGGGACAAATGGTGCACTAAATATTTTGCTAACCTAACCTAACGGTAAAGTTTTAGTGTCATTTACGTTTAAGTGACGTAAACGACACAAGATGCGAAAATAAAAATAAACAATTTTCATGGCATATTTGCACGTGAATTGTAAATTAAATAATAAATAAATATAAAATTACGAAAAATTTAATTAAAATGCCGATGGCAATACAAATATTAACATAAGAATAATATTATTTGTAAGCATTGTAAATTACATAAAGTTTTTTTTTAATGGTAATATATGGTTGTTATCTGTTTAACCAAGTCATAATAAAAAAGTGTTTATACATAAGCAGCGCTTTTGTCCCAGCGACTCTATCTACGGTGGTCTAAGCAATTTTTGTCCCCGCTGTCATTGAAGCCCAGTTTCGACATGAGCTCCACGAGATTATTTATCAAAGTAATTTCGTGGAGTCTTCTGTTTAGCGAGCTCCGGAACTTTTTACATTATTGTATTATTATTGTATTATTTATAAATTGTTCTATCATATCCTGTTCCAGAAACTATATATTCAAGTATGTGTGCGATCACCTATTTGAACACACAGTTTTAGTCAATGATGTGTAAGAATTTTGAGTACATGGCAATAGAAAAATAATTACTATTGATTATTCCGAAAAACCTTTATTTTAAACTCAAATGATTAATTAAAATTAATATAATGGAGACTTACAAGAGACGTAAATTACGTTTGAATGGCTTATACTGTTATCTAAACACCTCCGTGAAATAAATCAAAGCGACCAATGAAAGCCCCTGATACCTGAATTTCATATAAACCTTCTACGTTGTGTATTAAACAATCGAGATAAAAATCTTCATACGTATTAATTAAACGGTGATCGTTATTACAATAATAACGATGCTAATTAATAATTAATTAAGCTTTCATATTAAGCTGCTTGTCTTTTTTAAATATTTCTTTGCTGTAACTTTTATGGATTATTTGTTTATTACAAATAAAAAAAAAACATTCAAATATATCAAAGACGGCGGTTGTTGTGTACGAAACAAATTTAGCTTTTCGTTTATTAGTAAATTTAAGGAGGTTAGATAATAAGTAAATATTAATTTAAAGCTCCGCAAGCAACTTGCCAAAACATTTGTTTTGAGCATCTTGATGTACAGCTGTGAAACATGGTGCATATCTTAAAATGATAAAAAAAGACTAGAGACCTTTTAGATGTGATCATACAGAAGAATTCTCGGAATTTCCTGAAGAGATTACGTTCTCAGGATAATCAAGCAAAATAGGCATCAATTAGAGAGGCGAGCCCGATGGATCAGTCAAATCATGCGCCACGATGGACTTCTTCAGGACATTGTGGAGGGGATGGTTGAGGGTAGAAACTGTAGAGGGCGCCCTAGACGGGAGTATTTGCAGCAAGTGTTCGAGGACATGAGTTGTAGCTCTTATGCTGAGTTTGAAAAGGGTTGCGGAGGACCGAGAGGAGTGGAAGATGCAAGATTTTGTTGCTTCAAACCCAATCCACCGGATTGATACTACGAAGAACAACAAGAAGAAGATAATTAGTCAAACGCTCTTGAAACTAAGATTATTTAGCCAAAAAGATCGGGTCAATCCAAATACATAGTTTCAAATATTAAATTATAATAATACCAAAACTAATAACATATTTGTTCAATATAATACGATTTTCTTGATAAGGCTTTTCATGTTATTTATATTTTTAGTAACCATTTTGTTATCCATATCAGTATTAAAAATATCCATATAAAGAGTTACTTATACTGAGCACTTGCTGGATGATTGCAGTTTACCATTTTACAATATAGATAAGCGCTGTATGTGGAATATTGATATGTCATAGACTACAACACATCATTCACACATCATCCTTATTATTACAGGAACTTAATATGAATGGTTGGTCTTCACGGGTCGACTTTTGTCTACCACCAATTTTGATTACTAGGCTATGATTGGCATTTTATGGGTGAGGAAATCAAATCAATTTTCACACCAACCGGGGGTATTAAAGAGCTCGATTATTATATATTTTCTTATTTTCGTCGGAGATCAAACTGACGAGTTTCGGCTTGCCAAGCAAACCCTCTAATCACTAAGGTATACCGCCTGGAAATGTAACGTAACCCTTTAGACTTTAGAGTACTTCAATGCAGTACAGTGTCCGACTGTTTCGTAATAGAGTAGTTACGTAGTAAATTCACCTTTTTAAAAAAGGCTTCAGTCGGCTGTAATTGGAGCGGCTGGCTTCGTCAAGCGTTTCATAGGACTGCCGAATTCCCGAAAAATCCTGAAAATCCCGAGGTCCCCGCCAAACGGTCCTCGTTTCAGTCAAATTTTAATTAAAAAGGCTAAACCGGACGCGAAACGGCCGGAGAGCGGACGTGCTAAAAAGGAAAACAATGCAGAAAATGTCCAGAGACCTGAAAATATTTTTCAGACTGTTTGATAAATTTGCGTCGTTTTGCGCACCGCTGAAGAAATTTACAGGAATTTCGACGCGACTTGGAAAAAATGCTGTAGTGAATATTGCTAAAACACTGTGTATTTATTTGTCTTTAAATTATGTAAAATACCGTACAAATATATTTATTTTACTTTAAATAAATTTTCTATGGTGATTAAGTTTTTTGCTCCTTTAATTTTATGTAAAGATAAGTACTGCATGTACATCGATCATCTATCAACGTCATATATAGCCTGATATTCATGCATCTATTTTTATAGCGAATCATTATGAATGGACAGTTTTTATAGGGTTGAGCCACCCCTTAAAGACAATTAAATTTGTCCACACCTCGGGAGAATCAGGTTAATCATTCAGATCTACTTGAAACACTACTTAATGAAAACTTAAATATTTTATTAGTTATTAAAATACACATATTATACATCAAATTGTTTATACAACCGGCGAGCTTTGGAACGAACCGTTGCTCAAGTTCATTACCCTAGACCACTCGACCATCTCCTGCCCGAACTGTTGCGCGAAATAAGTTGTAATTATAACATTGTTACCACCATATAACGATAGATGTCTCTATAGTATATATTCAGAGTGTGTATTTTATTATTTATTATTATTCAATCAGTCAACATTTATTCACAAGCTTAATTGTTATTACTTTCCGACAGTCTATTTATTTAGTAAGTACCACTTGGGTCTTGAACCGAACTATAGATTGAATGGATGAGAAACAACTTCTTGTAAGTCCGACTCGGACTTTACAACCAGTCATTTACCTGTGTTACTGATGAAAATTTTAACCTTTTTGATATTGTCTCAAGGTGACATTATTATATGGATTTTTAAATATCTATTAGAATATTATTATTTAATTACTAATAATATTGTAAAATAGTCAATGATCTATAAAAGTAGATTAGAATATTGAAAAAATAAAATAACATTCTAATAAATATTTAAAAATCCATACTTACATATTTCTCTGGTACTACAGCCGCTGTCTATGCAAGTTCGGAGGCTCCCAGGAAGCACGTTTGTTCTTGTGTGGACATTTGGGAAACAGGTATGCAGAAACACGTTTGAATAATTTGAATTTACGAAACTGTAAAACGACAATTTTCGGTTTTATGTTCTATAAAAAATATGGTGTGCACATATATATTTTTTTATGTAAACACATACAGGAGAATACCGAGGACATGATAGTATGCTGAGCTGATGTTTCATCGAGAGGAATGGTCGAGATGAACTCTAAAACACCGGACCTACTACGAAGAAGTAAAAAAATAAACGCACTGCATATTTTTTGTGTAAAGTGTTAATCTGCCAACGTTTCATCTGTGGAAAACTACAGCTAAACGAGATTCACGCATCATCCTTTATTATTACAGGAATTTACTATGAATGAGTGGTCTTCACGGGACGACTTTCGTCTACCACCAATTTAAATTAATAGGCTATGACTGACATTTTACGGGTAATGGAACAACTTCACACCAACCATTTTAGAGCTCAGAAATTGATTAAAAATGCTTTTTTTTTAATCTCCATTGGGGATCGAACCCACGACCTTTGGCTTGCAAAGCAAACGCTTTAACCATTGAGCTATGACCGCCGGCATAAATGTAATATGAATGGTGTTTATCGGACGACTTTTTTCTACCTCCAAAAATGATTAATACTCTATAACTGTCATTTAATGAATGAAGAATAAAATTCTGACCAACTGAAAGTTTTATAGATCTTGATATTGTGGCTTTTGGGTTTGAGCTGTGTGTGGCGAATTTCTTCTTCCCGATATTTCGACCGCCATTGCAGGAGTCTTCTTCAGGGTTGATGACTTTGTTGTGAGTTTGGTGTCAGGAGGTAGTCAAGCCGTTAGCCTAACGTACCTCCCCGAGCGTCATGTCGGGTAATCGTGTGCGGTGGGAATGTTCTAAGAAGAGAACCTCTACGAAAGTCATGTCGGACTGTGGATGTCCTTGCTTGTCTGTCTATGCTTTTGAGTATGTGCTAAAGGCGGAAGCCATGCTGTTTTAAGAATCAAGCCATCACCTCTGTTGATGTTGATGGGATGTCTTTTGATTTCAATGGCTTTCCTTACTAGGCGTGCATATTTTCCTTGTGTTCGAGCCACGATTTCGGGTTCGAATGGAAACTTATGTCCCATGTTAGCCAGATGCTCTGCCAGTGCTGACGCCATTGGGTGGCCTAGTCTGCATGATCTTTCATGTTTGCTTACTCTTTTCGCGATGGTTCGTGATGTTTGTCCAATGTAAACTGTGGGGCAAGCCTTACACTGTAATTTGTAAAAGGTCAAGGACAGGTTTCCTTTAGAGAGCGATGGAATTTACAAATTACAAGTGTTCTTTCAATTTAGGAACAAACAAAATTTGGTTGCATTGCAAAGATAGCGAAACTTGATAATATGTCACATTAAATCACATGTGTAACAGGGCGACAAATATGTAACAAAAACCGGTATTGCAGCTTTTAATGATAATGAATGATGACATAATTTTGGCACTGATTTATTTATGGGTCAAAATGAATACATAAATTTTAAATAAAAACATTCTTGCAAATTTGCGAAAAATGTTAACAACTAAAATTAATCAGGCCTTTCAAATATCAAATTTATTTCGCTTGTGATAATGACAAATAAGTGTATCCGAAACTCTTATATAAAAAAAATATGCGATCCGGTTAGCGAAACAATTTAATTCCTACAAATAAATAGCCGTAATAACTGTTTTATTGTATGGCCTTAGCTGGGTATAGTCTATTTACTGCTTTGCTTTATATCTTCTCTTTTAATAACTTGATACACAATTTTTTTAATATATGAAAACTTTCTTGAGAATACTATTAGATAGTGATGAAGAAATTACATTATTCATGTTTCTGTACAAGTAATCTTTACGAGGATGCCAAACTATGATGTATTGCAAGGGTCGTCAACCTGGTCCGTACCGCCCACTAGTGGGCGACACGGGCTTCCGCGGTGGGCGGTGGGCGGTGGGCGTTGGTCAAATTTCCTACATTCCTTCTTGATTTTTCTTCCACCCATATACTGAATTGAAATATAGCGAGGTTGGTGGGCGGTAGGGAAATTTTACCATGAAAAATAGGCAAAAGTGGGCGCTAGGCATAAAAAGGTCGACGACCCTGTGTATTGCAAAGATAATTCAAAGCTTTTGGGATACAGTCCGGCAATATTATAAATTTTATGGCCTTTCTCTGTAAAGTGAGTGCTGTACACAGGTTGAATTTCAGAATAAAGATATTGTGTGTTTTCCAAATCACTAGATCAGCTTATTTTTGATGGGTCATGTCTATTTCAAAAGTAACCTTAAGAAATCAATTTGAACCATGTTAATAGTTCTTTTTTTTTATATGAACACATACAGGAGAATATCAACCAGATGGTGATAGTGATTCTGAAGTATCATCTTTACATTCTATGACGCTTAACATTCTACATATGGCTAAGCGCTGTATGTGAAGTGTTGATCCGCCAAGACTACAGCCCGACATTCGCGTATCATCCTTACTACAGGAATTAATATGAATGGTTGGTCTTCACGGTAAGACTTTTGTCTAACGCCACTTTTGATTAATGGAAGAAAAATTAAGTTTTTTTTTTGAGAACTATCTGTGTGTTTTTTTAAACTATTTTTTAAGAGTTTGAGTGATTAGCCCGAAGTTTACCAAGCCCACATTTGGTGCGCTTAGTGGTTCAAATCATTACACTTAATTACTCGAACAAATATTTTCCTTTACTGACAAAGAGGAAAAAGGGCAATGTCTTATTGGTTTTACCTTGAAGGAGAACCTGTGTGGGGGTTGCTTGCAAGGGTACGATGAGCCCCTTGTTTATCTTGTAGGTTTACTTTGCTATTCAAGCTCCAAAGCGCCAACATTACGTGTAAATACTTGGCGTACTTCGTTACCTTTTACACACCTTTGTTAGATATTGTTTTTTTATACTCGTATATAAAACATAAACCAAACCTTGGTTTTTCATACTATTTTTATTTATTTTTATGTAAACACAAAAAGGAGAATACAAACAGATTGTTATAGTAATTCTGAAGCCTCATCTATGGAATTATATGACGCTTACCATACTGCATATGGCTAAGTACTGCATGTGGAGTGATTGATACGCCACCGTCATAAACTACAGCCCGAGATTCACGCATCATCCTTATTATTACAGGAATTTACTATGGATGGGTGGTCATCATGAGACGATTTTCTTCTACTACCAATTTAATAAATAGGTTATGACTGGCATTTTACAGGAGAGGGATCAAATTCACACCAACCGAGGGTATTTTAGAGCTCAGAAATCGATTTAATTTTTACTAGATAATAAACACATAAATTAGATTAATATTTAGGATAATTTAAAAAATAATTTCCATTCAATTCATTATATTAAAAAATTTAAATAAACATAATTGTACATTCACAAAAATACTTTATTTAAAAAATATATATTTCAATGGGCGATAGAAATAGCGCTTTAATAGTTTCTTGCGAAAAATGTAATTTTTTACTGTTAATTTATATATATTTTATTAATTTATTTTGCTGTAACTCAAATAAAAAAAAATAAAAAATCTTACTAACGAAGCCAAATCGCGTAAAACTCATAATTTTTTTTTTTAATGTTTTCTGCATTCACTTTGAGATCCATTATAAATTATAAACATTCATTTATTTACTTTGTTTTTACATGGATCACGTAAGATTAATTCTCTGTATAGGAGACTGTAGTTTCGACTAACTCGTAGCCTTTCTCAATCCATCACTTTTTAAGAGATAACTTAACAAGTGTTATCTCTTAACAAGTGATGGATTGAGAAAGGCTACGAGTTAGTCGAAAATGCAGTCTCCTATACGGAAATTATCTTACGTGATTCATGTAAAAACAAGGAAAATAAATACATATTTATATTACTTGTCCATTACTATACTAGTCTAGAAAAAAAAATATTTTTAATTTAAACAGTATTTTGTATCCATGATATACCTACGAGTTATAATAACAAGGATATTATGATGTAAAACTTCAGAAATATTTCTAAATTTTTTGTGGAACAATCTTTTATTTTTATATTATTGAATTCTACCAACAATTATCGATCGTAAAAATAAAAATTAAATATCACTTAACATTAAACAGAAGAACTCAAGCAGTGGATGCTACCCAACGAATAGGCACACTCTAGTGGCAATGGGCAGGACATATCTGTCGAAGAGACGACGTTCGATAGGGAAGAAAAGTATTGGAATGGCTCCCAAGAATTAGCAAACGAAGCATCGGCCGACCCCCTGCAAGATGGACTGACGACATAAGAAGAATAGCCGGAGTGACCTGGATGCGGAGGGCGGAGGATCTAAGAGGATGGAGACTCATGCGGGAAGCTTACGTTCAAAAGTGGATGGATACAGGCTGATGATGATGACGATGAATTAAATATCGTTTAAGTAGTATAATATAACAAAAAAATACTTAAAGATCTCGTTATTTGATTGCTTAATCTTAACCCTGCAGTGCATATTTGTGCGAAAAAAAGTCTTCCCCTCGATGATTCCGATGGTATCTTTTAGGCACATTCTAGAACAATAAGAGCGGCAAAAACATCCCCTCCCTGTCGGACTGTCTCAGCCCATTGTCCGACCTTATTAATGTTGTGTCGGAGAAAAGCCGACGGGTTCGCTCTCTTTGTCTATGAAAAAGTCGAATTGTTTCCTTCCATCGCACCGGAAAATGTTATTTTTATAAATACAAGCGCGAGCGAAAGAAAGCCTCTGGACGGAGATAAACAGATCAATGATCCTCTTATTATGACGCAATTTTGACAATGTTTTAATACTGTAAGTAAAAAGTCAATCTTGTAGCGTCACTACATTGATGGTCTTCTTCACGACATTGTGGAGTGGATAGTTGAGGGTATAAACTGTAGAGGGCGCCCTAGACGGGAATATTTGCAGCAAGTGTTCTAGGACATGTGTTGTAGATCTTATGCTGACTTGAAAAAGGTTGCGGAGGACTGAGAACCTGTTTTTTTATTTTGTTACGGCTTTATTTTACGTACTTCAATTCAATCATTAAATAAATTATATTTTGTGTAAAGCAATTCCATGATGGCTGGGAGTAACGCTATCGATGTCACCCACTTCAGGGCAGACAGGATCCTACCCTGTTGTTTCCGAAACGATTATGTATTGACATCAGCACGATGTAGTCCTTGCTGACTGTTACCGAAAACCTCGATATACAATCTATCGTCTCTTATTCCTGGTGGCTTGTCTGCATTTATGTGCGCCATGTTGTCATTTTCGATGGGTCCGCTAACGGGTGTGTTATTTATAAACACCACCGCTCGTGGCGCGGGCGGAAGCCGAGACCGAGCGCGGAGATCGGTAATCGGTCCCTTTAGCGAGAGAAGGTCGCATTACGGCCACAGCGGCATATCATCCCGCTTGGCCGGAAACTTGTAAAGTTTTAAGTAAATATAATCAATGTGCTGACCTGTCCTCATCCTGCCCTCACGCGACGTAACAACACCCCCTTTTTGAGAGAGAGGAGGATATTTTTATATTATATATAGTGAACCGTCATACATGATATATTTACAATACTAAAAATAATTATTAATAAATGAAATAAATGAAGCTTTAAAAAAAAAAAACATTCTTATTGTCATCAAGTTCTGTCAGCTGCCATGATTGTGATTTTCGTGCTGTAGATCAACACTCCACATGCATCACTAAGCCATATGCACCATAGTAAGAATCATAGAATTCCACAGACGAGACTTCAGAATTACTATCACCATCTGTCGGTATTCTCCTGTATGTGCTTACATAAAAAAAATTTTTTTTTTCTAAGGTTGCTATGCACTCTGTCAGTTTCAACAATAAATGTTTTCTCTGTAAAGCATTGACATAGATTGAAATGTTAAAAAATATGAAGAGATTTAAATTTTTGTAAGATAAAACATTATAATATACGATGCATTAGCCGTTTGTCTTCATGTCTCTGTTTAAAGATCAAAAAGCAATATACGTGATGGATGCTCATACTGTTGGAGGTAATCTAAGCTGAAATAAAAACTGGAAAGGAGAACATTCTGGAGATAAGCGAGATGCATTATGATGCACCTAATGTCCCATTCGTTGCACATCGACTGCGCCACAGCTGGCGAAAAGGTGAAGCTAAACCTAGAGAGAATGCCAACAGATACGAAAACTACACCAATCCGACACCACGATTGTATCTTCTTCTGACACTTGCATATTCCTATGCTGTCTCTTTATCACACTTAAAACATACTAACATCCTCCTCTCTCAAAGAGAGGGGCGTTATTACGTCGCGAGGGGGTAGGATGAGGAGCAGGTCAGCAGATAAACACTTTATTTTAGAAGCATAGATTATATCTACGTTAAAAACATTACAAGTTTGTGACCACGCGGTATGACATGCCCGCGCGGCCGCAACGCGGACTTTACTTCGCCGAAGGGTGGGAACCAACTGCCGGCCGTCCGCACTTTTGCGGCCCGTGCTCTGTCACCAGCGCCACCGGTGGCAAAACTATGTAACTAGCCCTAATGTGGCTACATACATTAAAGTATGGCAAGCGACAAAAATACAAGACGAAAAATTGTTTATCGAGGTCTTCGGTACCAGTAAGCAAGGACTACCTCGTGCTGACGTTAATATGTTATCTATTCGTCGTTATGTTGTCCATTTTGGCTGGCTTGACGAGAAGAGTGAGTTCTGTTAAATCTAAGAGAATGCAAAACGCTTGAAGAATACTCCTACTCGACACCATGATAGCATCTTCTTCTAACATATGGTGTCTCTTCGTTACACGTTATGTTGTAATTTTTGAATGGCTTGAAGAAAAAAATGAGATGTTCTGTTAAACCTTAATAAAATTCAAAAAGCTTGAAGAATACACCTACTCGACACCATGATAGCATCTTTTTCTAACTCGTGCATATTTACGTGCTGTCCCTTTATCACATGTTATGTTTTTCTTTTGAGATGGCTTGAAGAAAAAAGGGAAATGTTTTGATGGATCTAAAGAAAAAAACCTAATAAAGATAGCCTATATAGGGTAGCCTCTACTACTTGAGTTATTCTAGGTATTTCCTCGTTTCGGATTCTATCTTTAAGCGACACTGCGAGCATCGATATCTCCATACTACGCTGGTTAACCTTTATTTTATCATTATTTACTTCAATTATTTTATGGCCCAACGTAGATCTAGTACACGTTTATAATTTATTTTTCGTGATTAAAAATATATTACAAATTTGTAGTTTCACCAAGAATTGTCAGTTATTCACGTGAACGTCATTATCAATAGAAGTACTCGTATATGAAAATGAGAAACACGTCAAAGCGCAATAAAAATCATCTTTTTTAATGGAATTTTGCAAATATGACGTATTGGGTTTTATCTTTAAGTTGCAGATATAGCTACAATTATAATACAATAAACCTGAGGCCACCTTGTGGCTTAACATGTAGAGAAGCGCAACTGAAGGGAATACTTGGTTTGTCCCGAAAGAGGACCTAGCCCCTGGACACGACCAGGGGTGGAATATATGGAGGTCCCTTAACAGACTTTGGACCAGAGTATACAAGACGAGGACACAAATGAAAGCCTGGCAGTTTTACTGAGGCCCGATTGAATGTGGCTGCGGCGCGGAACAGGCCATGTCACGCCTTCTGGAGTGTGCGCTGTGTCCGAGTAGCTGCGCCCAGGAAAACCTGATGATGTCCGGGAGTAACGCCACTTCTGGAAAGACAGGATCTGACCCTGTTGTTTCCGACACTATTATATATATAATAAAATAAATATTTAAATGTAATATTTTGCCAATGAATTGTTGTGCGATACGGAAATACCATTTTTTGTAGTTGGAAGAGAGCCAAAACAAAATAGGCAAGTCAGCGATCACATTCGCTTGGCATACAAAGCCATACTTACGGGACAAATGCATCGATGAACTGCCTATTGGAGAACAAAGGTGTCTAAGGATTTTCTTTTTAAAAGGCATATATACGGGAAAACTTCACCAATGTGACGCCTACTGGTATCCGACGTTTTTCTGAATGAATTGATGCGTATACAATTTGATGTAAAGGGTCCGCCATCTAACGTTTTTTTTTCAACTAGTGCTTAACTTCGTGAATGGTAACACTTAGCTCATTTCTGATTTGACAGATAATTATTTGTATTCTTCCGCTGAACGAATATGGTTGTGTATACGCTTGAACAACGCTGGAAAATATTGCGACATTACTTTGAAAATCAGGCCATTTTTCTTCGAAAATGAGCAAGGAGTGGCTATTGCAGTCAATGGCGATCGTTATCGGGCCATTTTTGTTCAAAAAATTGAAGAGGAGGATATTGGCAACATTTGTTTTCAACAAGCGGCGCTACGTGCCACACAGCCGAAGCTACATTCGATGTTTTGCGCCCCATTTTCTAAAAAAAAAAGTTATTTGGCGGACCCTTTATAATTGTATATGTGTATTTAATTACCAATATAATGTTTTAAATTTTTTCTAAGCAAACCGACAATGAATAATGCTAATATTTAACATTGCTGTATATTTTCTAACATCTCTATTTAATTTTAAAAATAATATCTCCATTTTATAATCAAGTCTTATCAATTGTCTTGCTATTGTAAATCGTTAACAATATAAATATGTTGCTAGTATAATAATTGATTTATAATAAGGTAATACACTTTTATCATACAAATGAAAGAATAATTGTTGTTGTTCTAAAAAAAAAAACTTATAAATTCTACATAATTGCTACACAATGTCTACATAGCATCTTATACGTATACACACACGCAATTTATTAAAATTAAATAAATAAATAACAATGCATGTTAGAAATAAATAATAAATTATGTTTTAAAATATTCGTAATTTTGCCGGCAGGTATAGCTCAAAGGTCAAAGCGTTTGCTTTGAAAGCCAAAGATCGTGGGTTCGATCCCCGATGGAGATTAAAAAAAAAAAAAAAATTTAATCTATTTCTGACCTCTAAAATTATTCCCGGTTGGTGTGAATTTGATCCCTCGCGCGTAAAATGACAGTTATAGCCTATTTATCAAAATTGTTGGTAGATGAAGGTCGTCCCGTGAAGACCACCCATTAAGAGTAGATTCCTGTTACAGGAATTATAATGAAGGATGATGCGTGAATCTCTGGCTGTAGTGTATGACGTTGTCGGATCAACACTCCAAATGAAGCGCTTAGTCATACGCACCATGGTAAGCGTCATAGAATTCCACAGATGAGACTTCAGAATTACTATTACCATCTGTCGGTTTTCTCCTGTATGTGTTTTTCATAAAAAAAATATGAATAATTAGATTTTTCGTGGAATATGCTTATAAATTAAGATTCCTTTTTTAAAATAAATATGACCGTATTACGCTTGCCATTTTAAGTATGGCTAAGCGCTGCATCTCGCGTGTTGATCCGCCAATTTCATTAGACTAAAAGCCGGTATTCATAAATCATACATTTGTACGGAAATTTACTCTTACTATGAATCGGTGGTGTTCTCGAGATGTATATCTGCTAAAACCAACTTTATTATAATGACATCAATGGTACTTTGAAAGTGAGGTATCAAATCCATACCGACCAAGGGTATTATTTCATAGTTCAGGTCATAATTTTCGTATTTTTAAAAAATATCTTTTTAACTTTCTTTGCGGATATCCATTCCATCCGCAAAATTCGATCTATGTGCTTTTTTTAAATAAGAGTATTATTAAATAACGAAAATTAAATTTTTTATAATTATGTTATGAATTTCATTAACGTGAACTCATGCGCAACTCCTTCGGGAACGGGACAAGAACGGGAACGGATACATTCATGGTATTATAGTTTTTGGGTTTAGCCGTGTGTGGCGAATTTTCAAGTCTAACCATGAAAAAGACCCCTACACTGGCGGTCGAAATATTGGTACTAGAGAATTCGTCACACGTGGCTACACACATAAGCCACAATACCAAATATGGCCTTAAAAAACCTCTGTTGAAAAGTTATAGAAAGATTGATTCCTATACCGTTCAACTGGTTACGATAAAACTTACAGGAATTATTGTATGTATATAAGTTAAAAGTTCAGTAATAAAGAAGTGTTTTTTAAATATCTCGGCTCCATGATATCCTTAGACGCCAAAACTGAATCCGACGTGGAGCATAGAATAAACACAGGATGGCTGAAATGGAGGTCTCTCTCTGGGGTTTTGTGTGACAGCAAGATCCTGTTAGGACCAAGGTAAAATCTACAAAACTGTTGTTAGGCCAGCTATGCTCTACGGATCGGAGTGTTGTACCCCGCTGAAACTTGAATAGGATACGATTCACGTGGCAGAGATGAAGATGCTGAGGTGGGCGGACGGTGTGACTAGAGTGGACAGAGTTCAAAATGAGCATAGTCGCGGTTCATTTTGGGTGGCCCCATACCTGAAAAGATAACGGAAAACCGCCTACGATGGAATGAGCATGTGAAACGGAGACATGAGGACCACATGGTGAAAAAAGCCCTCAACATACTCACGCTGAGAAGAAGACCTGGAAGCCCACAGGCAACCTGGACTGCAACTGTAGACAAGGATGTGAAAACTCAGGGCTTGACCGAGAATGCAACGCAGGACAGACAGACATGGTGAATATGCACAAGGAGAGCCGATCCCAGATGATCCGAAATGGCAAGGCTATAGAAGAAGTAATAAGAAAGAGTTTGCAAATCACTTTGACAAACATAATACGTTGCAGAACATGCCAAGCTGAGCAAGTCTTTTATGAAAATATTTACTTACAAAGTTAAAAACAAATAAAAACATGTATGATATAAAACTTTATATAAATTCTTATGATATAATATAATAAATTATGGACATATTTAATCTGTGTTAAAAGTAAATACACTTTGATTATATAAAGTGTACGTTTTCAATTAGTTTTATCAATTCCTGTTTGAATTGCTTCAAGTACATACATCATCAAAGAAGATGTTCTCCCGATTCGTTTTCATCCAGTGTAAGTTATATAATTTCAATAATAACCTATTGACATCAGCATTCCTTGCTTACTGTTACCGAAAACCTTGATATACGATCTTTCGTCTCTTATTTCGGGTCGCTTGTCGTGCACCAGTCGGTCCTCACCCTTTTAGTGAGAAAAGGTTGCATTGCGGCCGCGCGGCATGTCATCTCGCGTGGTCGAAAGCATGTAATGTTTTTAAATATAATCAATGTGCTTCTAAAAAAGTCTTTGTCTGCTGACCCGCTCCTCATCCTGCCCTCTCGCGACGTAATAGCTCCCCTTTTTGAGAGAGGAGGATGTTACTATATAAAAATAAAACAAAACGTTTTCTTTCCACTATTATTATTTATAAAATGTGTAATATGTTGCCCGATCATTGCAAAAATATGCAAGAATAAACCAGAGCTATCCATAAAATAAGTTTCCCAGTGATTTTTTACAGCCAAAAACATGTTTAATTGCATGAATGCGTAGATTTTTTGAAAGTTCAGACTTTTACCTATTTTTTTTACATAGTCCCCATTGAGGTTAATGCATTCTTGCATGCGGTATACGAGCTTTTGAATGCCGGAGAAAAAAAATCTGCCGCCAAGCCACGCAACTTAGAACCGATTTTCCAGCTCTTCTCTGTCGCCAAAATACGTTCCACTCAGGTGTTTCTTCATGTCAGGGAAGAGATGGTAGTCACCTGGGGCTAAGTCCGGGCTGTAGGGTGGGTGTTCGACAATGCCCCATCCAAATTATGCGATATTGTTAAACACCTCGAGCAAACCTTAGCATACCCAAGATGCTCCGTCAAAATCTTATCAATAGAGGTTTTGCTGACATCAGGGACAATCTGACAATTGCTGACATCCATTGCCATAAATGTGAATAATATTTTTAATTCATTATTCAATTCAAATTCAAACTTCTTAAATTAGAATATTTAAAAAAAATGTTATATTCCTATCTTACCTACTTATGATAATATATACCGGCATTACACACAAATAAATAAGCAAGCAAAAAAACTCAATTTCAATTTTATATAAAAGATACGTATCAATAATACAATACGTGTCATTTTCGACTGGATGGGACTGCGCTAAGTAATGAAATGAACTCTTTCATTCCTTGACTAATTGACTCGACAATAGTTACCCGACGTAGCCGTCACATGTCGTCTTATAATAAAAAATTGTGGAAAACTTTCTAAATAATATTTTGTTTTTTTTAATAACAGAATTAATCGAATTCAATCGCCTGACATAATTTTTTTAAATTTATTAATGCTATAAATGTCATATTAGATATTGTTTGATGTGAATTCGTATAAGTGTATCAATTTGTAATAATCTATGTCACATTTACTTATATTATTGTTTGTTGTAGGTCTTCTGGGCTTGTTGGTTTTATCAGCAAGGGCTAATATCGAGTTATCTGAAGGGGTGTGCTGCAGTTCTCTGCTTAGTGAACTTTTGGATCAGCCTGCTGGAGAAGAAGGAGCAATTGTAGAGGTAAGATCATTCATGCAAAACCCAATGAAGAATAGTACAATCGTATAAATGAGAGCCTATTCAGTTGAAACCAGTGAGCTCGTCACGAAGACTAGACGCTGTATGCAGGAAACGAGTGTTGTTTTTGTAGGTTGTGTATTTGTATCTGTTTCTTAGAGTGATTCTCGCTTGGTAAAAACTCTCCCTGCCTCGTCCTGTTTTTGAAGACCCAGATGGGGACCCGTTACTGGGCGCTCCCAAAAAACTACTTGTTAAAGAGTGGCTGAAGGCCTTCCCGTTATTCTAGGTGCATCAGTTAGATTTCAACCTCAGTCTCTAAGGCTGTGAAATTAGTATACTACAGCAAGTCTCGAATTGCCTTCTTCGGTAATATGTTCTTAGAGAGATATAGATTGTATGAATGAGACAACACAGATATTGGAAGAGCGTTCCAGATTATACCGGTGACGTTGAGGAAGTAATTTCGGAAGCCGCCAGTTCTTGGTCGACTTATATAAGCGTGTGTGGATGTTCGGTACTAGACAAGTTTTTGATTGTGGGTGTGTCCTGGAAGAATTTATTCGTTAAGTTTAAGAGCAGCAATGAACGTGCTTATAACGGCATTATAAGAAAATACTAAGTGAATAAATCTTTAACGTGTACGTTTCAAGAATTTGAGTTAAGAAGAGTGCCATTTTTTTTTGATGAAAAACAATTCTTATGTTCTTACTTTTAATAACAATTAAGTTTTTCATTGAATTTTTTTGAAGAATTTTTTAGGTTATACACCAATGCTTAGCAATTGATATGTACAATGTACAATTGTAAATACATATTCACAGCAAACATTTTTTCTCTCATCAATAAAACAATTTATAGTTAAATGTTAAATAACATGATTTTTGCTACGGTTTTTTATAAACAAATAAATTTATAAAAATCACAGTTATATCATGGTTAAAACAATGATTTATTAGATGAAATGACCACTTTTGAAATGGGTCGATTCATTTTTATAAATTTAAGATAGACTGTGACAACAAGGATGCGTTAACTAAAAAATAGTATTTGGATAATTATTTTAATTAATTAATTAAAATCTAATTTTATTTTATAAATAGCTGATCTATATTTCAATATTATTAGTAATTAAATAAACACATAAAATTCAACATTCAGTTCTACTCGGGTTCGAGACTCGAGTGGTACTTACTAAATAAATAGACTGTCGGTAACTAATAATAAAAAGCTTGTGAATAAATGTTGACTGATCGGATCATAAAATAATAATATACATACTCTGAATATATACTACACAGACGTCTATCGTATGATGTTCTTCTTCTTCGTGTCAGCGACGACAAATTATTTCTGCCCAGTATCTAGCAACATCGATAGCCCGTGTGTTGCCTAGCATTAGGTCCTTGGATGTGCAGCTTGTTGGGCACATGGAGCAGGATCTTAGGTGTGAGGCGGTCTGCAGGTCTCCGCAGTCGCACAATAGAGTCTCTCCATGCCGAAGAATTCCCCACCGCTCGAGGTTGTCCTTAGTTCTACCAACTCCGGTTCTTAATCTGTTCAGGGATTTCTAGATCCGCCAGTCAAGGTTTTTGCCAGTTGGGAGGCCTTCCCTTTGGAGTAATGAAATCCTCTGATGCGACTTGTTGCCAGAGCTGGAGTCACTCATTTTCAGGGCCGGACGTGAGATGTTAATAGTGGTATATATACCTGTATACATCAAGTTTCGTTTCTGTCCAGGTGGAGAATGGTCGTGTGGACAACGCGGTGTATAGGACAGAGCAAAGGTGCAACGCTTGAGGTTCAAATCCCCCGTCTGTCGATATTTTTTTGAATGAATTGATTCGTAAATATTTGATGTAGAATTGTATGTGCGTATTTAATTACTAAAAACTATTATTTTTTACAGCAAACCATTTCGTGGTCTGGAGATGAGCCCATATGTAGTATCAACGCTACAGGAGTGGACGACATTGTCTGTAATGCTGAAGTACTCAGTGGTGGACTTGGGGTGAATTCGGTGGTCATCAAGGTATCTTCTGACCCTGGAGCTGCTCTCAAATGCCAGGTAACCTCATCTTCTGAATGCATAAGTTGTATCTATTTTAGTCTCCCATTCGGTCAAACTTATACATGCATCACTGATCTTCTTTGGTCGTGGCTCTTAACCATTACCTTTTGACATAAACCCCGTTAAGAGCTGAAGACAAGAAGGGAAGTATGCTTAGGTATGCATTTTTTCCGGCTGTTGCGTGGCGTGTTCGGGAATCCTGAAATTCTGTTGAAGGTCGGTTTGTGTGTCCCCGATAAATATCTGAAAATAAGGAAGTACAGAATGTTCGCTCTCTCAAAGAGAAACACTAACCTGCCAGAGACCTCTCGGGAGAGGTATCAGAATGTTTAACCAAATCGCCTCGGACGTTGATATATTTCACGTAAGGGAGGCCCAATTGAGACATGAACTCCACGAGTTTCTTTGGAGGAATAATTCGTTGGCGTCGTCTGTTTAATGAGCATTATGGTGCTTGTCTTTATTACTTTATTTCTTAGTACTTAATCATAAGTACCTATATTTCTATATATGTATTTTTATTTTAGAATTAATTCTTATTGTA
Source organism: Glossosoma conforme (assembly GCA_022606575.1). NCBI lineage: Eukaryota > Metazoa > Arthropoda > Insecta > Trichoptera > Glossosomatidae > Glossosoma > Glossosoma conforme. The sequence continues at coordinate 4,582,673 of JAGTXR010000007.1, forward strand.
CTTCAGAAATGAATTGAATTGTTCAAATTTGTAATGTTTCTGTAAGGTAAAAAAATAATTAATAAAAAATAATCAATGACAAGTCCATACCCTCGGGATTGTCGTCGAGACGCGTGGATGGATTGATGAGCAGGTCACAAAGCAAACAACTTGCCGAAAAACACATTGAAGTTTTTTAAAAATAAAATACTGACAAACTTCGGTATTCTACCCGGGTCACAAATAACGATATGTACCTGACTGTGCCTGGGCAGAAAGTGACTCAGTGGTAGTGACGGTCGTTGTACCGAACACCGCTAGTGACCACTTGCCGAACTATGGCGCCCCCCATGACAGTACTTGTCAAAACAAACAAAATGGCGCATGCAGTACCGCGTTTCATACTTTCTTTAATCTACAACTTAGGCCTCCATTTTAATATTTTCATATACGGGTGTCAAACGAGCAAACCAAAATAAAGACACAAGATCGGATATCGAGGCTTTTCATTGCCAGCTTGTTAGGGCTATATCAAACCGATATCACTTTTTATGAATAATTTAAATATAAACTTGACTTTCATCTTCAGCTTGACATTCTTGGACGTTGCCCGATAAAATAGTGCCTAATTGCGGAACTCATGGCGTGACATGTAGCACTCCCGAGATAGGTAGCTATCGGTCACAACAAATGAAATGGCGAAGCAATGCCATGTATAATATAACTGTCATTTTTAATCTGCGTATCAGACGAGCGAACAAAAATATATTGATAGACGAAAGATCGTATACCGACGTTTATCGGCACCTGCCTGCAACGTTCTATGATCCACTTCATTGCTAGTAATAATGAGAGTCTATAAATTTGTTAATTAATAATGATAGCATTCATTGTGCTGATTTTCTTTATGTAAGCACATACTGTAAAAACCAACAGCTTGTGATAGTAATTTTGAAGTCTGATCTGTGGAATTCTATGACGCTTACCATGGGGTATATGGCTTAGCGCTGCATGTGGAGTATTGATCTGCCAACTTCATAGACTAAAGCCTGAGTTTCACGCATCATCCTTATTGACTCAGGAATATACTATGCATGGGTGGTATCCACGGGACGACTTTTGTCTTCCACCAATTTTAATTAAGAGGCTATGACTAGCATTTTATGGTTGAGGGATCAAATTCATACCAATCGACGAAAGATCGAATATTGAGGTTTTTCGGCACCTGCTTGCAAGGACTTAATAAATTGGTGAAAGTATTGATTATGGTTGTGTCAAAATGAAGGTCAAAGATAATACTTATCATGCATTAAAATATAACCATGTCTTTAATCCTTAGGTTGACATTCTTGGACGTTGCCCGGTATCAACTCCTCCTCCTACTACTCTTCCTCCCGTGGAGCCATCTCCTGCCTAAGAAGAACTGATGAAATTTTCTCCAATACTGACCTGGAAAACTATGAATTGACCTAAATCTTCAACTCAACATTTAACATAAAAATTTGTGCTCAAAATTCACCATTCGGATGACTTTAAAATGAAACTTTACGCTTAAACAATCAGAAATAAATTATTCGGAAAATAAAAAAGCCTTTTTATAACATTCCTATTTAATTTGTTTTCTACTAAAATTCTTGTATAATCTGACACCCCCATATAAAGCGACTCCAGGTCGCCGGAATCGTCATCGAGACGCGTTATGAGGATGAGGAGTTGGTCACCAAAGCAAACAGTTCATAGAGAAGAACATTGATATGCATTTTACATAAAAAAGGACTGACAAAATTTAGTCTTCCGTTCGGGACATACAATGCTTTGTACCTCACAAGCCCCGGACGAACGCCGACTGAATTGGCTAACAGTAGTGACACTGCGCTGAAACTTACATAGTGGTTATCTGCCGAACTATGCCACTCCACATGTTAGGTAACGAATGCCACTCCACATGTTAAAACAAAGAAAATTGCAAATGCAAGCTGCGTCTTATGACTTTTTAACTTTAAAACTATGACCTTTTTTATTTTGGCATGTTGAACGAGCAAACAAAAATAAGAGTCAAAAGACTTTTTGGTACCAGCCTGAAAGGGCTATAAATATCCAGCTGGTAAATCGTATGAAATCCAAAAATGGTATAAGATTTTTTAAGACGATTGGATGAAGAGACCTATTCTCACGAGGCCTAGAGCACTTGGTACTTAACCCATAGTCGACTATTTCACAATAAAAATTTATACTGTCCATGAGAGTATAATCTTTCATAAACCTCCGAAACATTCGGAACTATCTGCTGCTAGGGAATCTCTGGTGGAGAAGATTAATATGTCTCTTGAAAGGGTTTCACGATGGGGCGACCTCAACCTCGTCTGTTTCAACATTTTCAGAACCCAATCATGTACTTTCTCCACCAAGAAGACTGCTATGGATCCTGTATCTTTCAACGGTTGTTCTCTTCCGAAAGCAAGCTCCATCAACATGCTTGGATTATCAATATCGAATACTGTCAAATATTACGAGTCAATTAAGTGTTAAGTCGGTTTCGCTTCCAAAAAACTAGGTGTATTATATAGATCACGTCGGTATTTCAACGATAAACAACTTCTTCCTCTATATAAAGGACAAATTCGACCTATCCTTGAATACGGCAGTCACCTTTGGATTGGAGTCCCAAAATACCTTCTAAACTTAATTGACTCAGTTCAAAGAAGAGCAATACGTTTGATAAACAATGACACCCTTACGTCTATCTACAATCAATGGAACACAGACGTTAGATGGGTTCTCTTAGTCTTTTCTACCGTTATTACCACGGTCGCTGCTCTTCGGAACTTAAAGAACTAATTCCTCCTGCACCCACTCACAGCCGACAAACTCGTCTTACACTTGCCGAACATCCATACACGGTTAATATATGTCGACCAAGAACTGGCAGCTTCCAAAGTTCCTTCCTTAATGCCACCGGTAAACTATGGAATGCTCTTCCAGCGTCTGTGTTTCTTCCTTCCTACAATCTGGATCTCTTCACGAAACAGATAAATATACACTTGCAATCTCCTCTACCCACACACAAATACAAACACAACACACGTTTCCCGCATGCAGCATCCAGCCTCCCTGGCTGAGCGTCATAGAGTGCACTGGTCTTGACCGGTTGTGCTCTCCTGCATGGGTTTACAAAAAATATATCTCCAATATCATTTGATAATATTTATTTTACTTGCACTTTTTCATCAATGTTATAACCAATGAAATCCTTTTCGAGCACCTTTTCTTAACTGACATAATTATTTTAAAACACAAAAGCAGGCTTCAGGATACCATCATAAATTTTCTCTCAATGTACAATCTTATTAAAAAGCAGATAGATAAATCTCCTAATTAACTTAATACATTGACCTGGACTTCCAACTTGGTATTTAATCACAATTCTGGCGATAAGCGATTCATGATGAATTGCAACACCTTAGTGAACAGAAATATTAACACAACTTGCCATTTTCAACTGTCAAACCATAGACAACAACCATCGAAACATTTCATGCACCTAAAATTACCCTATATATACTATTGACATCCCCCGTTTTGAAAATGGCGTCAAGTTGCGGGTTCGTCACATGGTCGCGTAGAGAAAGGATGCAGGAACAGATCACAAAGCAAAGAACTTGTTTTTGAAGTACAATTCTCATTTATTTTGATTAAAGAGTTGATTTCCCCATTCGACCGTAACATGACTTTACTTCCGTCTCGGTCGAACGGGGCTCGACTGACGACTGCCGGAACACTGTGACATTCAGCACCGCCAATATAATCACAGCAATAAACAAATTTAAGATGACAGTTGAACCAACATGAAATGGAGCAACTGTCATAACAAATTAAATGGCGTATGTCAAGCAAGCGAACAAAAATAAGAGACAAAAGATCGTTTTTCGAGGCTTTTCGGCATCAGCCTAAAAGAGCTATATCAAGCTGATATCAATTTACATATTTTCCGAAAGCCCGTAGAAAAATCTTGTATAAAAGTAAAGACTGTAAAATTATATGTATATTTGGGCTTTTGAAACAACATTTTAAATGACATTACATGATTAGTCTGTTCACTTCACTTTTTGTTCTGTCAGGAGATCGTACTTCCAAAGAATACCAACTTACTCCTAGCATACACCACGGATAATAAATTACAACTCTAAGTCTAATACACATTATCATCTTTTTACGATTTTTTTCCGCCATTTAGTTTTATCGCTATTTTTTAGACGGAATACTCGTAAGTGAATATAATTTTGGCATGAAATACCCCCGAATCTGTGCCCCATAGATGTCGACCAATCACACGTAGCCGTTGTCTTGTGTCAGTGAGCGACCGACAGAGCGGGTTCTGTACAAACGGGAGAACCACAGCATGTATCAGTCCTTTTTCTCAGCGTTCCACCGTATTTTTCTATCTGACTCCAGCCGCTTCTCTGCCAGATTCGCTGCCAGACTACCGACGTAACTTCGCAACTCGCCGTCAAATCATTTATTTAAATTTGTAAGTCTTGTGTTAACTGAAATGAAGCCCGCAAATCCATTTATCACTTACTCAACCAATTAATATCATAAAATATCTATAAAAAATATATCGTGTAAATAAATGTAAATAAAACTTCACATTTTAATGAAATTCCCTGTGACAAAATTCAGTATTCTTTTTTTCCTTCGTTTTTACACATTTATGTACAATATATTTAGCAAGACAGTATGTTATGGTACCAAATAAGGCCTCATAAGATTCAGTCCTATTATCCGATTCACAATAAGAGCTACCAGGATTTATATATTTAATGTATTGGAAATTTAGAGTGACTTACGAGGGTTATCTGTAAAAAAAGCTACCCAGTGATTTTTCACAGTGTAAAACATGTTTAATTCCATGAATGCGTACATTTTTTGTAAGTTTGGATTTTTACCTATTTTTCTACATAGTCGCCATTAAGATTAATGCATTTTTGCATGCGGCATACGAGCTTTTGAATGACCGAGTCAAAAAAATCTGCCGCCAAGCCACGCAGATACCTGAGAACCGCTTCTTCCAGTTCTTCTCTATCGCCGAAATGCGTTCCACCCAGGTGTTTTTTCGTGTCATGGAAGAGACGGTAGTAACTTGGGCTAAGTCCGATCTGTAGGGTGGGTGTTTGACAATAAACCATCCAAATTTATCGTACGATAAACATTATTTGCACCCACCTCGCGAAACGTTATCATACCCTAAATACTCCGTCAAAATCTTGTCAATAGAGGTTTTGCTGACATCAGGTATCATTTCGGAGAGCTTACGAACCGTCATTTTTCGATCTGAGAGCAACACTATCTCCACTTTTGCGATTGTTTCGTCAGAAACAGATGGCTGTCCGGAACGCTCCTCAACATTGACGTCAGTACGCCCGTTCTCGAACTCTGTGCACCATTTATACAAGCGCAATGTTTTTTGCAGACAAGAAACGGATTACCGAGCGCAACTCACACCTGGTGGGCGAAGCGAGGCGGAGATCCATCACGTACGGCTGCCAAGTCAAGACTGAGCTCCGCAGACAGCTTGCCAGGGAAGGGATTTGAATTGGGGGAACTATAGTACACTACAGAATCGCGGGGTCCACCATAACAGCGCTATTTAGGACTATAGCGCCATGGGTACCTAATTTTACGGATAACCCTCGTAAAACGATGCTGATCATAATTTATCACAGAAATTTTAAATAAAGATAAATTTCAACTAGAGTGAAAGTGGAAGAAGAATTATAAATTATAGTACTTTTCTTTGCATCTGCTTCAAAACACTAGATTCAGAGGTCAATAATATGCGACATTCTCTCATGAATTGTTGATCAAGGTGGGCGAATAGTCAGTATCAAAAGACTGTAAAATATTTAAAATAAGAGAAAAAAACTTTCTACGCATACGAAATTTTATTTACATATTATTTTAATCGAATTTCTACATAATTAAGTTTGTACACAAATTTTGAAGTAATAGTAAAATGTTCAGGTGAAGTTTTAACGTAATTCTTGGTTATTGAAGTTGGTCTTGGAGTAATAGTCATCAGTGTTTCTTAGGCAGGAGATGGTTCCACGGGAGGAAGAGTAGTAGGAGGAGGAATTGTTACAGGGCAACGTCCAAGAATGTCGACCTGAGGATTAAAGACATGGTTATATTTTAATGCATAATAAGTTGTCATAAGCATGATATAGCCCTTGCTGACTGGTACTGAATACCTCTATTTACAATCTTTATAAATATGGAGTCGCCTTTGGTTAGCGGGGATGTCAACGTTAAGCATTTTTTTCATACGAGTAGACAAACAGAAAAGAGTAATTGTTTGAATTTTATGTCCAACAAGTTCCAATGCTTCGTACATGGTATAGTAATTGGCAGTGCCGATTTTAGACATTGCGGCGCCCTGGGGCAATTTTTTTCTAGCGCCCATATTGTTCATATTTTTAAAAATATTAGAAAGATTGGTTGCCCTCAGCACCCCTAGCTTATTCGACGCCCTAGGGCACCGACCCACTTCGCCACCCCTTAAAACTGGCACTGGTAATTGGTAACAAAATCTAATTAATTGAAAATATCTAACATATTCAAGAAGATGTACGTTTTTGTTAAAAACTGAACATAATAGAAAATACAGTCGTATGACACATTTTCATGCGATGATATGACTCGATAAAAGTCGCGACTAAAGAAGAAAAAAATAGAATAAATAGAAAAGTAATGCAATAAGAAGAGGTTTAATACCTGGCATTTGAGTGCAGCTCCAGGGTTGGAAGATACTTTAATAACCACCGAGTTCTGTCCAAGTCCACCACTGAGGATTTCAACATTACAAGCAATGTCATCTACAGCTTTAGCGCTGATGCTGCAGATGAGCTCCTCTCCTGACCATGACACGGATTGCTGGAAAAAAATTACTAGATAACGCAAGAAAAAATTCATTGTGTAGAGTTACCCAGTCAGCTGTTTGACACTCAACCACGACGCGTTTCTAAAAGAATTTCAAGATGAGAGTAGATGAAAAAAGAGTTTCTAGATGATACTTGATATATTTAAGGGGATATTCACATTCTATATTAGAAAATACAAATATGCTGAATTCACTTGATGCAAGTGTGTATAGAGTTTGTAGATTATAGATTGGAACAGCAAGAATGTCAATATTTTCCAGCATATATATAATCCTGTCAGAAGCAACAGGGTCAGATCCTGTCTGCCCAAAAGTAGGCAAAGTTGACGGCGTTTCTCCCGGCCATCATCAGGTCTTCCTAGGTGCAGCTACTTGTACATAGTGCGAGGTGTGACAGGGTCTGATCCGCGCCGCAGTCGCATTCAGTAGGTCCGCTGTAAAACTGCCAGGCTTTCATTTGTGTCCTCGTCTTGCATACTCCGGTCTGAAGTCTGTTAAGGAACCTCCATATATTCCACCTCAATATGCAATATTCCGCCCCTGGTCGTATCCAGGGGCAAGGTTCTCTTTCGGGGCAAACCAAGTATTCCCCTCGGTTACGATTCTCCACATACTCTGCTTTTTCATTTGCCAGTGGTCTCCATGAAACGAATTCACGCCTGATTTCCATGATCTGGATTAGAGATTTGGTTGTAAGTGCAAAATTATTTCAAAATAAGGTTGACTGATTTTTATTATTGTTGTTAATCAAGAACGCATATGCAAGTGTCTAAAAAAACGCTTAGAAAATGCATGATTTATTTCGTAATATTACTTACAAGATTAGTGAGTGTTGGATCTACAAATTCAGTAAAGAGTAAGATTTTATATGAATTTCAACAAAGTGACATTCTTGCCGGCGTTCATAGCTCAGTGGTCAAAGCGTTTGCTTTGCAAGCCAAAGGTCGTGGGTTTGATCCCCGACATAGATTAAAAAAAAAAACGATTTATGAGCTCTAAAATACCCCCGGTTGGTGTGAATTTGATCCATCACCCGTAAAATGCCTATAATTAAATAGCCTATTAATTAAAATTGATTGTAGACGAAGACATCTCGTGAAGACCACCCATTCATAGTAAATTCCTATAATAATAAAGGATGATGCATGAATCTCGGGCTGTAGTCTATGGCGTTGTCAGATCAACACTCCACATGCAGCGTTAAGCCATATACACCATGGTAAGCTTCATAGAATTCCACAAATTAGACTTCAGAATTACTATCATCATCGGTCGGTATTCCCCCTATATGTTTTGTAATTGTTGTTGTTTTCATGAAATTTTGTAAGCCTATCGTACCTCAATAACTGCTCCTTCTTCCCCAGCTGGCTGTTCCAAAAGTTGGCTCAGCAATGATCCACAGCATGATCCTTCAGATAGTTCAAGATCGGCTCTAGCTGACAACGCCAACAAAGCCACCAGACCTGCAACATTAAATCATGATCTTTCAAGTAAATGTTACATTTTAATGAAGATAATAAATTAACATATTATTGATGTTGGATTACCTATGATACGTTATGAAAAATCTTAAGCCAATAGTTTGAACTTAATAAGAAACCTTTATTAAATAATATTAAACGCAAATAATTTGTAAAACATATATATTTAATGATTTATTATTACAATATATTAGACTTCTTGGTGGACTAAATTTGAAGTCCTACAGGTCAGGCACTTCGGTTTTGTAAGCAAATTCTTTAACCACTAAGCTATATCCGACGGCAATATGTTGTGTGATGATAATAAGGATAATGTTATATAGTCGAACGGAGCGAAGGCAATGAAAAATGGATAATTATATCAAACTTACTAGATTGTATTTAATTAGTAATATAAATGATGTTTTAGAATGAATATTCAAATCTACAATAATTTAAATTTTATAAATCCTAGAAGAACATTATTTAACACATTGTTTTGTTTAAAGTTTTATTATTATTTGTATAATAGATAAATATTACTTACACTGGATGAAGATGATTCGGGAGAACATTTTCGTTGCTACTGTTCTATACTTCAAGAAATTCAAATGTGATTTGATAAAACGGTTGAAAAATGTTCACTTTATATAGTCAAGCATATGTGCTTTGAAACACAGATAAAACATTATTACAAATAATTTAAATACACATAAATATATTCACCAGGTTTTTATTTAATTTAATAAAAATAAAATAATAGTAATAATTTTAAATAAATTTTAAATACAAAATAAAAAAATTAAAAATGTTTACTTGATTATTGAAATAATTTATTGAAGACGGTCTCCACGGAGACCGAAACATAGTATCGCTTAAAATAAACGTGAATCGAAACTTAATATATTTAATTTGTTAATTTCTTAATTAAAATAAATTTTAAATTATAATTATGCAGTTTCACCAAGTATTGTCAGTTGATAACCTAATGCTATGTTACTACATTTTTAAAGTTTTCTCTACTCCAGAAACTCTGATGAATATTAATTTATTATAATATACGTAAGCACATTCAGTAAAATACTGACAGATGGCAAATAGTGATGAAATTTAATCTATGGATTTGTTGACGCTTACCATGTTTAAGCGCTTGCATGCGGAGTGTTGATCTGTCAACGCCATACAGTACAGACCGACATTCATGAATCATCCATTTTTAGAGGAATTCACTATAAATGGGTGGTGTTCACACGACGACCTTCATCTACTACTAATTATCACTAATATTTTAATTAAAATGTATTTGTTTCACTTACAGAAACATAACAAATTAAAGAAAAATCAAATCGTTACAACCAAGATTAATATGCAAATACAGGTACTTATGATTAAGTACTAAAAACAAAGCAATAGAGACAGGCAACAGAAGGACCCAACGCTCATTAAACAGACGACGCTAACAAATCATTCCTCCAAAGAAACCCGTGGAGTTCATGCCTGAATTGGGCCTCCCTTACGTGAAATATATCAACATTCAAGGCGATTTGGTTTAAAAGTCTGATCCATCTCCCAAGAGGCATAGTCTCTGGCAGGTTAGTGTTACTCTTTGGGAGAGCGAAAAATCTGTGCCTCTTTATTCTCAGATAATATGACTGGAATTTATTTTAATAATCAGGATCTATCTCTGATAATAATACAATATGACTGGAATTTAACAGGTAAGTGATCTAACTCACACCAACCGGGGGGTATTTATAGAGCTGAAAAATCAATCGAAAATTGTTTTTACTTAATTTACTTCGGTGGCCGAACCCACGACCTTCTGTTTTGTAAGCAAGCGCTTTCACAACTAAGTCATATTCATTGGCCATATAAATAATTATTCTTATTAAATATTGAACGTTTGTATTGCAACTTTTACGAGTCTAGAATATCAAACAAAGCCTTTAATATAATTTTATAACGTAAATAGTAAGTGTACTTAACAAAGAAATATTATACATAAAAAAATGGTTTTATGGTTGAAAGCTGTGTAATATATGAAATAAAAAAAGAAGATAAAATAATACAGGTTTATTGCGTTTATTTAAGAACGAGCGAATTTTTTACTAATGAAATATTTAAATAAATCTTTATCACTTGCTAAAGAGCAATTTTTTTAAGTATAAAAAGAAATATTTTAAAAATATAATCACATTAACTTCTTGAATAATCATCAAGTCAGTACAGCAGCAGAAAAATGTTCGCCAAAATTATTTTCATCCAATGTAAGTTACACTTTTCTATTTGATAACTACTTTATAAACAGCTAGATTCAAATAAATAATATGTAACCGTTCTCGTAGCCGTCCATTATTTTTTATTTCAGTTGGTACTTGTGGAGTTTCAAGCACTCAATTTAGTACAACGGCAATGGCGCTCCTAAATAGCCTACCAGCACACCTCGATCCTTCTCTTACATCCTTTTCCTCTTTTGTTGATGATATTTTTTCCCTAGATCTCTGCGATCTTTGACACGTGTCATCTTATTACTTTAATATATTTATATATAATAGTTTATATATTATCTATGTTTCTTTTTTTCGATACGATCAAACGATCGCTGCACTTATGCGGATCGTAGCATTCTGACGTTTAAAGCGATATAAATATTATATAAATAGACAGAAGATATAACTATATACTACGTTTTGTATTTTTACAAATGTGTGTTAATTATTAAATTTTCTCTCTTATTTTACAGGTCTGGTAGCCTTTTTGGCAATGTCAGCAAAAGCGAACCTTGAGTTATCCGAAGGCAACTGCTGCAACTCTCTATTGAGTCAACTTTTGGACTTACCAGCTGGTGAAGAAGGAGTGGTCGTTGCGGTAATACACTTATAACTTTCAAAGAAACTTGAATATTGACAACAATTGGTGAATCAGGTGATCTCTAAAATCAAAGATGACAAATCTATCTAGGCATCTTTTTATACAATAACCTCGTAACAAAAAATAACTGAAAGTAGAAGGGTATTTAGAATATTTTTGTATTCTCTCACTAGTTTATTTATGTAAGAAAACTTTGTTTCAGCAATCCGTGTCATGGTCAGGAGAGGAGCCCATCTGCAGCATCAGCGCTAAAGCTGTAGATGACATTGCCTGTAACGTTGAAGTCATCAGTGGTGGACTTGGACAGAACTCAGTGATCCTTAATCTCTCTTCTAACCCTGGAGCTGCTCTTAAATGCCAGGTACCTAACCTCATCCTCTGATTGCTTCACCTGTAGTCCGTATACACATTTAGGCGACTTTATGTGATGAACATATATGTCACCTCACTTCGTCTCCATTTATTCAAACTTGATTATTAATCAACCATTTTCTTTGATCATGGTTTTAACTCTGAAATCCTGCATATAATAAAGCAATTACACTGTGCCGGGATTGTCATTTGGACGCGTAGATGGATAGATGAGGAGTAGGTCACAAAGCAAATAACTCGTCATGAAGCACATTGATGTTTATTTTAAATAAAACTCAGTGTTCTGCCCGGGCCACAAACAATGAACGATGGATGTCCGGGTAAAAAGTGATTCGGACCGCGCAGTATCAGTTACAGCGTCCGGAAACCACATATCTGCCATTATGCGAACTATCCGCTCTCACATTATAGGAAGCAGCTGTCAGAATCAAAGAAACAAAATTGCGCCTATAAACACTATGTATTATGACTCCTCAAATCTAAGCTTAAGCTAACATTTTTTCATATGCGAGTTAGACAAGCGGACAAAAATAAGATACGAAATATCGGATATCAAGGCTTTTGGCACCAGCCTGCAAGTGCTTTATCGAGTTGATATCAGATGATACACATGATTAATTAATAAAAATGACTTTCTTCCTCAGGTTGACATTCTTGGACGTTGTCCGATTATTACCAGTCCTCCAACTACTCTTCCACCCGTGGAGCCATCTCCTGCATAAGAAGAACTGATGACATTTACTCCTTGACATTAAAATTTTACTTCAATAGTTGTGTATAATCACCATCATTAGGATGACAGTAAAATTAAATCTGATATGTAAATAAAAATCTTTTAGTTTGAAAATGCTTATTTTTTATTACTGTACATCCTCTGATGCGACTTGCTGCCAGAGCTGGAGTCTTTCATTTTCAGGGCCGGATGTGAGAGGTTGTGTGGATCTCAGAAAGCTGCTTTCCGACTTCAGTCTAAGTGCATGTGATTATCCCGACTGGCAAAAACCTTGCCTGGCGGACCTGGAAATCCCTGAACAGATTTAGAACTGGAGTTGGTAGAATAAAGGACAACCTCGAGCGGTGGGGAATGCTTCACAAGAATGAGTCACTATTTAGCGACTGTGGAGACCGCCTTACATCTTAAGATCCTGCTTCATGTAGCCAACAAGTTGCACATGTCAAGACTTATTGCTGGGCAACACGCGGCCTTTTTTTTTTTAAATATATTGATGCGTGTTGTACACTGCAAGTTACACACAAGGTAAGCTTATACCTCTGACAAATAGTTGAAGAAGGTAGGAGCCTATTCCATGTCAGTCTTGTTAACCGAGCGTGTAGCCCCGAATATATCCTTGATGATGTTTAGCAGCAAGGGACCGTCAGAAGTAAACAGCAGTTCAGGAAAATCCTCCCAAGAAATGGTAGAGACTCCCAGGCGACAACAAAGAATTTGTCTCCTATTCTCATGGATGATGCTCTCTATGAGAGACGGTCTCACTGTCTGTTGTATGCCTGGATCACATGGACATGCTTTGCAAGAAGAGAGGCCAAATCTTTTTAGGAATTCTCTGAAAATTCCGTGTCCGGAAACGCTTGCGTGAGATGAAAGTCCACGGAGTTTGTATTTTTCCACGTCAATAAGTGTTCGATGGATGGAAATAAAGACTTGATTATTTCTCCAGAACATGATGCTTGATAAGGGGTGTTCTAAGCACTTATCAATCATGCATTAACTTGTTCAAGGCGTAGCAGTCGTAATGAGGTGTTGTGCTTAGTTTCCCCCCATTTTGGCCAGTTCGTCCGCTTTTTCGTTACCCAGTGTGCCGTTGTGCGCACGAAGCCAAATAAACTTGACAGCTAGACTTTTATTTTCAAGAAGCTGTACGCTATTTCGTGCGTTCACAGCTAGCGGGGTTCAGGGTACTCGCGGAAGTTACCGACTTCAGTCCGTGCTCACTGTCTGACAATATGTTTACAGTTCGGTATTGTGAGTCGGGGTTTTCAGAAAACCACGAGAGGGCCTTTTGAATTGCATAGAGTTCTGCTTCATCTACTTTGTAGTATTCAGCAAGTTTATAAATTGCTGACTTAACTTCGTTATCCTTTTCAGAGTACTCTACAAATGCAGTTCCTACGCTACAGCCTGCCTTGCTTCCATCGGTAAAAATACTGATGCCGTCTAATTTACTGTCAAGCGAGTCAAACTACATCAATGGTCTATTTTTCCTTTTTGACGGATGGGGAAGAAACTCTAGCGAATCGTTGGGCACGAGTCTCTTCTCAAAATTCAGAGTGTTGGTATTTTTCTTTTTAAATGCCCCGAGAGCCCAGATCGAGGAACAGTATGTCACAATGGGTTCTATGGCACCATGTTAGATGGTTTCTCCAAGTCCCCAAGTTCCACGTGCAGTTTGATAGAGACCTTTATATATATCGGTTGCTTTGTTGATTTCGTTATCGACTTGCTTATTCCACAGGAGACGGCAATCGATGACCACCCCAAGAACTTTTATGTGATCTGTTATTTCCAGTTGATATCCTCCTCTTTTATTTAGGACATAGATTAACTGGATGAACGATGCAGGATCAGGTTCACAATACAAACACTTGTTTTTGTTTCACATAGTACTCGTTTATTTGTCAATAACGTCGCCCGTTATAAGGACGCCCTTAGGCGCTCCCATACTGCGTACGCCTGGATGTGAACTGAAAAACACGGGCCATCGATGTTGCCAGACACGAAGAGGAAGAAGAAGTTTAATAATAAACTGCACTGCTTCACAAACATAGTTATGCATTTAAATGGTGTGCAAATTCTTTGATCCATGTTTTCTGGATTTCGAAATCAAAAAATAAAATAAAGAATAAAATATTGTCATGCTTATTTTAAAGAATATTTACTTATTAATAAAACATTGTTTATTTTAAAATAATTCAAATATTTAATATAATATGTCCCAAATACTTTATCCAATACAAGTGTCTTTGATCACTTCATTTTTAATAAATATTTAAATAAATATTTATTAAAAATGAAGTGAAATATATTGTTAAATACCAACCATATAGTCAACATAGATCACGTAATAGCCTCTAGTTAGGAAACTGCAGTTTCGACTAACTTGTAGCCTTCCTCAATCCGCCACTGTCATGAGACTCTCCTAAACGTAAGCCACAATCAACGTGATCCATGTAAAAACAAGGTAAACAAATAAATACTTATTATTTATTATGGATCGCCAAGTGAATGTTGAAAACATAGAAAAAAAATTGTTCAAATTTTTCATAAGCTCAACAAATAGTCAAACTCACGATGGAAGTTGGCTTAAAAATGTGCAACTTTTATTTGTTCTGTTTTATTTAATAAAGTCTATAACACGTTCAAGAATGCCAAAAACAATAATTTTAAATAAAATAGAGTGACTTTTACATTGTGTATCATTTTATAAACTTTATGTTTGTAGAAATTATATGAGATTGTTAAATATTTTAAAAGTTGCTGAAGTACCTATTAAATGATCCAGATATCCTGAAAATTGCTTTAAATATGCGATATCTTCAAAAAAATTATTTATAGAGGCATAATAATATCTAAGATGCTTTTCGTTTTATTGTGGATCCTTTTGTGGTCTCGTTCCGAAGAGAAGCCAAAAATAATAAATTTCATATACTGGAACATTTTTTGACTATGGTACAACAAAATGAAAACGCTTTGAATAAGAAGTTAAAATGTGATTGTAATCTATGTATTGAAAATATTAATAAAAATATTTTGTAAATGTACGAATGTTTTATGTATTTAACTTCAATTTAATCCAATTAACGTTATTACATAAATGTTTAATTTTAATGTTGAAGTAAAGTTTTAGAGAAATTCTTAATTTTTCAAATCAGTCTTGAAGTAGGGTCATCAGTGCTTCTTAGGCAGGAGATGGCTCCACAGGTGGAAGTGTAGTTGGAGGGATGGTTGTAACTGGGCAACGTCCAAGAATGTCAACCTAAGGATAAAATACATTTTTAACTTATATTACATAATAAGTATCATTATTGAACTTCTATTTGTTATTACCATCATCTTTACAACCATACATTTAGTAATCCTAAAAGTAATAACTTCTAAATTAACATAATATTGGTCTTAACTCGATATCGCCACTATATGCCGGTGTCGAAATCCCTCGATGAACGAACTTTCGTGTCTAATTTTTGTTCGCTCGTCGGGCACGCATAAATGAAATTGCTAGCCTAAGTTGTAGATTTAAGTAAACGGAGCATAATTTTTCTGGCATAAAAGTCATGACTTAAGAAGAAAATTGATGAATTAATAATTTTGACAAAAGTTTTTATTTCTCTCTTGTTCAGCTCCACACCATAGACAATACAATGTTTGGGTCCAGGCGAATTGTAAATTTCACCGAATTTTCAAATAAGATGTCACGCGATGACATATATGTTTTTCAACGAAAGTCGCCTTAATGTACTTACTATGGTGAAGCAATCAAAGGATGAGGATAGGTACCTGGCATTTAAGAGCAGCTCCAGGGTTCGAAGTCAGATTAATGATCACTGAGTTCTGTCCAAGTCCACCACTGATGAGTTCCACGTTACAGGCAATGTCATCTACAGCTTTAGCGCTGATGCTGCAGATGGGCTCCTCTCCCGACCATGACACGGATTGCTGAAACAAAGTTTGTTCACATAACACATACTAGTGAGTGAATGCAAAAATCAATTAAAATAACGTTTTACTTTCAGATATTTTTTGTTACGAGGTCCATTGTATACAAAGATGCCTAGATATAATTGTCATCTTTGATTTAAGAGATCACCTGATTTATCAAATTAATTCAATATTCAAGGTTCTTAGACAGTTTTAAGTGGATTACCGCAACAACCACTCCTTCTTCACCAGCTGGTAAGTCCACAAGTTGACTCAATAGAGAGTTGCAGCAGTTGCCTTCGGATAATTCAAGGTTCGCCGTTGCTGACATAGCCGAAAAGGCTACCAGACCTGTAGAATAAGAGATTTTATAATATTGAACACATATTAGTGAAAATACAAAACGTAGTTGTTATTTATTCTGTCTATTTCTATAATATTTACGTCGCTTTAAACGTTAGAATGCTACGAAGCGCAAAAGTGCTGCAATCGTTTGATCGTATCGAAAATAAAAGAAACATAGAGTATACATAAACATACATACAAACAATATATTAAAGTAATACGATGACACGTGTCAAGGATCACAGAGATCTAAGGGAAGATTATCATCAACAAAAGAGGAATAGTATGTAAGAAAAGGATCAAGGTGTGCTAGTAGGCCATTTAGAAGCGCCATTGCCGTTGTACTAAATTGAGTGCACGAAGCTCCACAAATACCAATCGGGATGAAAAATAATGGATGCTAAGAGCAAGGGCACATATTATTTATTTGAATCTAATTATTTATAAATTAGTTATTAAATATAAAAGTAAAACTTACATTGGATGAAAATAACTTTGGCAAACATTTTTCTGCTGCTGTACTGACTTGATGATTATTCAAGAAGTTAATGTGATTATATTTTTAAAAGATTTCTTTTTATACTAAAAAAAATGCTCTTAAGCAAGCGATGAAGAGTTATTCAAATATTTCAATTGTAAAAATTATGTCATTCTTAAACAAACGAGAAATATCTGTATTTATTTATCATTTATTTAATTTTATATATTACGCAGTTTTCCAACATTAAAAAAAAATTCAAAGAGATAACTATTGTTTGCTTAATAATAAATAAATATTTGTAAATAAAAATATTAAAATATTATTTATCAGCTGGTTTAGAGTAAACATATTTTTTAGTATAAGAAGTGTTATTTTTTTCATAAAATTACATTATTTTCTTGAATTACATTCAGGTCAGTACAGCAGCAGAAAAATGTTCGCTAAGATTATTTTCATCCAATGTAAGTTATAATTATATCAATTCTATGTATAATATAAATTAATATAATAATGTCTCCTTGAGACAATATCAAGAAAGTAAAAATTATCCATCAGTAACACAGGTAAATGATTGGTTATAAAGTCCGAGTCGGAACTATAAGTAGTCGTTTCTCATCCATTCAGTCTATAGTTTGGTTCGAGACCCGAGTGGTACTTACTAAAATAAATAGACTGCCGGAAAGTAATAATATTAAGCTTGTGAATAAATGAGGACTGATAGAATAATAATAAAAATATACATACTTTGAATATATACTATAGCGACATCTATCGTACGATGGTAACAATGATATAAATACTAGTTTCAACGCACGTCAGTCTAGGCGGGGCAATGGCGCAGTTCGCCGAGCGGTATGAATACCTGGGCATAGTTGGTTTCCAAGGTCCGCGGTTCGCATCCCGCTTCTGCCGTTATTTTTGTGCTTGGATTGACGCGTTGAAAAAAGAATTTTATGTATAGTATATGTATATTATAAGTAATAAGTTATAATTATTACGACTATGTATTTAAAAATGAAATGAAACTTGCTTGTCAATTTGATTTTGCTGAAATATGTTTTTAAAATATTTTTAATTTCATTGAGAAATATGTGTTTATAATTATATTGTTTCACAGGTCTGGTAGCCTTTTTGGCTATTTCAGCAACGGCGAACCTTGAGTTATCCGAAGGCAACTGCTGCAACTCTCTATTGAATCAACTTGTGGACTTACCAGCTGGTGAAGAAGGAGCGGTCGTTGCGGTAATTCACTTATAACTGTCTAAGAACCTTGAATATTGAATTAATTTGATAAATCAGGTGATCTCTTAAATCAAAGATGACAATTATATCTAGGTATCTGTGTATACAATGGACCTCGTAACAAAAAATAACTGAAAGGAAAAGGGTATTTTAATTGATTTTTGCATTCACTCACTAGTATGTTTTTTGTAAGAAAACTTTGTTTCAGCAATCCGTGTCATGGTCTGGAGAGGAGCCCATCTGCAGCATCAGCGCTAAAGCTGTAGATGACATTTCCTGTAACGTGGAACTCATCAGTGGTGGACTTGGACAGAACTCAGTGATCCTTAATCTTACTTCGAACCCTGGAGCTGCTCTCAAATGCCAGGTAACTATCCTCATCCTTTGATTGCTTCACCAAAGATGGTACATTTAGGACTTTCGTTGATCAACATATATGTCATCGCGAGACATATTTTTTTAATATTCGGTGAAATTTACGTTTCTCCTAGACCCTAACATTGTGTTGTCTATGGTGGGAAGCTGGACAAGAGAGAAATTAAAACTTACGTCAAAATTATTTATTCATCAATTTTCTTCATACTACATGACATTTATGCCAAATACATTATGCTCCATTAACTTAAATCTTAAACTTAGGCTAGCATTTTTATATATGTGTGTCCGACGAGCGAACAAAAATAGGAGACGAAAGCGAGGCGACACCATCATACCAGGACTATATCGAGTTAATATCAATATTATGTTTATTTACAAGATATAACTTTTAGGATTACTAAATGAATGGTTGTAAAGATGATGGTAATGACAAATAGAAGGTCAATAATGATACTTATTATGTAATAGAATTTAAAAATGTATTTTATCCTTAGGTTGACGTTCTTGGACGTTGCCCAGTAACAACCAGCCCTCCAACTACACTTCCACCTGTGGAGCCATCTCCTGCCTAAGAAGAACTGAAGATCCCTACTTCAAGACTGATTTGAAAAATTAAGAATTTCTCTAAAACTTTACTTCAAATTAAATTAAATTGAAATTAAATACATGTGTAAATAAAACATTTGTACATTTACAAAATATTTTTATTAATATTTTCAATACGTATATTACAGTCACATTTTGATTTCTAATTCAAAGCGTTTTCATTTTGTTGTACCTTAGTCAAAAAATGTTCCAGTATACGAAATTTATGATTTTCGGCGTCCCTTTGGAACGAGACCACAAAAGTTGCTGAAATGAAACGAAAATCTTAGATATTATTGAGCCTCTATAATTTTTTTTCTGAAGAGATCGCATATTTTAAAGCAATTTTCAGGATATCTGCACAACTTAATAGGTAATTCGGCAACTTTTAAAATATTTTACAATCTCATCTGATTTGTAAAAACATACAGTTCATAAAATGATACACAATGTAAAAGTTACTCTATTCAGTTCAAAATTATTGTTATTGGCTTTCTTGAACGTGTAATAGACTTTATTAAATAAAAGATATAAATGAGAGTTGCACATTTTTAACCCTTTCATTACGGCTCGGTTTGAATACAGAATATACTGTCAATAATAAAACTAGTATTTGAAGCATAAATGTACTTGTCTAGTATATTTCCATAAATCACATTGGTTCTCATCTGATGATGCATAAAAATCTATTCCAAGAAAGTAGCAAAGCAATATATCACGTCAACTGATGTCAACGGTAGGGTAATCTTATGACGGCATATGCTGACAAGCGATGCGAATTAAACCAACTTCCATTGCGAGTTTTAAAGGTCGTTGGTTCGATTCCCGATGAAGGTTAAAAAAAAAGTATTATTAATCGATTTCTAAATTCTTAATAAGCCCCCGGTTGGTGTGAATTTGATCCTTCAACCATAAAATGCGAGTCATTAATAAGTCATTAATAAAAAGCCTATAAATTAAATTTGGCAGTAGATGAAAGTCGTCCCGTGAAGACCACCCATTTATAGAAAAAATCTGTAATAATAAGGATGATGCGTGAATCTCGGGCTGTAGTGTACGGCGTTGGCGGATCAACACTCCACATGCAGCGCTTAGCCATATGCACCATACCATGGTAATCGTCTTAGAATATCACAGATGAGCCCTCAAAACTACTATCCACATCTGTAAATATTCTCTTGTATGTGTTTTCATATATATATATTTAAAAAACAGTTTCAATTCAACATTAATTAATAAAAACCTAAGAAGTTATTTAATTTATGAAAGTTTTCTTAAAGTCCTCAGTGCTCCGGGTAACTAGATGACACCGTCAATAAGACCTAAGTGGTCTTAAAACAAGGCTATAACCGTTTTTTCTCCGAGTAAATTTATCAAAACATATAAAATTAATAAGGTTTAGCCAGGGAGGCTGGACGCTTCATGCGAAACACGTGTGTTGTATTTGTGTTTATGTGTGGGTTGGTGAGATTTCAAGTGTATTTTTATCTGTTTCTTGAAGATTTCCAGATTGTAGTAAGGAGGAAACGCAGACGCTGGAAGTGCATTAAAAAGCTTACCGGCGGCATTTAGGAAGAAACTTTGGAAACTGTCAGTTTTTGGTCGACACACATTAAATGTGTATTGATGTTCGGCAAGTGTAAGACGATTTTTTCTATTGTGGGTAGGCGCAGGAGGAATTAATTATTTTTTTTAATTTCTGAAGAGCAGCGACCGTGGTAATAACGGTAGAATAGACTAAGTGTGCTAAGAAACGTATTCGTAGATGCTTAGAGCATTTCAAAGCCAAATGTGGTAAAAATGTTTGAGGTGAAGATAGTTTTTCTTATAATTTCTAAAATAATGGAAGCCAGATGACTTCCTTAGAAAAAGTTTCCTTCTGAGATTTGAAAATAACGTAAGCCAAATAGAGATGGTCAGAAAAAGTTCCAAAATTTAGACTTTTCTTGATGCTCCTAAAAATCTAACTATTTAATGCTCAAATATGTCGATAATATATATTCAGCCTTTTTAACCCTTTCGCGGGCCGTGGGAATATTATGTTCTTGGGCTCTCGTCCTGAAGGACTCTTAGGAATTAAACATTAAGTGCTCCGCTGAGTACATTCTATGTTTAGTAATCTCTTCTTATTCGTGTCAGCGATGTCAAATTATTTCTGCCCAGAATCTGGCTACATCGATAGCCCGTGTGTTGCTCAGCATTAGGTCTTGAGATGTGCAGCTTGTTGAGCACATGCAGAGGGATCATAGGTGTGAGGCGGTCTGCAGATCTCTACGGTCACACAATAGTGACTCTTCCTGTCGATGCATTCTCGACCGCTCGATGTTATCCTTTGTTCTACCAACTCCGGTTCTTAATCTGTTCAGGGATTTCTAGGTCTGCCAGTCAAGGTTTCTGTTAGTTGGGATAATCAAAAACCCTCAGCACCCAGACTGAAGTCGCGAAACAGCTTTCTTAGATCCACACAACTTCTCACATCCGAGCCTGAAAATGAGAGACTTCAGCTCTGGCAACAATTCGCATCAGAGGATGTATTGTAATAAAAAAATAGGCATTTGCAAACTAAAAGATGTTTATTTAGATATCGGATTTAATTTTACTGTCACCCTAACGATGGTGATTATACACAAATATTGAAGTAAAATTTTAATGTCAAGGAGTAAATGTCATCAGTTCTCCTTATGCAGGAGATGGCTCCACGGGTGGAAGAGTAGTGGGAGGACTGGTAATAATCGGGCAACGTCCAAGAATGTCAACCTGAGGAAGAAAGTAATTTTTATTAATTAATCATGAGTTCATCTGATATCAACTCGATATATCAATTGCAGGCTGGTGCAGAAAAACCTCGATATACGATATTTCGTCTCTTATTTTTGCCTGCTTATCTGACGCGCATATATAAAAATGTTAGTCTAAGCTTAGATTTGAGAAGTCATATTAGGCGTTTATAGGCGCGATTTCGTTTCATTGATTCTGACAGCCGTTACCTGTCATGTGAGAGCGGCTAGTTCGCCAAATAACAGATATGTGGTCTGCGTACTGTGCGGTCCGAGTCACTTTCTGCCCGGGCACATCATTTATTGGCCCGGGCAGAATATTGAAGTTTGTCAGATTTTCATTTAAAATAAACATCAATGTGCTTCACGACGAGTAATTTTCTTTGTGACCTACTCCTCATCTATCCATCTCCGCGTCTCAATGACAATCCCGGCATAGCGGGATTGTTTTATTAGATAAGAGGATGTCAGAGTTAAAAGCATGATCAAAGAAAATCATCGATTAATAATCAAGTTTGAAGAAATGGAGATAAAGTTAGGTGAAATATATTTTCATCAAATAAATGTGTACACGGACTGTGGTGAAGCAAACAGAGGATGAGGTAACGTACCTGGCATTTGAGATCAGCTCCAGGGTTAGAAGACAGATTAAGGATCACTGAGTTCTGTCCAAGTCCACCACTGATGAATTCCACGTTACAGGCAATGTCATCTACAGCTTTAGCGCTGATGCTGCAGATGGGCTCCTCTCCTGACCATGACACGGATTGCTGAAATAAAGGTTTCTTACATAAAACAGACTATAGAGAGAATACAAAAATTAATTTAAATACCCTTCTACTTTCAGTAATTTTTTGCTACTTGGTCATTGTACGATAATACTAAGGTGCGAAGATAATAATGACATCTTTTATTTCTTAAGATCACCCGATTTACTTATAGCTTTCAATATTCAAGGTTCTTAGAAAGTTATAAGTGTATTACCGCAACGACCGCTCCTTCTTCACCAGCTGGTAAGTCCACAAGTTGACTCAATAGAGAGTTGCAGCAGTTGCCTTCGGACAAGTCAATATCTGCCGTAGCTGACGTAGCCAAAAAAGCTACCAGGTCTGGAGAATAATAAGACAATAATTAACAAACTTTCATGAAATAGAAACATAGTAGTGCATATCATCTGGCTATCTATCATTGATATATATCTTAAACATATCAACAAGAGCCAATGCAACTGTTTTAAGAGATTTGAGAAAAGAGGTGGCGAAGAGTATGGCAGCTGACAGTGCTTTGTGGCAACAGTTTCTGAATGCCATATGCTCTAGTTAAGGAGCAGACATGGTATGATGATGATGATTAAATATAATCTCTTTACTAAAATGAACATTTCTTAAAATATAGAATACCAAATTGAAAATGTTTAAAATCAAAGTATTTATAAAAAAAAATATGTAGATTTATATATAAAATGCATGAACCTAATTTAAATATATATATTCCTAAATAATAATAAATGAACATTCCATAAAAAATATATCTTATTTTTAAGCACGTATTCTGTTTCGTTTTTATTTTAATTTAATGTTTTGGTTACATGAACGAATATTAGATTTAAATGTATCACTTAATTTTTTAAATTTAACGACTGTGTGAATAATTTGAAGTTTTTCAAGTACAAAAAAATTTTCACCTAATTCAAATTCATAAGCAAGTTTCTTTTAATTTTTAAATACATAATCGTAATAAATAAAACTTACATTGGATGAAAATAATCTTGGCGAACATTTTTCTGCTGCTGTACTGACCTGAATGAAATTCAAGAAAAGAATGTAATTTTATGAAAAAAATATCCCTTTTTATATTGTAAATAAGTTTGCTCTGAACCAGCTGATAAAGAGTAATTTTAATATTTTTATTTTGAAATATTTATTTATTCTTTAGCAAACAATAATTATCTCTTTATAATATATAATTATCGTTATATAGTTTTCAAATATAACATAACAAGAAATAAATATTATAAATTATATAATTAAATGTTATATTTCTATGATATTTTATTTAAGGCGTTTATTTAATGAAGCATCGAACAAAATTGGTCTGAAAATGAACATGGATTTAACTAAAGCCATGATAAATAATCATATTTCCCAGACTTTGGATCCTATTTCCACTGGAGAAACACAAATACAGGTTATAAATTACCAAACCTATCTGGGGCAAGTAATACAACTAGGATGAAATAACTTCTCAAAAGAAATCGACAGACGTATATAACTAGGATGGGCAGCATGTGGAAAACTAAAGTTCATTTTTAATGTGAAAATTCTGCAGTGTCTTAAATTTAAGGCGTTTAACAAATGCATCTTTCCTTTATCAACTTATGGCGTAGAAACGTGGAATCTAACAGCAAGTCTTACCCATAAAATAAAGGTCACCCAGCGTGCCATGGAGATATCCGTGCTCGGAGTGTCGCTACAAGATAGAATCTGAAACAAGGATTTCTGCAGAAGAACTTAAGTAGTGGAGGCTACCCAACGAATAAGCACACTGAAGTGGCAATTGGCAGGACATATCGGTCGAAGAGATTATGGTCGATGGGGAAGAAAAGTATTGAAATGACGTCCAAGAACTGGAAAACGAAGCATTGGCCGACCCCCTTCAACATGCCGAACATCCATACACGGTTAATATATGTCGACCAAGAACTGGCAGCTTCCAAAGTTCCTTCCTTAATGCCACCGGTAAGCTATGGAATGCTCTTCCAGCGTCTGTGTTTCCTCCTTCCTACAATCTGGATCTCTTCAAGAAACAGATAAATATACACTTGCAATCTCCCCAACCCACACACAAACACGAACACAACACACGTTTCCCGCATGCAGCGTCCAGCCTCCCTGGCTGAGCGTTATAGAGTGCACTGGTCTTGACCGGTTGTGCTCTCCTGCATGCGTTTACATAAAAAAAAACATGAACTGACGACATAAGAATAATAGCGGGAATGACCTGGATGTGGAAGGCGGAGGATCAAAGAGGATGGAGACTCATAAGGGAGACTTACTTTCAACAGTGGATGGATACAGGCTGATGATGAAATATTATAATTTTTTTTTTTTAATTATTTTGCAGTTAAGTTGAAAGTTAAATAACGGTTGATTTTGATATCATTAGACTCATAAATTCATAAAACTTGTTATGCTTACATTTAATGTTTAATTATAGCAATTCTTTGTAAATGATCTTAAGATGTAGTCTGTTGCCATGGAAGATATAATTTTTCTTTTTATTTTAATTAAATGAATTTAAATATTGCAAACTTTATTAGGATAGTAAAATGATATTCTTTATGTTATCAACAAAGAATATGTCAAATTAAAACCTACAACCATAAACAAAGTTGATTTATAGCATCATTGCATCATTAAACCATAGATTACATTAACGAAAGTTGCAAAAATAACATTCAATCAATTTTGAATTAATTGAATTAACTGAGTAAAGAGTATTATTAATCATTTTATTAAAAAATCAATGCAAAAATAAGTAGGTAGATAATGGTCGTGTGGACAGCGCGGTATGTAGGATAGACCAAAGTGCAACGCTCGATGTTCGAATCGCGCGTCTGCCGATTTTTTTTTTTAATGAATTGGCTGCGTAAAAAAAATATGTAGAATTGTATGATTGTATTTAATTACGAAGTACAAGTATTTAATTTTAGTTAAATCATATTTTGAACGTAAAAGGTTTTTCAGCCACACAATTAAATTAACTTTGGTCTTATTAGGTAACTAGCTAACTAAAGCTTTATCAACTCTCGCGCATCGCCCCACAAAACAAACGGCGAGAAGTCACCACCAAGAAGGAGCTGTCCAAAGCAATCCACGACACACTCTACCCTATGTTTGGATATCACAAGACGACCATACGGCTCAATTCAAGAAGAAGTTTCTTACTGTCTACAACGGAACGGGTGATACCTGAGGCCACTCTGCGGCTGAACATGTGGAGGAGCGCAATTGAGGGGATGCTTGGATTACCCCGAAAGAGGACCTAGCCCCTGAACACGACGAGAGGTGGAATATAAAATGAAGGTCCCTTGACAGACCTTGGACCGGAGTATGCAAGACGAGAACACAAATCAACTGAATGAATGTGACTCCTGCGTGGAGCAGATCCTGTCACACCTTCTGCAGTGTGCGCTGTCTCCTAGTAGCTGCACCCAGAAAGACCTGATCATGACCAAGAGTAATGCCATCGAAGATACCCTCTTCTAGGCAGACAGGATCTGACCCTGTTGTTTCGACACGATTATATATATATAGTAAGTAACTTAGATTACTTCGTAACTTTCTTGTCATTAGAAATCTTTTAAGTTTAGCAAAAAATATGTGTTTTTAAAATATAATAATGTTGGTTGTGTTTGACGTTGGAGAACGTTTAAATAGTAAGGTTTATATCAGCTTGATATAGCCCTTTTAGGCTGATGGCGAAAAGCCTCGAAAAACGATATTTTGTCTCTTATTTCTATTCGTTTGCCTGACATGCACATATAAAAATGTAAGTTTTGATAATATAAAATTACACGCCGTTTGCATACGCCATTTGCTCCGTTTCATTTTGGTGCAACTGTCATCTTTTATTTGCTTTTATTGCCGAGATTGTCTTGGCCGCGCTGGATGTCACAGTTTTCCGGCAGTTGTCAGTCAACTCTCGTCTGGCCAGCGAAATGCCATACCGGTCAGACGAGGAAATAGAGTCTTTATTAAAAATAAATGCGATTTGTGCTTCAGAAACAAGTTCTTTGTGTTGTTAATCTGCTCCTGCATCCTTCATCCACGCGGCCACGTGACGAACCGGCTACTTGTCGTCTTTTTAAAGACGGGGGATGTCAAGATGAATGAGGCTTTTGTAAAAAAAAATTCGAGAGTATGGACTCGTATTTGAAAAAATGTTTCCTTTCTATGTTTATATATATATATAAAAAAAATGTAAACATATATATTTGCGTTATATTAGTTGACAACAATGACGTTTATTTGATCAAGGCTTTGAAAACAAATATTCTTTCACTATATAAAGCGTTTATTCATTTTGTTTATTCAAGTCATTTTCCTATAGTTTCATCAGATCATCTTTGAATTTCATCAAGTACAAAACGCAAGCAAAGAAAATGTTCTCTCGTTTTTCTTTCATCCAGTGTAAGATCTTTTATACAATTAATTACAATTTTTAGAAAAATATACGATTTCAATGATATATTAAATTAGTATTTACGCAACTCTACTCATATGTATATAATCGTGTCGGAAACAACAGGGTCAGATTCTGTCTGCCCAGAAGTGGGCGACGTCGATGGCGTTACTCTCGGCCATCATCAGGTCTTCCTGGATGAATACCAAAGTAAACGCAACTCAGGGGAATACTTGGATTACCCCGAATGAGGACCTGGCCCCTGGACACGACCAGGGGTGGAATATATGGAGGTCCCTTAACAGACTTCGGACCAGACCTGGCAGTTTTGCAGCGGATCAACTGAATGTGACCGCGGCGAGGAGCAGACCCTGTCACACCTTCTGAAGTGTGCGCTGTGTCCGAGTAGCTGCACCCAGGAAGACTCTACTCATACAAAAATTTCATTGAACTTTTTCATAATTGCACCTAGCTGTTGGATTAATATTTTTTATTAAACAAACTCCTGGTAAGCAAGTGTTCTGGGAGAAGGTATAAACAATCTGAGCTTAAAGAACTTAGAAGCAGCAATTAGTGGTGTTTATTTTCTTCAAATATTGATTGATATGGTAAAAAAAACATAAAATAAACGTGCTTGTTCCAAGAACACTAAATAGTGGTGATTTAAAGGTTTTGTATTCAGGATTCAGTTCAAACTCAACCAAGAAAACAACATTTACTAACAAAGTGATTTATTTATTTTGTAGGTCTGGTGGTCTTATTGGCTATGTCAGCAAGAGCTGATCTTGAACTAGCTGATGGATCATGCTGTGGATCTTTGCTTAGCCAACTTGTGGAACAGCCAGCTGGAGAAGAAGGAGCAATAGTTGAGGTAAGATCTTTATATTAAAGGAAAAAGTTTATGTAATTTTTTTTTCAAATATTTTTATGTAATCGCATGCAAGACATCACAGCCGGTCAAGATCAGTGCACTCTATGACGCTCAGCCAGGGAGGCTGGACGCTGCATGCGGGAAACGTTTATTGTGTTCGTGTTTGTGTGTGGGTTGGGGAGATTGCAAGTGTATATTTATCTGTTTCTTTAAGAGATCCAGATTGTAGGAAGGAGGAAACACAGTTGCTTGAAGAGCATTCCATAGCTTACCAGTGACATTAAGGAAGGAACTTTGGAAACTGCCAGTTATTGGTCGACACACATTAACCGTGTTTGGATGTTCGGCATGTTTAATAATAAAGTAATAAATATTTCATACAAATAGAAGAAGAAGGAGCATGATTTCAGGCAGTAAATTCATAATCTTGTAGAGAAATATTCAGATCCGTCCAATTGCCGGCGGGTATAGCTCAATGGTCAAAGCGTTTGCTTGACAACACAAAGATCGTGGGTTCAATCTCCGACGGAGATTAAAAAAAAGATTTATAATCGATTTATAATCTCTAAGATAGGTTGGTGTGAATTTGATCCCCACTTGTAAAATGCCAGACATAGCCCATTAATTATTAAGTCGTCCTGTAAAGACCACTCATTCATAGTAAATTCCTATAACAATAATGATAATGCGTGAATGTCGGGCTGCAGTTTATTACGTTGGCGGATGAACACTCCACATGCAGCGCTGAGCCATATGCAGCATGGTAAGTGTCATAGAATTCCACAGATAAGACTTCAGAATCACTATCACTACCTGTCAGTATTCTCCTGTATGTGTTTAGATGAAAAAAAAATAACTCAAATATCATATTACAGTAAGAGAGCTTGACAGAAAATCTTCATGTTGATACCTTAATTTACGAGATTCGTAAAAACATTACAATATTTAATTCATTGGTGAAAAAAGAAACGCTTTATTTTAGTTTTCGCCATCTTTTGAAGAGATAACCTCGAATTATTGTTTTATCATGACGTTAGTTTGTTGTTCAATTAGAACATGAAGTACATATTGAAGATAACTATTGCTTAACGACGTCAAAGTTAAGTAAAGTCTAGCTTCTTGTGTTTAATTTTCGTAACATTTTATTTTTCTACATTTAATTTTTATATGTATATATTTATTTCGAAATATATCTCCTTTCTTACAATAATTTTTTAATGATTCACTTTATATTTGATATAACTAAATAAATTAAAAATAATGTAAATAAATTTGTTTGGATGCGAAGTATTGAGCACTTACGTCTTACCTCCAATCCACGGAATATTCTTCCCACATCCGTTCCATATCTGGAACATATCTCCTTCGTAGTATCAATCCGGTGAATTGATTTGCGGCAACAAAATCATTCATCTCGATCTTCACTCTTCTCGATCCTCTGCAATCTTTAGCTCAGCATAAGAGCTTCAACTCATGTCCTCGAAAACTTGTTGCAAATACTCCCGTGTCGGGCGCCCTCTGCAGGTTCTACCCTCAACCTTTCCTTCCACAATGTTGTGAAGAAGACTATCGTGGCGCATGATGTGACCGATCTTTCGGGCACGCCTCTCTGAGATGGTTCTTCCTAGGTGCTTTTCTTCTTTGATGGTATCCACAAATTTTTGCCACTGAATTCTGTCAGCTGCCAATATACATTACTCGTTAAATGACATATATGTAACTGAAGGTCCTCTTGAAAGCATATATGATTCCCGACAATCTCTAGTGAAGAACCTGTAGTATTCCGAGAAATATTTTTGAGTGAATTGTAAATGTTTTTTTTTTAAATAACTCGCTTGATTAGCCAAACTCTCCCGAGGCCTGAACCGTTTTGTCTTAAAGGGCGGCTAAACTCCTGGATCATAAATATGATAATCACGAGAATATATATAACCTCATGTTGGAGAGAGATCAGAAGAAATTTTTGAGCATTCTTTACATGAGGATGTAATGTACTATGTATATGAGGATGTGATGTAATACATGAGGATGTACGTGTTAAGAAATCCTGATTTTTTGTTATAAATCGGTTTGTTTTTCCGTGACAATTATGGATAAGGAGGTACAGATTGTTTGTTCTTCCTAGAGGTAATATTAACCTGCCAGATATTATGCTTCTTGGGAGAGTCATCAGACCATTTAACCATATCGCCTCGAATATTGATTTATTCCACTCGAGAGAAGCCCAGTTTCGACATGAGCTCTACGAATTTATTTATCAAAGTAATTTCGTGGAGCCTTCTGTTTAGCGAGCTTCGGGACTTTTTAATAATTATTGTTAATAATAGTGAACACTTAATTGTTTCTCTTGTATAATATCTTATTTCAGGATTGTTTTTAATATTTCTATAATGTTTCTGAAATAAATAAATAGAATTGAATTGAATCATTGGTACAGGGCCGCTGCTCCTACAAACTCTGAGAATTAATCCTTGCCGCTCCCACCTATAACCAAAAGACTCGATTTACATTTGCAAAATATGACTCTTAGATGAATTCAGCATGTTTGGTTTTTTTCCTTTATACAATGTTGATGTCATCTAAAAACACCCAAGAATCATTTAGAAACTCTTCAAATATTAAACTTTATAACATTAATCATTTCGTATGCTGCGTCCAGAAGGTTCTGGTTGTGAGTGCCTTGAAACTGACTGGACTACTCTACGTTGTGACTTTTGAATGCGTTATTTAAATCTAGTTTTATTTCAGCAAACCTTGTTGTGGTCAGGAGAGGAGACCATCTGTAGCATCAGTGCTAAAGGTGTGGATGACGTCGTGTGTAACGTGGAACTCCTCAGTGGAGGACAAAACGCGGTAAACATCAGATTGTCTTCCAATCCTGGAGCTGCTCTTAAATGCCAGGTATTTAGACTCAGCCTATTGTTGCTTACAGCATATCTTATTTAATTTAAAAGGAATTTATAATTGTCAAAGAAAGAAATAATACACTGATACCAGCTCGATATAGGCCTTTCAGGCTGTGTCGAAAAGCCGCGATATGCGATCTTTTATTGCTTATTTTTGTACGCTCGTCTGACACGCATATATAAAAATGTTAGCTTAACTTTAATATTTAAAAATCCATAAGGCGCTTACAGACGCTTTTTTGCAATTTGATTTTGACAGTCGCTATTTGTTATGTGAGAGCTGATAGTTCGCCAAATGGCTAACATGTAGCCTTCAGGCGCTGTGACTGTTACCGAAGTTTATCAGAATTCTCTTATCTAAACTTCAATGTGCTTTTCGTCGAGATCTTTTCTTTGGTGACCTGCCCCTCATCCATCTGGCACGTATCTTGATTTCGATCCCGGTGTTATAGAAAATCTGCTATTGATTATAAGATAAAAATGACACCCAATAAATTTTAAAACACGTTTTTTTTTCTCAGGTCGACATTCTAAAAAGCTGTTCAACAACCATCGCCCCGAACCCGCCAACAACACTCCCACCCGTGGAGCCATCTCCTGCCTAAGAAGAACTGACGACATTCACTCCAAGACTACCGAAAAAACAAAAAAATATATAAACCATCACCTCTATATATTATACTAATAAAATATAATAATAAAATATAAATATATTATACCGGCGGATATAGCTCAATGGGCAAAGCGTTTCCTTTGCAAGCCAAAGGTCGTGGGTTCGATCCCCAACGGAGATTTAAAAAAAAAAGATTTTTTAACGATTTCTGAGCTCATAGTAAATTCCAGCAATAATAAGGATTATGCGTGATTTAGGGCTGTAAGTCTATGAAGTTGGCGGATAAACAATCCACATGCAGCGATTAACTATATTCACGATGGTAAGCGTCATAGAATTCCACAGATGAGAATTCAGAATTACTATCACCATCTGTCGGTAATCTTCTGTATGTGATTAATATAAAAAAAAGTTCCAATTATAATATTTGGTTATTCAAATTAATTACTGAAGGTGTTAATAAAACTCAATTTAACAATTTGAAAACCGATTCCTTGTTAATTTTCTTTATACATACATTGATTATAAATTAAAAAAAAAATATTTGTTGTTCTAAGTTATTGAAATATCTGGAAAATGCGCTTACGACAGGAAATGATGAAAAAATGGAACGCGAGAATAAATAAAAGAGTGTAAACGTCAGATATCAAGAAAGAGTTAAAGAGAAATATATTAATTCAAAACCCTATGATTCTTAAATGCTTAAACTACGAGGGTTATCCTTAATATAAGATTCACAGTCATTTTTCACAGAGTAAAACATGTTAAATTCCATGAATGCGAACATTTTTGAAAATGTCAGACTTTTATCTATTTTTCTACATAGTCACCATTGAGGTCAATGCATTTTTGCATGCGGTATACGAGCTTTTGAATGCCAGAGTAAAAAAATTTGCCGCCAAGCCACGCAGATACCTGAGAACCGCTTCTTCCAGCTCTCTGTCGCCGAAATGCGTTCCACCCAGGTGTTTCTTCATCTCAGGGAAGAGATGGTAGTCACTTGGGGCTAAGTCCGGACTCTAGGACAATACCCCATCCAAATTTTGCGAAAAGCTCGTTAGTGGCATTTTCGGTCAACATTTTTGCCACCCACCTCGCGCAAATCTTAGCATACCCTAGATGTTCCGTCAAAATCTTGACAATAGAGGTTTTACTGACATCATGGATCATTTCGGAGAGCTTACGAACTGTCATACTTCGATCTGAGAGCATCGCTGCCTCCACTTTTTAGATTTTTTCATATCTGGGAATGGATTTCTACCAGCGCAATGTTTTTTGCAGACAGGAAACGCCTGGCGGGCAAAGCGAGGGGGAGATCCACCACGTACGGCTGACAAGCCAAGATTGAACTCCGCAGGCAGCTCGCTAGGGAAAGTATTTGGAGTGGGGGAACCAACGTACACTACAAAATCGCGGGATCTACCATAACAGAGCTTTTTAGGACTGTAGCGCCATGAGAAATTTATATTACTATAATGAAAATATCGAAAAAATTGTGATAGTTCATTTTTTAAATATAATATAACAACAAAGTCACCATGGAATCTATGATGTTTAACCGAGTCGGTTGGATGCACTTCGTGCGAAATCAATTTAATATGGCTGTCTACATGTAGGTATCAAGGTGATAGCAGGTGTGTGTTTTCCTAATTTTTAAATTCATTTAACAATAAAAATAAAAAATATTTATTCAGCCACTAGTGTCATAATCAAAATTGTACATACAATAATTCCAAGCAAATACAGAAAAAAATCTATAGTTAATCATCACTACCGTCGAGCAGGGCCGCCTTTCTCCAGAGCAGCGCGGCATACTCCAGCTGATGTGTCCACCGCTGATGTTCTCGTGAAGCCAAACTCGTCATCAATTCCGCCTAGGTAGTCGATATCGTGAGACATAAGCCACGTGTCTCCTGCAGTACCACTATGTCGGCTAGAAGACACAGGCCTTTTACGCGTTAATAAATGAGTTTAGGAAGAAGAGCTTAGATGTTTGAAGAGCATTTGAAAGTATGTTTGTTAAGTCATAATAGAAACTAAAAAAGCTGTTCATCCTTAGTCGACATCACTATGTCAATTTATTAATTCCGCAGGTATGACATTTATTGTCAAATTTCAATAATGTAGTAGATAACATTAAAGCTATCAACTGACAATACTTGGTGAAACTGCATAATTGACAAATTAAAAAAATTTAGTTTTGATTCACATTTATTATAAGCGATTACATATTTCGGCCTCTCTGGAGATGAATTTATTGAAGATGGTCTCTAGGGAGGGCGAAACAAGTAATCGCTTAAAATAAATGTGAATCACAACTATTTTTTTTAATTAAAATTAATTTAAAATTATAATGCTGCAGATAATGAAAATAAAGGTTTATTTTTCTTTCAAGCAATGTTTATTTACAGATTTAATTAAATTTTATTTTCATCTAAATGATGTTTTTACATAAATGTTTAAGTTTAATGTTTAATTCAAATTTTACAGTAATTCTTGGTGCAACAGTTCTGGAGTAAATTTCGTCAATTCTTCTTAGGCGGGTGATGGCTCTACGGGTGGAAGTGTAGTTGGCGGAGGATTGGTTACCGGGCACCGTCCACGAATGTCAACCTGGGGGCGAAAGTCATTTTAATAAATAAGACCATAATAAGTATCTATTGATTAATTATTAATGTGAAAAAAAATATTGATTTTAATTGACAATCGTTAAGCAATCAGTGGATGAAGTGAGGTACCTGGCATTTGAGAGCAGCTCCAGGGTTAGAAGACAGATTAAGGATCACTGAGTTCTGTCCAAGTCCACCACTGATGACTTCCACGTTACAGGCAATGTCATCTACAGCTTTAGCGCTGATGCTGCAGATGGGCTCCTCTCCCGACCATGACACGGATTGCTGAAACAAAGTTTTCTTACATAAAACATACTAGTGAGTGAATGCAAAAACTAATTATAATACCCTTCTGGTTTCAGTTTTTTTTAGTTACAAGGTCATTGTATACAAAGATGCCTAGATAGAATTGCCATCTTTGATTTTAGAGATCACTTGATTGACCGATTGATTTCATTATTCAAAGTTCTTTGAAAGTTATAAGTGTATTACCGCAAAGTATTTTCTTACATAAAGCAAACTAATTAGTGAATAAAGTATTTTTATGTAAACACATACAAGAGAATACCGACAGATGGTGATAGTAATTCTGAAATCTTACCTCTGGAATTCTATGACGCTTACCATAGTGTAGTGCATATGGCTGAGCGCTGCATGTGGAGTGTTGATCAGCCAACGTCATAGACTACAGCCCGAAATTCACTCATTATCATTATTATTAAAGGAATTTACGATAAAAGAGTGGTCTTCACGTGATGACTTAATAATGAATAGACTGGCATTTTTCGGGTGACGGCTCAAATTTAAACCAACCGGAGGTATTCCAGAGCTAAAAAATCGATTAAAAATCATTCTTTTTTTTAACCTCTGTCGGAGATCGAAACCATGACCTTAGGTTTGCAAAGCAAACGCTTTGACCATTGAGCTACACCCGCCAGCGAGCATATGAGAAAATTCTTCGGTTTTCGGTAGTATTTTGCTACTTGCTCATTGTATACTAAGATGCGTAGATATAATTGTGATGTTAAATTTTTTTAGATCGCTTAATTTACGAATAGCTTTTAATATTCATGGTTATTAGGGTGTTATAAGTGTATTACCGCAACGACATCTCCTTCTCCACCAGCTGGTAAGTCCACAAGTTGACTCAACAGAGAACTGCAGCAGTTGCCTTCAGATAAGTCAATATCTGCCGTAGCTGACGTAGCCAAAAAGGCTACCAGACCTGTAGAATATGACAAACAGTTTTGTTAAAAAATAAATAGTGAATCCACCACAGATATTTAAATCGTTTACAAAACATTTGAATACGACATGGCAGAAATATAAAAAGGTTACAAACAAATAAACATTCAAATGTGTTATAACTACTTTCCTCGATATGTAAGCATACTCATATTTTTGCTCTAGTTTGACGACTTTATGAATAAGACGAACCGTAAAGAAGACCCCTGCAATGGCGGTCGAAATATTGGATCTTAACAATTTGCCACACACGGCTTAACCCAAAAAACACAATACCGTGAAAACCTTTGAAGTAATTTAGACAAAATCAATGTCCTTTTTGAAAATAAACGGCTTTAATAATTATTTTACTATACAACATAAGCTATCTATAACCCTTTTTTAAATAAAAACCATGATGTAAGTTTGTGGAATTTATATTTTTCCATACAATTTTAACATACAAGTTTTTTTTTAAATATATTTTAAGCAGATGCAAAAGTATAATAGTTTCCAACATTTACTATTCTTTTATTAAACATAGTATTTTTAACGGTTTCTAAAACTTATATTTTAATTTTTTTTAATGTTTTTTTTTTCATTTTTCAATTTTATTTTACTGATTTTAGGTAAGTCTGACTCAATTTTAACCCTTTCATTACGGCTCGGTTTGAATACAAATTATACTGTCAATTATAAAACAAGTATTTGAAGCATAAATGTAATAGTCTATTTTTATATATCACATTGGTTCTTGTATCATTTACCTATCAGATGATGGATAAAAAACTAATCTAAGAAAGTAGCAAAACGATATATCACGTCAACCAATGTCAACGGTCGGGAAATTTTATGACGGCATATGCCGACAACCGATGCGAAAGGGTAAAATGAAATCAAACATAACGAATTTTTCATGGCCAATCCATGTACACAATATGCTTATATTTTTTGAAATATGGAAATAAAACTTACATTGGATGAAAATAATTCTGGAGAACATTTTTCTTCTGCTTTCTGAACTGACCCAAAGATGAATTAAGAAGTTATGTGATGTTAAATGAAAAATTACACTTTAAATACTGAAGTCTTTTTGCTTAAAGCTGATAAGAAAAGATGCTGACATCTTAATTGCGAAATATTTCCTCGTTTTTATGATATTATAAATATTATGAAAAATACTGCAGTTGTTTATTATTAAGAGTTATAAAATAAGTATTTAATCCATAAAAAAATAATCATTATGTTTAGTTAAAATATTTCAAAACATCATTAAAATAATTTACACACATATTATTAAAATTCGCCGGCAGGTACAGCTCAATGGTCAAAGCCAAAGGTCGTGGGCTCGATCGATTTCTTAGCTCTAAAATACCGCAGTTAGTTAATTTGATCCCTCACTCGTAAAATTCCAGTCCTAGCCTATTAATCAAAATTGGTGGTAGTCAAAAGTCGTCCCGTGAAGACCACCCATTCATAGTAAATTTCTGTAATAATAAAGGAGGATGCTCGAATCTCGGGATGGAATCTATGAGGTTGGCGAATCGAAACTCAACATGCAGCGCTTAATCATATGCACCACGGTAAGAGTCATAGAATTTCACATATGAGACTTCAGAATTACTATTACCATCTATCGGTATTCTCCTGTATGTGCTTACATAAATATAACAACATCTTAAAAAAATTAAATGTTTTATAAATTGTTTTTATAAGAGTCATTAAATCATAAAAATTGCAATTCTTACGTTAATAGAAGAATAACTATATAAAATAATTAATGATATGCTTACTTCAAAACTTAAGTACAAAATATGTGTTAAGCATTATATGAAATAAAAGAATTAATACAAATGTTATTACTTTATCTTTTTGTAATGCAATTAAACCAGAACTATATAAAGAGAACATATTCAGAAACTGTTATCAAATCATCTTGGAATTTGTTCAGATACAGAACAAAAGATTTAAAAATGTTCTCTCGATTCGTTTTCATCCAGTGTAAGTTTAATTATTTTAATACAAACAATAATTCAAATATTAAGAAAACAATATGTTGTCCTCAAAGATTAATTATATTATCTACGAGTATATTCAATTTAACTCATAAAATAATATATTTATATTAAAAAACAACTTTAACCCTTTCGTTACGGCTCGGTGAAATACAAATTATACTGTCATACAGCGTGAATTTTTCAAACCATTTTTTTTGCTTATAACTAGTATTTGTAGTATAAATGTACTTATTTTACCTATTTTCATATATCACATTGGTTCTTATATCCTTTAGCTATCAGACGATGCATAAAATCTATTATATTTAACAAGTGTTCATTATGTAACTCCATACATGTGGTGGCATCGACACATGTGGTTTACAGAAAAATGTCTCCTCTGACAAAACCTAACGATATTTATTTACATGCTTTATACATTCCTGTAAACAATACATGTAGGTTGATAAAGGGAATGACTGCACTTACAATTTCCTACCGTAGATTTCACAATGAATACTGAAAGTAGCAAAACAATATTCACGTCAACCGATGTCAACGGTTGAGAAATCTTTGACGGCATATGCTGATAATCGATGCGAAAGGGTTAAAAATATGAATGTACTCGTAGAAGTGTTGTGTTATGGGTGAAATTTTTAGTTAATCTTGTTAAAATGTTATTTATTTTACAAAATCATTTAAATTACATTTACTTATCCAATCAATTATTTTATTTATTAGGTCTGGTGGCTTTGCTGGCTTTGTCAGCAAGAGCTGATCTTGAACTGTCTGAAGGATCATGCTGTGCATCTTTGTTAAGCCAACTTGTGGAACAGCCAGCTGGGGAAGAAGGAGCAATAGTTGAGGTAAGATCTTTATCTTCAAAGTTAAGCTTCATCTTTTAATGATTGTAGACTGTGTACGTAAAAAAATATGATAAATTGACTAGTATTTCACTGTTCTGAACGAAGATAAAAATATGATTTAATACTTAAAAAACTCGTTTAACATTACAGAATGAAAATTTCTAGACTCACTAGTAACATTTTATTATTATCATATAAATCGGAATTATTCATAACTTTGACAGTAATTTCAGGGTAAGATTGTATCCATATAGAAGATCTTGTAAATACTCGAAAATTAGTTTTTTGGATTTTTGTTGTAAAAATCTTTCTACAGCCATTACACAAGCTTTTTTACACGAACGACAATGTTGGTAAATTCCTAAGGAATACTATAGATAAAGACTATAAATTTAGCCATTCGGGCATATATAAGTTCAAATGTGGGGACTGTCATTCAATAAAAATTTTCAGGGCCACACTTTTATGTAAGTACTTCAATAATGAATTAAGATGTAAAAATATTTTGTAATGTTATTGAAGGAAATAAATAAATAATTGTAATTATAAAAAAACATAATTATATCGGTAAAACAACGAAATATTAATATTGATGTTAAAGAACACATAGGATGCTCAAAAATATATTTTTTTCTGAATTCGCGAATCAAAATAAAAGTAATAATCATAATTTTAATTCGGACACGGGCGTAGGTATTCTTCATAAAAATAAAAAGGGTTTAAATGACTTGATACTTTAAAATCACTAGAAATATATATTTTTCAATAATAATAGGAAATCCTTAATAATCAGTTACTTTTAACGTATAGTCCGATTGTTATTATGTTTCTTATAAATTATCTCTGTTCAACTGTACCGTCTCTTTGCCACTTCTCTTTGTGACCTTAGTAAGCGGTTCTGTATTTCAGTTTAGTTTTTAGTAAGTAGCTCCTGGAAAAGGTGCTATGTCACCGAAACCGGTAAAGTGATTATTGAGTATGCATTTCTTTCGGCTAGTGCGCCGCGTGTTCAGAAATCCTGATATTTTGTTGGAAATCGGTTTGTTTGTCCCTTACAATTATTCAAAGATAAGAAGGCACAAATTTTTTGTTATTCCTAGAAGTAATACTAACCTGCCAGAGACTGTGTATCTCGGGAGAGTGTTTAACCATATCGCCTCGAATATATTCCACTTGAGAGAAGCCTAGTTTCGACATGAGCTCCACGAATTTATTTGTCAAAGTAATTTTGTGGAGTCTTCGGTGTAGCGAACTTGGGGACTTTTTAATAATTGTAGTTTTTTATTAAAAAATACTTTTATTTTTAAATTGATTGTATGATATCTTATTTCAGGATGGTATTTTGAAAGTAAAATTTGTAATGTTTCTGAAAGAAATAAAAAACAAAATTTAAAAAAACAAAAAAATCAAAAATCAGTAGTTTCACACAAAGTTTAATTTGTTTTATTCTTTAAATATAATAAAACATAAAGTTATTGCGTACTTCAAGTCTCTAATGAGATATTTTAAGATTGTGATTTTCAGTATGCGTTATCTTAAAAAATCTTTATTTCAGCAATCCGTGTCATGGTCAGGAGAGGAGCCCATCTGCAGCATCAGCGCTAAAGGTGTAGATGACATCGCATGTAACGTTGAGATCCTTAGCAGTAGTGGACTTGGACAGAACTGGGTGGTTATCAGACTATCATCCAACCCTGGAGCCGCTCTCAAATGCCAGGTACCTAACTTCATCCTATGATTACGTAGATTAGAGTGACGAATAATGGTAAAAAAATTGCTGAAGAAAATAAAAAGGGGATTGATGATACTCAAAATGAATTTAAAAAATTACTTTTATCCTCAGGTCGACATTCTTGGACGTTGCTCGGTATCAACTACTCCTCCTCCAACTACTCTTCCTCCAGTGGAACCATCTCCTGCATAAGAAGAACTGACGACATTTACTCCAACAGTGGCATTTGATATAAAGCTTCACACTAATTTATATACATGTTACCATTTGTCTAAAAACATTATCAATAGGATGATATTTCAACAAAATTAAAAGTGTAAATAAAATTCAAGATAGTAAAAAATACTTTTCATTCCTATTTTTAACTGTTTTAGTTTGTCTTCATCAGGCTGTGTCCGTCCTCTGTTGACCGTAGGCCTCCCGCATGAGTCTCCACCCTCCTTAAAATTTCGCCTTCCATGGCCTGGATGCAGGTTACTCCCACTATTCTTCAGGGGTCGGTCAATGCTGCGTTTGCCAGTTCTTAAACGCCACTCTTACACTTTTCTTCTCCATCAACCATCATCTCTTCAACATATGTCCTGCTCATTGCCACTTGAATATGCCTATTCATTGAGTCGCCTCCACTACAAGAGTTCTTCTTCGGATATCCTCGTTTTGGATTTTATCATTTAGAGACACTCTCAGCATGAATCTCTCCATAGTTAATAAAATTTATTCCTATTTTTCATTAGCGCTGTTAAGCTAAAGCATATTCTTCGTAGTAGTATCAATCCGGTGGATTGTTTTGCAGCAACAAAATCTTGCATCTCAATCTCCACTCTTCTCGATCCTCTGCAATCCTCTTATCTCAGCATAAGTGCTTCAACTCATGTCCTTGAACACCTGCTGCAAATACTCCCGTCTAGGGCGCCCTCTACAGTTTCTACCTTCAACCATCCCCTCCACAATGTCACGAAAAAGACCATCGTGGCGCATGATATGATTGATTCATCGGGCTCGCCTCTCTCAGATGGTTCTTACTAGGTGCCTATCTACCTTGATTATACTGAGAACCTCATTGTTCGATACGTGGTCTCTGCAGAACATCCGGGAATTATTCTGTAAGACCATATTTCAAAGGCCTCTTGTATTTTTTTATCACTTTCAGATAAGCACCATGTCTCACAGACGTAAATCAAAATGCTCCAAACGAATGTTGTGGCAAGTTGCTTGCGGAGCCTTAAATTATTATTTTTTGACTCAAGAATTTTTGTTTTTGTACTGAGCGCTAGCCTTGCTTGATGTATGCGTCTGTTGACTTCTCTTTTTGTTCTGCCATCCCAGGTGATCCTTACTTCCAAGGTATATAAACTCTTTAAGCATATAATCGACACAAATTTCTGGCATTCAGTTCTGTCTGCTGCCATATTTTTAATCAGATATCTCTTGTGATAATTTATTGGCTATTTATAATAATTTTTGAATTTGTGTAAAATGAAAAGTTTCTAATGGAAAACCTTTCCGCTGAAATTAAAAATACATATTTATAAAATAAAACTAATTTAATATTACGCTCTCTTGTCAGGAGGAGAGATAAAGTCGAGCTATGAATTGATTTAAATATATATATTACTACTTAGAGCCTATTACATATAATCGTGTCGGAAACAAGAGGGTCAGATCCTGTCTACCCAGAAGTAGGCGACGTCGATGGAGTTACTCCTGGCCATCATCAGGTCTTCCTGGGTGCAGCTACTCGGACACAGCGCACACTCCAGAAGGTGTAACAGGGTCTGCTCCACGCCGCAGTCACATTCAGTCGGTCTGTTGTAAAACTGACAGGCTTTCATTTGTGTCTTCGTCTTGCATACTCTGGTCTGAAGACCCTAGTACTAACTGTTCATTAAACACGACTTTTTCTTTTCAAATATTGGAATATTTACATTGTTACTTGTATATACTTAAGGTTAGAGTATATTAGCTGTAAATGGAGGATATATATTTCAACAGCGTTCAATAAACTTCTCTTATATTGTTTTCTTTTATATTAAAGCTGTACCCACCGGCGGGTATAGGTTTGCCGGCGGGTATAACTCAATTTTTGTCAACAAGTTCGTGGGTTCGATCCCCGACGGAGATTAAAAAAGAAGGATTTTGAATCGATTTAATGAGCTCTAAATTTCCTCCGGTTGGTGTGAATTTGATCCCTCGCCCGTAAAATGACAGTCGTAGCCTAATTATTAAAATTGGTGGTAGACGAAAGTCGTCCCCTGACGACCACCGATTCATAAAAAAATCCTGTAATAATAAGGATGATGCGTGAATCTCGGGCTGAAGTCTATCAAAACTCCACATGCAGCGCTTTGCCATATGTACTATGGCAAGCGTCATAGAATTTTACAGATGAGACTTCAGAATTACTATCAGCATCTGTCGGTATTCTCCTGTATGTGTTTACATAGAAAAAAAGTTATCAATTTATATTTATACATACTTTCGCTGAAATAAATTGGAATTCAACGACAGGCGGTTAATTTACAATATTACATTATTTGGTATTCAATTCTATAGATTTGATTATATCTGTCCCGAGAGACTTCCTGAATAATAATTATTTTCCTTTTGCGATGAGGGGATAGTCAAAGCTATCCCCTCATTAGCGCTGTCAAACCCGAAATGTTTACTTAGAACGTCTTTCAACAAAATTATAGGGTGTTTCAGCTATAGCAATACTCACATAAGATAAACTTATATTTATTTATATAGATATAATATTATATATATATTTGTATCATCTTGATATAGCTCTTTTAGGCTGATGCCGAAAGGCCTCAAAAAACGATCTTGTATCTCCTATTTTTTTCGCTCGCCTGACATGCACATCTAATAATGTTAGTTTTAATTATAAATTTACACGGCGTGTGCATGCGCTTTTTTATTTGTTATGACAGCTGCTCCATTTCATATTGGTTCAACTGACATCTTTAATTTGTTTTTTGCCGTGATTATCTTGGCGGCGCTGCTCGTCACAGTGTTCTGGCAGTCGTCAGTGAAACCCCGTTCCACCGAGGCGGAAGTAACGTCATGTTACGGTCGATCGGGGAAATCGAGTCTTCAATTAAAATAAATGCGAATTGTGCATCAAAAACAAGTTATTTTGCTTTGTGATCTGCTCCTGCATCCTTTCTCCACGGCCGCGTCGAGAAAAGACGAACCAGCGACTTGACGCCCCCTATTTAAAGATAGAGGGTTGTCAATATATACAGGTATATTTAAATATTTAATTATAGTATGCATTTCTTCAACCTTTTTTTTCTAATTCAATTCTTTTTATTTCCTTTAATAACATTACAAAATATTTAAATTTTAATTCATCATTAAAGTAACTACAAGTGTGGCATCGTTAATGTATTGACATATTAAGTGTCAATGACCTCACACTCAGAACGATTGTCGGGATACTCACGCAATTAGTTGGACTTGCAACAACGAAAACCATTGCATAAGTATATCATGTTTGACAATTAACACGGCATTATTGTTACAAAATCAAACATCCGAAAACATTTCGTATCAGTCAACACCAGTACTGAATCTGAAGCGATATTACACTAAATATGTTTTTTTTGACCATATGCGGTATTAATTTTTTTTTCTCTCGATCGTTGCATGTACGGCCACCGGAAACTAAAACCGTCACAATCGCCGTCACCGGTCGTCTTGATTGTTGCGGTGACTATGATTGTGACGGCGATGGTGAATTTGGCGTCGTTGTCACCGTCGCCGTCACCATCACCGTCACCGTCGTCCTTGCCGTCACCGTCGCTGTCACCGTTGCCGTCACCGTCATCATTGTTGACACCATAATCGTCGTCGCTGCCTTTGCCGTCGCTGTCACTGTCATCGTCACCGTCGTCGTCGCCGTCGCTGTCCCTCTCACGGCCGTCGTCACCGTCAAAGTCACTGTCACCGTCACAATCACTATCAAAGTCACTGCCATCATTACAATCACCGTCACAATCAACGTCAAAGTCACTGCCATCATTACAGTCACCGTCACAATCAATGTCAAAGTCACTGCCATCATTACAATCACCGTCACAATCAATGTCAAAGTCACTGCCGTCATTACAGTCACCGTCACAATCAATGTCAAAGTCACTGCCATCATTACAGTCACCGTCGCAATCAATGTAAAAGTCACCGCCATCATTACAGTCACCGTCACAATCAATGTCAAAGTCACTGCCGTCATTACAGTCACCGTCACAATCAATGTCAAAGTCACTGCCATCATTACAGTCACCGTCACAATCAATGTCAAAGTCACTGCCATCATTACAGTCACCGTCACAATCAATGTCAAAGTCACTTCCATCATTACAGTCACCGTCAAAATCAATGTCAAAGTAACTGCCATCATTACAGTCACCGTCACAATCAATGTCAAAGTCACCGCCAACGTTACAGTCACTGTCGAAGCCTCCAGCAGCGGCACCATCACAATCGCCGTCAAAATCGCCGCCACCATCACCACCACCATCAACATCACCATCACCATCACATTCACCGTTAATGTAACGGCTTCCGTCACCGCCACCGTCGCCATTGCTGTCAAAGTCACCGCCATCGTCACTGTCACCGTCACCACCACCACTGCTAACGCTACCGTCACCTTCACCGTGACCCTCAAAGCTACCGCCACCGTCACCGTCACCCTCAAAATCACCGCCACCGCCACGGTCACCGTCATTGTTACCGCCACCCCCACCACCATCGAAATAATATATTATATATAATACAAGATAAGTAAAAATGGAAATGACCTCAGTGTGTACAAAAAATGGCAAGAAGCGCAATTAATTTGCTAGTAGTGGGAAGTAATTCCAATTTACAGAACAAATTTAAATATTGAAATCAG
Source organism: Glossosoma conforme (assembly GCA_022606575.1). Taxonomy (NCBI): domain Eukaryota; kingdom Metazoa; phylum Arthropoda; class Insecta; order Trichoptera; family Glossosomatidae; genus Glossosoma; species Glossosoma conforme. Next base: position 4,627,665 of record JAGTXR010000007.1, read on the forward strand.
CACGATCTAGCACTTGCTAACTGGTACCAAAAACGTCGATAAACAAGCATTGCTCTCTTATTTTTGTCGCTCGCCATACATTTATGCGTCCGCCATATTGGGACTATTTATATAGTCTTGCCACCGACGGCGCTGGTGACCGGCCACGGGCCGCACGACAAGCGCGTCAGTTATGTGTTGACGATCGAGAAGATTGCATTACGGCCACAGCGGCATGTCATCCCGCTTGGCCGAAAGCTTGTAAAGTCTTTAACGTAAATAAAATCAATGTGCTTTTAAAAGAAAGTCTTTGTTTGTTGTACTGCTTCTCATCCTACCTTCACGCGACGTATTAACACCTTTTTTGAGAGAGGAGGATGTTAATATGTATTTCAAATTTTTTAAATTAAAAGCCTTTATTCTATAGAGCGAACTGTTTATTAAGATTTTATTAAAATATATATTTAATATATAATTATATACACACTGAATAAATACTATAGAGACAGCTATCGTTATATGATAGTAGCAATGGTATAAATACAAGTTATTCGGCACAACAGTTCGGGCAGAAGATGGTCGAGTGGTCAAGGGTAATGAACTTGAGCTATGGTCGGTTCCAAGGCTCGCTGGTTCACGTCCCGCTTCTGCCGATATTTTTTGTGAACGAACTGATGCGTATACAGATTTTGATGTATAGTATGTGTATATTTAATTACTTATTTAAATATATTTATCAATTGAGTTTATTCCCTGATAGCCTTGTCGTTCCACCCCAGTTCAATGTACACAATTGTTTTTAGAACGAGTTCGGGAAATTGAATTTTCAGTTTTGATTGACGAGAATGAATCATGACGCGTTGATTACCTGACAAATAAGAGTGCCAATTAAAAACTTCCAGCTGTTTTAACGAATGGCCAGGTGAGTCGACAGCCTGCGATAGTTCCGTGCGTAATTGAAAAATACTAATTACAATCGATACAATGGAAATATTATATTGTCAATAATGACTCGAGCGTTATTATTTTCAGCGAGCCTTGAACCATATGACTGAAATATAAAATACAGTGAAAAACATAATTAAATTTTTTTATAATTGTTCTCCGTAGTATCAATCCGGTGGATTGGTTTGCAGCAACAGAATCTTGCATCTCGATCTCCATTCATCTCGGTCCTCCGCAACCCTCTTCAGCTAAGCATAAGAGCTACAACTCATGTCCTCGAACACTTGCTGCAAATACTCCCGTCTAGGGCACCCTCTATAATTCCTACCCTCAACCATCCCCTCCACAATGTCGTGAAGAAGACCTTCGTGTCGCATGATGTGACCGATCCATCGGGCTCGCCTCTCTGAGACGGTTCTTACTAGGTGCCTATCTGCCTTGATTATCCTGAGAACCTCATTGTTCATGACGTGGTCTCTCCAGGAAATTCCAAGAATTCTTCTGTATGACCACATCTCAAGAGCTTCTAGTCTTTTTTATCACTTTCAGATAAACACCATGTCTCACAGCCGTACATCAAGATGCTCCAAACAAATGTTTTGGCAAGTAGCTTGCGGAACCTTAAATTAATATTCTCTGACTCAAGAATTTTTGCTTTTTTATTGAAAGCTTGCCTTGCTTGATGTATGCGACTGTTGACTTCTCTTTTTGTTCTCGATTGTTATACCACCACTACTTTTACTTTGCATACTTCTTCCAATAACTTGAATATATTTCTTATTGTACTTAAAATAAGCGTCGGATGTGGGAGTGTGTAGTGGAAGTAGTGGATCTGTGGATTGCCTTGAAGGAATTTTTATGCGTGTAGGAAAGGGATCACTGGAATTGCTCCCTACATTCCGAACAAGAATGAAAATAAATAAGAACACGGTATAATGTCAGTAAGTAATCTGAATATTTAACCAGTTTTAAAGGTGATGTCTCACAGCCGTACATTTAGATGCTCCAAACAAGTGTTTTGGCAAGTTGCTTGCGGAGCCCTAAAGAAATATTCTTTGCCTCAAGAATTTTAATAAGATATTATAAAATGGTTAAATAAATATTATTTTTTGTAATTATTTTTATATATTTTTATTTAAACAGATCTTATTGGAGATAAGGGAGGAGTGTAAGATAACTCCTTTAAGCACCACCCATCCCAAATATATTTACACATCAGTTTGCTTATACATGTTAGGTACTGACGAAGCTTTCATTGAAAGTGAGATAATCGCCTAAAAAAAACATAATTGATTCGTTTTATAACTAAATTAAATACAACGGCAATAGCGCTCCTAAGTGACCTTCCAGCACACCTAAACCCTTTTCTTGCAACTATTTTCCTTTTTTGTCAATGGTATTGTTTTATAAGATCTCTGTGATTTTTGCCACTCGTCATCTTCTTCTTTTTTATATCTATTTTCCTATGTTAATATTCTCTATGTATTTTTTGTCTATCTATCGAAGCTTCACGATGTCCCCATAAACATCGTAAATGGTCTGCGTGGCTTATTTGGATTTCAGTCCCTTATCAAACAAAAACAGCATGATATCGCGAAAATGACTTTCTTCAATTTCAGGCTTCTGCATTTTTCTACAGCGGCAAAAATAAATAAAAAATATATGTATGAAAAATACTAATAGAGTTTTAAAATGATGCCAACCACGACGTGGTAACTCAACGGCGATCGTTGACAAACTGACTTCAAAGTGACGCAAAAAAATGGTCATTTATTTTTGAATTACCCAATATATGCACTACATGATATTGTGGCTTTTGGGTTTAGCCGTGTGTGGCGAATTTCTTTTAACTAATATTTCGACCGCCATTGCAGGAATCTTCTTCGGGATTGATGATTTAGTTGTGAGTTGGTGTCAGATTGTCTTATTACGAGCGTTATTGGTATATACATGGCAACTACATACTCAAGTTTCATTGGTCCGGAGAATCGTGGGTATGTTTTTAGAATACAGTAGGTATGTTCTAAGAATACGGTAGGTATGTTAGGTATATTAGGCCAGTGCTAGGCCACCCAATGGCGTCAGCACTGGCAGAGCATCTGGCTGACACGCGACATACGGTCTAAATATTGGTTAAAATAAATTCGCCACACACGGCTTACCCCAAAAGCCACAATATCAAATCTGGCCGTGAAGTTATTTATGCTTGGCATATTTTTTGTATATCTTGGAATCACGGTTGTGTAATTAAATAAATAAATAAAGATCAACGTTCGGAATAGTTATCTTTTTTAATTTAAAAAATACGTGAAAATAAATTAAAATTGGGAAATCCTGGCGCAGATCGTTAAGAACGTTTGCGTAATTTGCAACAAGGGGCACGTAATAATCTACAAATGTAAAAAAATCAACTTAACGAGTGCAACGCTTAGACTTCTACGGTAATTTGCTAGAGCCCTCTACACTCGGTCGCAAAATTAAATGGCACGTGAAAAAAGGTCCCGTACTTAAAAAGGTTGAGAGCCAGTGATGCAGAAAAATGGCGGTCGTAGCGAAAGTGCCTTTTTCAAAGATCCCCTGAATTAAAGTCTGTTTTTTGCTTATTTCAGAATTTTATTTTCTTAATCGACTGTTTTTTTTTGTGCAAATATACGAAATCATTTGGAGTAGTTGAATCCTACGGCTTACGTACTTTAAGATTTATTTATGGGTTCAAGAGTTTATTTATTCGATTCATTTTTGTGTGTTGTTTGGTTTTAATTCTTGATTTTGATATGAGAATTCTTAATTTAAAAAAAAATCTGGCCATTTTATACGTTTTATTCAATAAAGAAGATAAGCGGTTTGTGTGAAGTGTTGTACTCAAGGAGTGAAATAATGGTCTAGCTAGGTCCTAGTACGTGAGTACGTAACTCACGTAAATATTGTATCATTATTTTAATTAAAATGTCACACATGACTAAAAGCTAATTATTTTTTACGTAACTGACATCCTCATTTCTAAGTTCGTTATTGAATTGCTTGGTGGCAGGATAAGGAACAGATTAACAACACACATTTTTTTTTCAGAAGCACATATTAGTAATTAAATACACACATACACTTAAACATATTTTTTTTTATACGCATCAATTCATTCAGAAAAAATATCGGCAGACGTGGGATTCGAACCATTAGCCTTGTACTTTGCTCCGTTCTACACACCGCGCTATCCACACATCTATTCTCTGCCTGAGCAGATACGCGAAACCTAATTTATATACCATTGTTAACAAAATATAACGACAGATGTCTCTGTAATTTATATTCAGAGTACGTAAAGAGTCCGCCAAATAACTTTTTTTTTTTAAAACAGGGCGCAAAACATCAAGTGTAGCTTCGGCTGTGTGGCACGTAGCGCCGTCCTGTTGAAGCCAAATGTTGCCAATATCCTCCTCTTCAGTTTTTGGGAACGAAAATTTGTTCAACATGGCCGCGCCGCATGGAAGCGCCATTGATGGCGCTTCACGCACACTTTCTGCCACAGCAGCAATATTCTCGGGTGTACGCACTGTTTTTGGCTTTTCACGCTTTGGTTTATCAATGAGGATGCCAGTTTCTTTCACTTTTTTCACAAGATAACAAACATACGGAGCTGACGGTGATTCTCTTCTTCCAAAATCCGTACGCAATTTTCGCACACATTCTGCAACATTACGATGATTTTCAAAGTAATTTCGCAATATTTCTCAGCGTTGTTTAAGCGCATACACAACCATATTCGTTCAGCGGAAGGATAAAACTAATTATTTGTTAAATCAGACATGAGCTAAGTATTACCATTCACGAAATAAGCACTAGTTGAAAAAAAAACGTTAGATGGCGGACCCAATATATATTATCTGTCGAAGAGATGACGGTCGATGGGGAAGAAAAGTACTGAAATGGCGCCCAAGAACTGGCAAACGAAGCATTGGCCGACCCCCTACAAGATGGACTGACGATATAAGAAGAATAGCGGGAGTGACCTGGATGCGGAAGGCGGAGTATCGAAGAGGATGGAGACTCATGTGGGAGGCCTACGTTCAACAGTCGATGGACACAGGCTGATGATGATAATGATTTTGATATATTAGAGTTTATATATATTCACGATAAACTGTACAAACTTCCGGTCCAGGGAAATTGCCGGGCCGGCCATAATACGACGTTATGACGATCGCCACACAACTGACTGGGCGCCGTGATCGGTGACACTTAGCGCCGCAAGTGGCGATCTATGTAACTAGTCCTCCTAAACGGCATTATAAAATGACGACACATACATGTACGACAAGGGTAATGAAATAAGAGACGGATCATGCTGATATCAGTACATACAGGAGGATGCCGACAGATGGTAGTCGTGATGCAGGTGTCTCATCTTTAGAATCTATGACGCTTCCTCAGCTGAGCGCTGCTTGTGGAGTGTTGATCTACCAACATAACAGTCTACAGCCCGACATGACACATCATCCTTATTATTGCAGGAACCGACTGAATGTGACTGCGGCGCGGAGCAGACCCTGTCACACCTTCTGGATTGTGCGCTGTGCCCGAATAGCTGCACCCAGGAATATATGATGATGGCCAGAAGTAACGCGATCGACGTCGCCCACTTCTGGGCAGACAGGATCTGACCCTGTTGTTTCCGACACGATTATATATATATTGCAGGAATTCACTATGAATGGGTGGTCTTCACGGGACTACTTTCATTCACCACCAATTTTGATTAAAACGCTATGACTGGCATTTTACGAGTGAGTAATTGAATTCACACTAACCGTAGTATATATAGAGCTCAGAAAACCATTAAAAATGTGTTTTTTTATCTCTGTCGAGGATCGAACACACGACCTTCGGTTTGGAAAAAAAACGCCTTAACCACCCGCAGGCAGCTTATACCGATTTGCAGTTACTTAACATATCTTAACTTTTATACAAGCCAAAAATTTTGTTGATATTATTCATTTACTTAAAAATATACAATGTTGTTTATATATATATATTTATAAAAATAATTATAAAAATAACAAATTTAAAAACAAATTAGAAATCGAAACGAGGATTATAAAAAATATCACCGATAGTATAACGATGATGGTGGCATTTAGAATGAATGCGAGATTAAAAATTACGAAAAAAAGGGCTCGCCCGTCTGAAATTACATGAAAAAAAGGCTTGAAAAAGGCTTCAGCTTTTCGGCTGAAAGGTCGCATTAGCATCCCGATGCCTTCAACAAAAGCTTCTGGTGTGAACACCAGGAATAACTATGGAGCGAAGCTTTCGCCCGCGCGGGAGCTTTTTTACTCTGCTTTGCGATCAAACGGAATTCAATTCGAAAGCTTTGTTCAATTTGTATGGTGTTTCAGTATTTACACGGTTATCCACTTTGTGTTTGCCTTTCGCATGAAATAAAACACACAACGGAGCTGTTGTGTGATGTGCAAAATAATGCCTGAAAAACATTTTTGCTGTGCAAAAGTGCAAACAAAGATGAATACCAAATAAAAAAAGAAAAAAAATACTGCACATTTTTAATGCCTTTTTTGACTGTTTTTTTTTTGCAGAAAAGTGCAAAACTCGTAAGTTTTAAAAAGAGATTACAATACTATACAATTTTTTAATAAGCTTTAGTCACCTATATAGATCATGTCGGTATTTCAACGATAAACAACTTCTTCTACATAAAGGACACATCCGACCTATCCTTGAATACGGCAGTCGCCTTTGGATTGGAGCCCCAAAATACCTTATTAACTCAATTGACTCAGTTCAAAGAAGAGCAATTTGATAAACAATGACGCTATTACGTCTAACCTGCAATTTATTCCACCGTTATGACAACGGTCACTGCTCTTTGGAACTTACAGAACTTATTTCTCATGCACCCACCCACAACCGAAAAAGTCGTCTACACTTGCCGAACTTCCATACAGGGTTAATGTGTGTCGACCAAGAACTGGCCAGGTCCACATCCGTCTTTTAGTATGGTATAAATGTAGTATGGAAGTCTGCATTTTTTAATTTATATTCCTATTATTTCCTCACAAAGTTAAGCCCAATGAACATCCATACACAGTTTCTAAAGTTCCTTCCTTAATGCCTACGGTAAACTTTGGAATGCTCTTTCAGCGTCTGTGTTTCCTCCTGCCTACATTATGGATCCCTTCAAGAAATAGATAAATATACACTTGCAAACTCCCCAACCCACACACAAAATCGAACACAACACACGTTTCCCGCATGCAGCGTCCAGCTTCCATGGCTGAGCGTCATAGGGTGCACTGGTCTTGACCGACTGCATGCGATTACATAAAAAAATGCACTGCAGGAAATGTGGCTTATGCCTCACCCGATATCGAGTTGGCTTCACGGGAACATCAGCTGGAGTGTGCCGCGGCCGGCCGTACGTCGCGCTGCTCTGGAGAAAGGCGGCCCTGCTCGACGTGTCGGTAGTGATGTGTAGCAGTGCGCGTATTCAAATACGTATCGGTTGGAATGTGGAGTAGTAAAATAATAATAATGTGGTGTATGTGTACATGCCGAATTATAATTTCTTTCTATTCTGTTTAATTTAAATTTAGAATTTTTCCGTATTTGCTTGAAACTATTGTATGTAAAATTTTGATTATGGCACTATTGGCTGAATAAATAAATTGTATTATTTTTTTATTATAATTATTCATTTTTAAGAGTGATTTATTATTCCGATTTTATAAGGAAATCGGATGATAAGTCCTACATTTTCGAGTCTTGGACCATTTTGTCTATGATGTGGCTCCACCTAAAGTGCATAAAAGGCCACCACGTATGTTTTTTTTACATATTAATAATCGTATTATTTATAAGTAGTAGTGTATTTATATATCATCCAAATAATGATGAACTTTACTTTATACAAATGTTTTAGTGAAAGATCATATTGATTTAAGTTTTTTCATGTTAATTTGAGAGTAGTGATCGGCTGTTTTAATTATGGAGGTGATAATTCCACAGGTGGAAGTGTAGTTGGCTTAGGGACGATTGTTAATCGAGGGCATTCTCCAAGAATGTCAATCTGAGGAATAAAATATAATTATTAATATCGTAATTACAAAAGCTATCATCGTATTAACAGTAAAATGCTCTAACGAACACATAAAAATTGACTTCGCGCCATTGAAATTATTTTCATTTAATTTTAATTTAAAACAAAAACAGATAATTGAACATAAAACTATGACGTGAGTTAATAAAAATGTCAGTATACTGATCTTCTGCCTGGAAGAGCGGTCCTAAAAGCGGGACCGACTCAACCTTGACCCGCTCCATGCGCGGTAGGCGTCAGACTGTGGACGACGTGGAGAGGATCTCCTTCAATTTCCTTTTAAAAAGATTTATAAACTACCCGAAAATATGCTACAAGTCCTCGGGCTTCTGACCTGTAAGTAGTTAGGAACAAAGTATGTTCCCAATTGCACCTTCAGGTGCAGAAACATTATGATAAATGAGTCATAGACAACAGAAACTGACAAATCTAAGTGGCGGCAATTTTGGGTAACTATATATTTCAAATACGAAACGAATATGGAAATTAATTAGTTTTTTATTGAGTATTCATCATTTACTTGTTTTTTGCATATTTGTTATGTCATTTTATCATTTAAATTGTTGTATTGTGACATCAAAATGATGTAGTCCTTGCTAAGTAGTACCAAAAACCTCGATAAACATCAAAATCTTTCGTCTCTTATTTTTGTCGCTTGCCACACATTTATGTGTCAACCATATTGGGACTAGTTATATAGACCACCGCTTACGGTGCTGGTGACCGACCACAGGCCGCACGGGTCAGTTGTGTGTGGACGACCGAGAAGGTCGCATTACGGCCGGCGGCATGTCATTCTGCCTGGCGAGAAGCTTGTAAAGTTATTTCAATGTGCTCCTGAAAAAGTCTGTGGTATCAATCTGCTCCGCATCCTGCCTCACGCGACGGAGTAAGACATTTTTGAGAGAGCGGAGGATGCTAATTTTAATATCTGATTGTAAAGTATATAAATATCCAATAAAAAATAACATAATCTAAATTAAATTTAGTTCTATTTATTCAAGAATGTTTTGGGTATCAAAACATAACCACACGGCACAAATCAAGAAGAAGTTTCCTACAGTCGACAACGTAACTGGTGATACCTGAAACCACCCTGCGGCTGAACATGTGGAGAAACGCAACTGAGGGGAATACTTGGATTGCCCCGAAAGAGGACCTAGCCCCTGGACACAACTAGGGGAGGAATTTATAGAGGTCCCTTAACAGACTTCGGACCGGAGTATGCAAGACGAGGATACACATGAAAGTCTCTACTCTAGTCACACCGCCCTATATACATATAGGGCGGTGTGAATATATATATTCATATATATATTTATATATATATATATATATATATGAATATATATATACATTTGTAAATATATTTATATATATATATATATATATATATATATATATATATATATATATATATATATATATATATATATATATACGCCACACACAAGATCTTATCTTTAAGTGGTGTGGTAAGCGAATGTAAAAAAAAAAAAGAAAAAAAAAAAAAGATTGGAATGTAAATTACTATGTAAAAAATGTATCTTTTGATATTTGATTAAATAAAAAAAAAAAAATATATATAAGGATGATGCGAAAATTTAAGTCTATGACGTTTGCGGATCAACACTCCATATTCAGCGCTTATCCATATGTGGAATTGTAAGCGTCATATAATACACAGACGAAATTTCAGAATCACTAACACCATTTGTCGGTATTTTCCTGTACGTGCTTACATAAAAAAATACATACTCTTGGTGAATCCCTTGCAAGATGCACTGATGATGTTAGAAGAAAAGCGAGAGTAACCTGGATACACAGGGCAGAGAATCTAGAAGGATGGAGACTCATGTGATAGGCCTAAGTCTTACAGTGGACGAAAAAAGGCTGACTAAGATAAATGATGAATTAGATGCAACAGTACCATGTTGATTTTATTATTCTAATTCGACCACTAAAGTTTATGTCCCTTAACAGACTTCGGACCGGAGTATGCAAGACGAAGACACAAATGAAAGCCTGGCAGTTTTACAGCGGACTGACTGAATGTGATTGCGGCGCGGAGCAGACCCTGTCACACCTTCTGGAGTGTGCGCTGTGTCCGAGTAGCTGCACCCAGGAAGACCTGATGATGGCCGGGAGTAACGCCATCGAAGTCGCCCACTTCTGGGCAGACAGGATCTGACCCTGTTGTTTCCGACTTGATTATATATATACCAAAGCTTAAAATCATTGAACTCGGACTTTTTTTGAATATATGATCAGTTAATCTTCTTCTTGTCGTTTTTTGGAACCATAACTTTCAGTCCTCGTCAACTTTCAATTCAAGGATAAGTGAAAAATAAACACTCACCTTGAATAATAACGATTCGGCTGAACATTTTTGTAGCACTCTAATTGAAAAAATCAAAGAAAACTAAATGAAAACAATCTTGTAAAACAATTTATATACCTGAATAATGTTTTTAACTCTTTACGCATACTACTCGTAAATAAAATAAGACACGCCATTTTAAATAATGAAAACATGTTAAATAAATACCAAATAATTTATTATAGGAGTACTGCTTTATACGTATTGTACTGTTTAAAGTTTATGGTATTTACGTGTATTGAATATTTTTTATTTGCTTTACTGAGCATATATTTACTTAAATAAGTGAATATTATTCAAGCGCAAGATACGTCATCATCATCATCAACCTGTATCCATCCACTGTTGAACGTAAGCCGCCCGTATGAGTCTCCATCGTCTTTGATCCTCCGCCTTCCGCAACCAGGTGACTCTCGCTATTCTTATTATGTCGTCAGTCTATCTTGCAGGGGGTCGGTCAATGCTTTATTTTCCAGTTCTTAAGCGTAACTCCAATACTATTCTTCCCCATTGACCGTCGTCTCTTCGACAGATATGTCCTGCTTATTGCCACTTGAGTGTGCATATTCATTGGGTAGCCTCCACTACTTGAGTTATTCTGCGGATATCCTTGTTTCGGATTTTATCTTTTAGTGACACTCCGAGCATGGATCTCTCCATAACACGTTTGGTGACCTTTATTAAAATAGCTTCTGCGCGTCCGTCTGCAAGAGTGCAGACGAGAGTAATGATTCCTAACTGATGTCTGCTTTTTGTAGAATCCATTTCCGAATCTTACCATTTCTTTATCCAATCTCACGTATTTCGTGGTTAGCAACGTGTTACCAAAGAAGGCAATTCGAGACTCGCTGTAGTATACTAACTTCGAAGCCTTAGACTGAGGTCTATTTAACATCTAACTGATGCTTCTAGAATCACGGCGAATCAAGGCCTTCAGCCACTCTCTAACAAGTAGCTTTTTGCGTGCGCCAAGTAACGGGTCCCCATCTGGGTCTCCAAAAACAGGACGGGACAGGGGGGTTTTCACCAAGCGGGTAAGACTTGCTGTCAGATTCCACGTCTCTGCGCCATAAGTTAATACAGGGAGGATGCATTGGTTAGACGCCTTAGTTTTAAGACATTGCGAAATTTTCGCTTTAAGAATCTACTTTAATTTTCCAAGTACTGCGCATCCCAGTTGTATAAGCCTGTCAATTTTTATTGAGAAGTTATTTCGTCCTAGTTGTATTACTTGCCCGGGATAATTTAAATCATTTACAACCTCTATTTGTGTTCCTCTAATGGAAATCGGGTCATAAGTCTGGGAAAATATTTAACTAGTGATGGATTGAGAAAGGCTACTAGTTCAGTCACCTAAACAAATAACTTATTTTACGTGATCCATGTAAAAACAAGGTAAATAAATTAGTATTTATTATTAATAATGGATTTCAAAATGAATGCTGAAAACATTGTAAAAATAATTATAAAATAACAAGTTTGTGGAGGCTTAACAAGCAAGCGGCATACCCCTTGAACTGTTGGTGTAATTATTGTTATCCAACAAAAAATTATAGACTACGAAGAAATTGAAAAATTGCACAATAATTTATAATTTATAATAAGAACGTGTATTTTCCTACACGAATATCACAATAATAATGCTAGTAAGTGACCTTTATTTTTATTTTAGACTTCATGTCGCCGGGATTGTCATTGGGACGCGTCGGGAGGAATGCGGAGCAAATCATAAACAACATATACATTTTTAGATTTACATTGTTATTTATTTAAGACAACTTCGGTAATCGGCTCGGGCCACAAACAATGAACGAGCTCCGTGGAGACACGAGCCGAAAGTGAATTGCAGCGCTCCGTAACACCGCAACGCTCTTCTATCACCTGTCGGTCTTTTGACGAATTATCTTTAGTGGAATCAAGCAAAATGGCGATTCATCGCCTTTTTTATATAAAATAAACATTTTTATATAAATGCGTGTCCGACGAGCGAACGAAAACAAAAGACGAAGTATTGTATACCAAGGCTTTTCGGCACTAGCCTGCATGAGTTATATCGAGCTTATATCAAAATATAATATTTTTAAATGCCTTCAGTAGGGTTAAACCACCCCTTAAGAACAAAAATTGTCTAGGTCTTGTGTGCGTAGGGCTCATTATCCAATTTATTTTTATAAAAAGCTGATTATTGAACACCCAAATATTTCTCTGGTACTACAAGTTCACGGACTCTGGAGGCTCCCGGGAACCACATATGTTCCCATGTTCCCAAAGCTCCGGGTAAACAGGTGTTTTGGGACAACACATAATTTAAGCTTACAGAACTGTGAAACGGCAATTTGCGGTGTCCATATGCTTCACATATGGAGACGATATGATAAAAAAATCTAAATACATTATTAATATATTAAGGTCTTATAGAAAATACGTTTTTGCTTATAATAGTCTATCATAATAAACTTATTGGATAATATAAAGAAAACAGTACGTTGATTTGTGCGTTGCGTATATTTTGCATTTTAAGTAACCGTAAATAAACGTTTACTTATTTAAAAATTAAATCAAATTGTGTTTGTTATATTACTACGTGAACATGGTTTGTTTCTTGCTCCAATTTTATGGCATTTGCTTCCTGAAAATGTAGGTTTCGCGGGTACTTCGTGCTTCAAGAAACGCTTCAAGTACGTTAGGTCTTGACAGGTGGGCGGAGCGAGATAAAGAACCGCTAATTATATGCCTCTCTTCACTCATTCTTGTTGCACCTTACACTAGGAAGTATGGCCTAGTGATAAAACGCCAACTGTCATTATATAATTTAATTTTTACATGACTTGAAAATTAAAAATCAATAAAACACCGTAAATTACCGTTTTACAGTTCTGTAAGCTCAGATTGTCTATTTCTTATCTCAGAACACCTGTATACACGGAGGTACACTGGGATCATAGATGGTTCTCGGAAGCATCCAGAACCTACGAACTTGTATAGTACGAATGGAGTACTGTAGTAATATTTAGATGTTCAATTATCAGCATTTTTTAAGATGATCGGATGATTAACAGGGCGCTTCTGAGGTTTAGATATTTATTTTGTTCTTAAGTGGTGGTTGAACTCTTTTCGGGGGCATGTAAAGAGCTAAGATTTGTTTAAATTGCTTCAATGTGTTTTGAACCAAAGTTATCTGATTGACGAACAAACACTCCACACACTGAGCTCAGCATGCGCCAAATGGCAATCATCATAAAAATATCAAACAAAATATCTACAAAGCCTTCTGAGAGTATCCTCTGGTATGCGTTTACGTGAAAAAAACCTTTCAGCAAGCTTGCAACACACCACGTAGATATGGAAAATAAATCGCAAAAGTAATTTCCGATTACTGTTAAAATTATTCGACGTTAATCTACGTGAAGTGGGTTTTCTTGGTTATTTTTGCAACAGTCTTAATCATGCTCTAATGCCCTTTTTGCCGCATACTTAATATGATTTTAATCTCTTGAGTATGTTCAAGTAAGTTAGTAAATACTCGAAGAACGCGGTAACTTAGTGGTTTGCCATATTTAAAGAACAAAACAAGTTCCACTTTTTATGAAGCTGCTGAGTTATTCCTTAATAATTAATTACTTTAAAGTATTAACCGATAACTTAATATGTTTTTAATAAATTCGATCTGTTCAATCGCTCCGTCAGAGGTCTCTAAAACATCTCCTCTCCTCTCCATTTTTTAATGATTCCTTAATTAACTGCTCTGTATCTGGGTGTAGTTTCAAGTAACCCCTGACAATGGTGACATGTCACCGAAACCAGTAGAGTAGCAATTATTTAATTAAGACTCATTGGCATCATACAAATTATAATTTAATTAGGTATTTGTTGAACAAAAATATGACATAACCACATTACATATAATCCTTACAACACAAGTTACTTCTTCGTTTCTTTGGATCTGTGTTCTACTGATTATTTTGAAAACATCGAAGGATAATAGGGAAATAGGTAAATTAAAGGATGCATGTACGATGGAACATTATGAAAGTAATACACATTATTTTATTGTGAAGTGACTTCCTATGGCAGTACGATAAAATTGGCTAGTCACAAGTTCTTTTAAGCAATTGTACAGATCCGATCGATAAAAATATTTTTCTCAGGAAATACGCATTGATTTGATACTGTAGCATACAGGTATATCTGTGGAGGACTTCTGTTTTATCAATTGTACCAATTTCGGTATCTTAATCATATCTCTTAATGTTTGCCTTGTATGTCCCATATATGTCGGTAGAATTGCAATCACCAGAGGTTGCTTTAAGTAATGTTGCACCTATCAAGATGGTAGTTGAGCTGGCTCTTTATAAGCGGATACCATACGGACAAAATCTCTTCTATCTTCACTTTCGACGCCTCCGTAACCCAATCAATAACCACTGCCCGCCGGAGAAATCACTATGTTACGTGCCGCTCTACGACATCTTAGTTACGCCTACCTACTAGTAACATTTTATTATTCTTACAATCACTTCTAGAACTTGCTAATAAAATAGAATGTCTTTAATCATTTAACTCATCAATCTAATGTAAAAATTCTGTTAACTTATCAACTTTTAAAACTGCTTAAATATTAAGCTTACTTACTAACAATTAATTATACGTGACCATTATACAGTGTTATTATTATTTTTTCTTGTTCGGAATGTCGGTGTATTTTCAATGATCCCTTCCAAACACGCATAAAAATTCCTTCTCAGGAATCCACAGATCACAACACTTCCATGACACACGCACATTCCGACAATCCATATAATGTGGTAAGTCATTAAATGTTACTAGGCAAAAATATATGATAAGTAAAATCATTATTTAAAGTATGTAAAATTATATTTCTTTGTTTACAATAACAAAATTACCAAATGATATAATAATTCAAATAATAATAAAATTGTAATTTTCACATCACTGTCGTATCGGTAGTATAAAGCGTAGTCGTTCCTTCGGTACTGGTGGTAGTAGTGGTTTGCGGATATGTTGTAAAACAACCTTCAAATAATTCAATCTGTAAGTAAGAAAAAAAAACATTAAATTATTGATCTTGTGATTATTTTGACTGAAGTAGAACATTTCTAGTCTTTTTTTTTTCACTATAAGATAAGCACCATGTCTCACAGCCGCACATTAAGATGCTCCAAGCAAATGTTTTGGCAAGTTTTTTTTTTTCATGTAAACGCATGCAGGAGAGCACATCCGGTCAAGACCAGTGCACTCTATGACGCTCAGCCAGGGAGGCTGGACGCTGCATGCGGGAAACGTGTGTTGTGTTCGTATTTGTGTGTGGGTTGGGGAGATTGCAAGTGTATAAGTTGCTTGCGGAGCTTTAAATTAATATTTTTTGACTCAAGAATTTTAGTTTTCTTATTGAACGTTAGCCTTGCTTGATGCGTCTGTTGACTTCTCTTTTTGTTCTGCCATCCCAGGTGATTTACTAGTTTTTTTTTGTGTAAACATATACAGGAGAATACCGACAGATGGTGATAGAAATTCTGAAGTCTCATCTGTGGAATTCTATGATGCTTACCGTGCTGTATATGGCTAAGCGCTACATGTGCAGTGCTGATCCGCCAACGTTATAGACCACAACCCGAGATTAACGCATCATCCAATTTTACTTTTTTTTTTACAAATTGTAATTAATAGGCAAAATATGACTGACATTTTACATATTTAATAAAGAGAGAGGTAGCTACTCCCATGAAGATATAGAGAGGTGACTTAATGCATCTACATTGGAGAGACGTAGAACAGTGACTGACTTTCTGTTTATTTTTAAAATTAGGAACTCCATAATCGATGAGACAATATTATTGCAGGAAATTACGTTCAATTTTCCCTCCCGGCTCACTAGAGGCAGTAACCTACTACATGTAAGGACATCCAAAACCAACTACGGTTTCTATTCTCCTATGTTAAGAATATGTAGACTAGTCAACTCCTCTAGTAACTTGAACTTTTTCGGGCAGGACCTTCCGGCATTTCGCAGATCCCTCTACTGATGTGCGTGATGTCTGTTCTATTTACTCATGTTTATGTTTTGTCCAAATGTATTATCTTAGCTTAAATATGTTTTTTGTATTACCATCTTCTTTAATTGTATTTTATAATTTAAAACCGTATGTATTGGCTTAGGCCGTCAATAAAAAAAATAAAAAAAATTAGCTCTTCATGAACCAGATCAATATATAATCACCGCGAACAACACACAATCAAAAAGGGTGTCATTCTAGCATGCGTTATGTAAACAGACGAAAAAATTACCTCGTACGTGAATCCTTGTCCTATCTCAGAGACTATCTTGATGTTGACGAATGTCTGGCCCTTGCCGCCGCTCACAATGGTCACCTTGGCTGGGGGGTCGTCGCCCTTCTGGGTGACCTTGACCCGACACATCTCTGATGACCCGTAGTACGAGACCAATTGCTGAAGAGCAGAACTTAACATTGTGAAATTAGTCAGATGAAAGGATAGAACAAGGATCTTTGGAGCAATGGTCCACCAATAGCAGAACAAAGCAGATTTTTTTTTAGCGAGATTTATTTTAAAATGAAATGAATAAGAATATCATACCTTGTTTTAACATAGATCACACTGAGCATTGTTACACTTGATTTTTTTTTTATGTAAAATACATACAGAAGAATACCGACAGATGGTGATAGTAATTCTGAAGCCTCATCTGTGGAATTCTATGACGCTTACATGCTGCATATGACTAAGCGCTGCATGTGGAGTGTTGATCCGCCAACATTATAGACTACAGCATTCACGCATCATCCTTAATTATTACAGATATTTGCTATGAATATGTGGTCTTCACGGGACGACTTCTACTGCCAATTTTTATTAATAGGTTGTGACTGGCATTTTACGGGTGAGGGATCAAATTCACACCAACCGGGGTATTTTCAAGCTTAGAAATCGATTGAAAAAAAAATCTCCATTGGGGATGGAACCCACGACCTTTGGCTTGCAAAGCAAACGCTTTGATCATTGAACTATACCCGCCGGTATTGTTTGCTAACTTATTAACCATCCAAGACTCATATTTCATCATATTCATAATCCCTACTCCTTAACTCCGCCCAATTCGTCTATCTACTCTAGTGAAATTCTTTCTTTTTTAGTAAATATTCATTTATACGTTTGTGCTGGTTAAAATGATGAAGCTTTTGTAGATCGCGAAACTGCAGTCTTCCATCAAGTGAAATAGTGCTCAGTGTGACCCATGTTTAAAAAAGGTTTGAAATTCTTAACTAACTAATAGAAAAAGTAGTGTTGGAAAATCGAATCCGATTTTTTATATATAAAAAAACATAATTAAACCCATAATTAAATATACATTATCAATATCAATGGACTTACTTCTCCGATACTACCGATGACTGCTTGATGGGACGCTGTGGTTCGGTACAACCTCAAGTAGCAGCACTCGTCGTCCGCATCTCTTTCTACGCGTTCATGTCCATCCAAGCACTTGCTCCAAGAAGGTGCAATAAAGCCTAGAAAAACATTATTTACATTCTAGGTTTTTTATTTTATTTTGTATACTACATTTTAGATCAATTGGATTACACTCGTAATATGACATCCCCTGCCTAATAAAGCGACTCTGCTTCAGCGGGATCGTCATGGGGACCCGTAGATGAATGGATGAGCAGCAGGTCACAAAGAAAAGAACTCGTGCCGAGAAGCACATTGACGTTTATTTTACGTAAAAGAAAGACATAACACTCTGTTCACACCTTCACTTCCAGGCAACGTAGTAGTAGTACGTCACTGCGCCGAACACTCATTGTGGCCACTTGGCGAACTATGGCGCTCTGCATAACATTGTCAAAACCGAAGAAATAGCACATTCAGCGCCGCTTCTTATTGTTAATAAAATCTAAAACTTTGTTCAAAACGTTATTTGAGCATAATTATTTTATATACATCATCCAAAAGTCTATATAATATTAATTATAATCAAATTCTCTATCTTCGCTCGAATTCGTAGATTCATACAGTCGGGTACGATACAGGGAGAGTCTCATGATCGGCTCAAGAGTATACCAATATTCTGCCACTCTATGTAAATTGAAGGGATCAAGGTCCAAAACAACAGGTATCGAGAATTTGCGGTGTATGAAAATCATTTTATTAATATTATAGAATACAGAATGCTAACATTGTCCTCTGTGAAAAAAGGGGTGTTACTCCGTCGCGTGAGGGCAGGATGAGGAGCAGATTGATAACACATACTTTATTTTAGAAGCACATTGATTATATTTACGTTAAAACTTTACAAGCTTTCGGCCAAGCGGGAGGATAAGCCGCTGGCCGTAATGCTATCTTCTCGATCGTCAACACATAACTGACGCGCTCGTCGGCGCTTAGACTTCCGCGGCCCGTGGACGGGCACCAGCGCCGTCTGTGGCAAAATTATATGACTAGTCCCAATATGGCGGACGCATAAATGTATGGCAAGACAAAAATAAGAGACGAAAGATTGTCTATCGAAGTTTTCGGTACCAGTTAGCAAGGGCTACATCGTGCTGATGTCAATGCTTACTCATGATGTACACTAAAGTATAAAAAAGAATATATTATCAAATAAATCAGTACCAACTTGACTCCGGCCTTTCGAATTATCTTCAGTGCCGGAAACTGTTGTATTCGGACGTCACCATTTAGCTGACGCCGTCATTTCGAGACCGAGACCTCGGTTCCGGAACAAACTTAGACCAATATTTTTAAATATGCGTGTCCAACGAACGAACAAAAATAACAGATGAAAGATCGCATATAGATATTTTTTAGTACAAGCCTGCAAGGGTTATCGAGTTGATATAAAACAGTACTCACAAAGGCAGATAATCCAGATTTTTGTGTCCATTTGTGTTATTGTGTTCACGTAAAGAAATATTTTCTTTATGCGAAAACCATACATTGAATTATTCTTTTATGCAACCTGAATAATCCCTCATGAAGTCAGTAAACTTGTATCAACTAATCTTAGATGATTTTGTATAAGCCTTCAACAAGGGAAGCGATTAATATTTTATAAACAAGTTAAATTCTAATGCCATTTACCTTTGCTTTTATATGACGTCAATATAAATTTATTGCTTTGTAAACGTACGGAGATTTTATTTAAATATTTAATTATTAAATTCACATTAATAACACGTAAATAAGATGACATTTTTTCATAACATTATATGAACAAAATATGATCCTATAATAATATGCATATATTTTTATTTGTATAATGGTTTTACAAAAATAATATGTTAGAAGAAAAGAGATAATGCTTGCCTATTTTTATGAAATATGTTTTTTTTTGTATTTTGTCTTCATCATCAGGCTGTATCCGTCCACTGTTGAACGTAAGCCTCCCGCATGAGTCTCCATCCTCTTCGATCCTCCGCCTTCCGCATCCAGGTCACTTTCGCTATTCTTCTTATGTCATCAGTCCATCTTGCAGGGGGTCGGCCAATGCTTTGTTTACCAGTTCTTGGGCACCATTCCAATGCTTTTCTTCCCCATCGACCGTCGTCTCTTCGACAGATATGTCCTGCCAATTGCCAAATGAGGGTGCCTATTCGTTGGGTAGCATCCACTACTTGAGTACTTCTGCTTTTTTCTACGTTTCGGATTCTATCTTTTAGCGACACTCCGAGCATGG
Organism: Glossosoma conforme; assembly: GCA_022606575.1. NCBI lineage: Eukaryota > Metazoa > Arthropoda > Insecta > Trichoptera > Glossosomatidae > Glossosoma > Glossosoma conforme. Next base: position 4,647,795 of record JAGTXR010000007.1, read on the forward strand.
ATCTCTCCATAGCATGCTGGGTGATCTTTATTTTATGGGTAAGACTTTCTGTCAGATTCCACGTCTCTGCGCCATAATTTAATACAGGGAGAATGCATTTGTTAAACGCTTTAGTTTTAAGACATTGCGGAATTCTTGCTGTTAAAATTTACTTTAGTTTTCCAAATGCTGCCCATCCCAGTTGTATAAGCCTGTTGATCGTAGTTTTTCATGTTAATGAAATTAACAAGCACTTTAAATTTTGGGCAATTTTTTTTTTTTTTAATGAATAATCGATTTTGGCTTATTGTGGTCATATGCCAATATTTATAAGGGTATGTGTTATACAATAGATTAGCTAGTAGAAATTTTATTAAAAAATTCCCACGAAAAAAAGGTTGTTAATAAGATAAAGAGTAGACATTTTTTATTCACTGGAACTTTAAGACCTTTGTTTAAAAAAAATACACATATACCAGTATATAATATTTATTTTTTACAGACAATTCGTTCTACGACTCATCGGTAACGAAGTGGTGCGCACTGAACGTCTGAAGCACGGGACATCTAGTGCACGAGACAACTGGTGCATTAGATGTCTCGCTAACCTGCCTTAACCTCACCTAAGTTATTTCGTTAACGAGACCTATAAATCTCTGGACTCTACGATTACTGGAAAAATCTTTAGGTTAGGTTAGGTAAGCGAGAGACAGCCAGTTCTTACGTTTTCGCTTTTAGCGAACGAAAATTCTAATATATGACGTATTATCTCTTTGGTAGTGACCATCTTCGACGCGCGCTCAAAGAAAACTAAGTCAACCTAAATCACCGGCGGGTATAGCTCAATGGCCAAAGCGTTTGCTTTGCAAGCCAAAGGTCGTACGTTCGATCCCTGACGGAGTTTTTTATTAAATCTATTTCTGAGCTCTAAAATACCCCCGGTTGGTTTGAATTCGATCCCTTTCCCCTAAAATGCCAGTCATAGCTCATTAATTAAAATTTGTGGTAGATGAAAGACGTCCCGTGAAGACCACCCATTCATAGTAAATTCCTGTAATAATAAGGGTGATGCGTGAATCTCGGGCTGTAGTCTATGACGTTGACGGATCAACACTCCACATGCAGCGCTTAGCCATATGCACCATGATAAGCGTCATAGAATTTCACAGATGAAAGCCATCGATTGGAAAAATAGTGTATTTCTATTTACCACTCCTAATATACAAGTAAAATAAAAATATTTAGTATTGTAATATGAAAAATCATTTACGCCTTGTTGTCACAGTTTTTTAGATAACAAAAAATATAAAATGTATGAAAAAAAATTTGGAAAAAAATATGTGGCAATTTTTTATTTATTTAATGTCGGTTAACAGATAAATTTGATAACATTTTTTTTTTTGATCTTACTATTTGATAAGAATTGTCACTTAAGTGTTTTTTTTTAATATAAACACATAAAGGAGAATACCGACAGATAGTTATAGTGAAGCGAAAGTCTCATCTGTGAATTCTACGATGCTCTAGCCCTGCAAAATATAGAATCAACACTCCGCATACAGCGCTTAGCTATCAAAGCGCTGTATGCGGAGTGTTGATCCGCCAACGTCATTGACTACAGCGCGACATTGACGTATCAATTATTACAAGAATTCACTATGAATGTGTGGTGTTTTTCCCCGAACGATTTTCGTCTGCCATCAACTTTGATTAATAGGCTAAGACTGGCATTTTACGGATGAGGAATCAAATTCATACCAGACGGGGGTATTTTTAGAGCTTAGAAATTGATTGAAAATCATACTTTAAAAATGTTTTTTTTTTATTAAGTAATTGCAAAAATAAGCACTAATGTATTTTGAAAACAGACCTTTGACAAAAGTCAAGAAACTTGCTTTGCCAATATTTGGTGCAATGCCAAAATTAACCTTCATAATGAGTAAATGTTTAATTTTATTTTGCAAAAAATTGCGTACTTATTTGGGATATTTTATTTATTCCGATTTAATTACATTTTAATTGATTTGTAGGTGACAAAAATTAGTTACCTAGCATTTAATTCATTATGTTATATTAAATGTGCATTTAAAACTTCTGCTTTATTCACATTAAAAAAGGATATAAATTTTGTATTTTTACAAATTCGGATGTGATTAAATTTATTCCAAGGTGACAGGTGGTCCGGTGGTCTTACTGCAATAATACACTGGGGATGTACTCGAAGTCACCTGAGTTGTGGTCTCTTGGCAGCCCCCATATATTTCCACCTGTAGAAAAAATCAATCTAGATTAAAAAATTAAATATACACAAATGTCGTTTTCTTATATGAAAAAAAAAATACATTTTTGAAATATTGTGATAGTAACATAGTTTAACTTTAATGTATAAACTAGAACTTTGAATGTATATATTGCGACTGATCATATTTTATTCTCAAAGAAAGCAGGAAAAAAATTGCTGATTTTCATAGGCAGCTAATTTTTTTGGCTCTATTTAATTCATTTAATGGGCGGTAATTATTTAGCAAACGGTCAAAAATAAATATCTAAATGAGTGAGTAAAAATAATAATTTCTCAGTAGAACAATATCAATCGGCAGTAGAAAAATAATGAGTTGGCAGAATATAATTAAGGTATGGTAATTAATAATAAGAACCATCTCGGAGATGTGAGCCCGATGGATCGGTCACATCATGCGCCACGATGGTCTTCTTCACGACATTGTGGAAGGGATGGTTGAGGGTAGAAACTGTAGACGGCGCCCTAGACCGGAGTGCTTGCAGCAAGTGTTCTAGGACATTAGTTGTAGCTCTTATGCTGAGCTGTGGAAATCGAGATGCAAGATTTTATTGCTGTAAACCAATCCACCGGATTGATACTACGAAGAACACTTAATATTATGTTACGTTAGGTGTCCATTTTATGGGTTAATTATTCATTCATTATTCATTAATTTTTACCAATAATTAATATATTACTGCCACTTTAATTTTATGACTGATCATCTTCATAATGAGACAGTGAATACTGCCAATTTATAAAGTCTAATGCCGATTCATTTTAATTACTGCCAATTGATTTAACCTACTGCCAATACCTTGAATAAGTTACTGGACAAAGAAATACAGTCCTTACGTTTTTATTGCTTTTAGACAGATAATTGGATACATCGCTTTACAACAACAATGCTATATTTGCTATGACAAATATTTCTTTGCATTTAAGCCGTTCATTTATACTGATATCATCCTCTTTTATTTGATATCGATTCACTGGATGAAGGATGCAGGATCAGGTTCACAATACAAAAGACTTGTTTTTGTTTCACATATTATCACGGTTTGTAAAAAAAACGTCGCCCGTTATAGCGAACGCCCTTAGGCGCGCGCGCTATAACAGTCGCGAGTAAAAAAAAACAACTGTTAACTCATGGCGCGCCCTGACATCTCGGCGGTGCCAACCGTCGTTGCAGAAAAAGCGATTATTACTTATAGAGATGTGGTTGAGTAGTCCACGGTGACAGGTGGATCAGTTTTGGTGCAATAATACTCGGGGGATGTACTGGGTTCGATTGGAGTCACTTCACAACCACCATATATTAGCACCTGTAGAAAATAAATCACTTCATGATTTCAATTTAGTACAAACAATTGGCAGAAATTGGCAACAATGAGCAAAAATTTACAATATTACTGTTAAGTAAGATAGCGTAAATATATTTATTTTAACTGCACACGTTTTTTTTACAATATTCGTTCCGTATTCGGAGCATATAGACACCGAAAATTTTCCGTTTCACAATTCTGTAAGCTCACAGATTGTCTAAGCCTTGTCTTGGAACACATGTTTACCCGGAGGTTTACGTGGTAACATAGATGGTTCCCGGGAGCCTCCAGAACATAAATCTGCGAACTTGCATAGACTGCGGCTATACTACCAGATAAATATTTGGGTGTTCTATAATCAGGGTTCTTAAGTGATAAAAAAAGACTAGAGGCCTTTGAGATTTGGTCATGCAGATGAATTCTCGGAATTTCTTAGAGAGTCACAAAAAATGAGGTTCTCAGCATAATGAAGGGAGACAGGCACCTAGTAAGAACCATCTCAGAGAGGCGAGCCCGATGGATCGGTCACATCATGCGCCACGATGGTCTTCTTCACGACATTGTGGAAGGGATGATTGAGGGTAGAAACTGCATAGGGCGCCCTAGACGGAAGTATTTGCAGCAAATGTTCGAGGATATGATTTGTATCTCTTATGCTGAGCTAAAGATGATTGCAGAGGATCGAGAAGAGTGAAAATCGAGATGCAAGATTTTCTTGCTGGAAACCAATCCACCGGATTGATACTACTACGAAAAAGAACATCGGATGATTAGGGCGACGCTCCCCAGGCCTGGATTTTTTTATTTCATCCTTAAGGAGTGGCTCGATCCTGCCAAGGGCATGTAAAGAGCTTAGATTTAATTATATTGATATAAGAAAATAAATTTTGGTCGGGATGCGAACCGACGCGCGTCTAAGTGAAAAGCAAACTGTTTAACCACTCCTCTCTAATTAACGGTTGTAATTCAGTCGCGTGGTGGCACGATGAGGAGCAGATTAACAACACGCAGACTTTTTCTGAAGCATATTGACTTATATATACATCGATAACTTTGCAAACTTCTGGTGCGGACCACAGCATTCAGGCCGGGCCACAATAAAATACGATTTCGCCGCCGTCGGCTCATGACTGAGCACCTTGTGACGGGCTGTCGCCTAGACCAGTGGTTCCCAAAGTGGTCCACATGGACCCCCAGGGGTCCATGGGATCATCCAGGGGGTCCATGGAAAATTAAAATTGATTTGGGGGTCCATGAACATCGTTAGGGGGTCCACGGAGGGTTCAATATAAAATTATTAGAAATTTTGACACATCAGTATTAATTTGGAAGTTACAATAAATAGCAATATATAAATGAGATATGTGTGATGTAAATATTTTAAAGTGCATACAATTAATTTCTTAGCCTGAGACAAAAATAATTAAAATACGGGTTGGAGTCCAACCCTTATTGAAATGGAGGTCTACAAAGCGAATCGCATCTCACCGCCGGTTCCGTCTAATTTTGTTATCTGGCTAGGATCTCGTTACTCGCCGACACCGAAGAACACAAATTACTAATTATTATTGCTTTATAGTTTTCGCTTCCAGAGAAAAGTTAAATGTTATTGAGCAATTAAATAAAAGTAAAGTGCATTTTTATTTCAAATACTATTAAATTATAATCCGCAGCTTTAATGTTCTGACACAAACTTGAAGTGCGATTTCTTCTGGAGCCTTAGAGGAGAACTAATACAATAGGGTACATCTCTCTTTTTAAATAACACCCTCATAAAAATGCAATAAAGTATTATGAGTATCTCTAATTACCACACTGCACTATGTGTTCACACGATTATCACGAATGTTTTTACGAGAAAGCTTGGCCATTGTAAAACAATAAATAAATAAAAGTTGCCCTTTTTCTGAAATTCTATTTAGGACAGGAAACAATAAAAATGTGCCTGTCGCCAAAATCAAGAAAGGCGAGACTGACGTTATTTAGTCCATGGGTATATAAACAAGGGTAGTTTACAATTGGGACACAGAATCTATCTTTGATACCTACTGTATTGACCTATAACTCGCTCTTGTTATTCTGTTCTTTACAAGTTGATTAATATAAGTATACTTATATTTTGCGATACTAAGCCACAAAGCTTTTCCATTGTACTTTGGGTTATAGGATCGTATATATATAAGATCGACTAATATGACGTGAGCAGCCTCCCCTGCCCCACCCCCAGTCTTCCATCAACTCTCGTAATGTAAGTTTAATATTCAAATATACACACACTCCTCAATAGTTAACTTTTAAACAATCGATATTATAATATTTCCGTATATTTAAAAATATTTTATTATTGCTATGTCTAATTTGTATATATAATTATTTTGTCAATAGATAACTGATACTAAACATGGCCGAATCTAAAATGAAATGTAGACAGTACAATGTCGATTATTTGAAGTTTGGCTTCATTCCATCACAGTCGAACAAACAATTGCCTTTGTGCCTTTTATGCAACAAAGTTTTAACCAATGAATCTATGAAACCATCCAAGCTGGAGATTCACCTGAAAAGATGTCACCCTGATAAAACAGATAAAGATTTGGAATACTTTCAAACACTCAAAAATAAAGTGATGGTACCTTCGCTACACGAAATGTTCGGCTCGACGTCAAAAAGAAACGATGATGGTTTGCGGGCGTCGTACAATATATCGTTACTTATAGCAAAATCTGGAAAACCGCATACTATCGGAGAAAAGTTAATTTTGCCAGCAGTCGAAGAGGTTTTAAAAACTGTTGTACACCAACCTGCATCTGATATAATTAACGAAATTCCTTTAAGCAACAACACAGTTCAAAGACGTATTGATGAAATGAGTTATGATATTGAAAGTTTCTTGTGCAATTATTTGCAAACGACTCATTTCTCTCTACAGCTGGATGAGTCAACTTTACCTGATAATGAAGCATTATTATTGGCATATACTCGTTTTATTATGGATCAAGAAATCCACGAAGAACTGCTATTTGCGAGAACTTTGCCAACCGACACTAAAGGCGAATCAATATTTCATGTTTTGAAGGATTACTTCACAGAAAAAGAAATTCCTTTGACAAATATTATGTCAGTTGCTACAGATGGAGCTCCTGCCATGGTTGGGCGTTATCGTGGCTTTATAAGCTATTTAAAACAAAATGTACCCGGGGTGTTAGCAATACACTGTGTCATTCATCGACAACATTTAGTTGCTAAAAATCTGAATATTAGATTGCATGAATCTCTTCAATTAGTCATTGATGCTGTAAACCAAATCCGAATCAATGCGTTGCATACGCGGCTATTTGCGCAGTTGTGTGACGAAAATGATGAGAACTTTCATCATTTACTCCTTCACACCAAAGTGCGCTGGCTGTCGAAAGGATTGTGCTTGACAAGATTTTTTGCTCTCTTTGACACTATTTTAGAGTTTCTGGATGATAAAGATAGAATTTTAAAAGAAAACTCAATGATGTGGAAAACGGACATTGCCTATTTAACAGATTTGTTTGCTAAATTTAATGCGGTTAACTTGCAATTACAAGGTGACAGTTAATTTGATTCAAACAAAGTCCATCATTTCAGCGTTTCTTGCCAGAATAAAGCTTAGGAAGCAAAATATTGGACGGGGCGAATTTTCCCAGTTCCCCAATCTATCACAGATAAGCTGCCAGGAAGACGATATTTCAACCTACGTTCAACATTTAAATGCCCTATATTCAGACTTTGAAACAAGGTTTGAGGATATTTTGACTATGGTAATACCACAGTGGATAATAAATCCATATGGTGGTGACATTGAAGAAACAAATGTCATATTACAAGAGGAAATAATCGGAATATCAACTAACGAAGAACTCAAAGCACAGTTTAATAAAGGATATCAGCAATTCTGGCTTCAAAAAGACATACCTGTCAACGACAATCCCGCATTGTGGAATATTACGAGAAAGTTTTTACTTGCTTTTCCATCTTCATACCTAGTGGAAAAGGGTTTCAGTGCAGTTGCCAATCTCATAACAAAAAAAGAAACTAACTGGATATCATCAAACGAGGAGATTTGAGATTAAATCTCACGAAATTGATGCCAAATGTTGAAAAACTATTATTAAATCATCAAGTTCATCCCTCCCATTAAATGCATTTATTTTTCGCCTAGTTGTAACAGATTGTAAATTATGATTGGGTTCGTTACAATTTTAATTTACAAAATTGTTACAAAGATAATGGAGTAGTAAACTTCAATAGTCTGCCTCGGGAAATTAAAGCGATCACTGATATAAAAAAAGTGATCGAAAAGGTAAAAAAGTTCTATAAACTATTAACAAACAGAACTGACGTCGTCACATAACAATGAGAACAAGGATATGTACCTGAAGTGATATTGTAGCTTTTGGGTTGAGCCGTGTGTGGTGAACTTCCTTGAACCAATATTTCGACCGCCATTGCAGGGGTCTTCTTTAGGATTAATAAATTTATTTAGTTTTGAGTTGGTTTATTCAGATTATATATATATTTTTAAAGATAAAAAAAAATGTTTAATCTGAATAAACCAACTTAAAACTAAATAAATTATTAATCCTTAAGAAGACCTCTGCTATGGTGGTTGAAAGAAGTTCACCACACACGGCTCAACCGAAAAGCCACAATATCATCAGGGGGAGGCCTAACTCATGCGGGAGGCCTAACTCATGCGGCAGGCCTACTCATGCGGGAGGCCTACGTTCAACAGTGGACGGACACAGGCTGATGATGATGATGATGATGATCAGGGGGTCCACGGATAACCGAAAATCGTGTCAAGGGGTCCACGAGTGAAATAAGTTTGGGAACCTATGGCCTAGACCCTCAAGTGGCGATCTATATAACTAACGTCACATCCGTGACATTATGCGTAGTGATTCAACTTTATCACTGGAATATATTTCTGAATGTATGTCTACTATTAACATTTGTTTTGTATGTTCCATATATATCGTTAGAATCGCCGTCACCAGAGATCGCACCAATTAATATCGCACCAACGTGTGAGTTGAGCAGGCCTTATAAAAGGCGTCGACCATATGGACCAGACCTCAAATTTTTATTTCTTGACCGTCTTCGCACTATCATGAGAAAACTTCAACCACATACGTATATCTTTTCAATATTATAAAAACGCTTCTTGAACTTGCCAATAATTAAAATAAATTATTAATAAATTCAACTGCTCAAATATAATTGTAAATCACTCCACTAATCATTCAAAATTCAATACTGTATAAATATTAATTTAACTTACTAACCTGTAAGTGATTTTTCCGTGACATTATACATACATATACAGAGTATTATGTCTTCTCTTTTTATATTCGGAATGTTCGTGTCGCATCTAATTCCTTTCTCAAAAATCCAACACAACACTCACACACCCAGTATTCCGACATGTTGACCAATTTCGACCTTTGCCCTTTAAGGGGTTAATCCTCGTTATCGCATTGAGAATCGAAACTTTTAAATAACTTTGCAATAACATTTCTTTAAACGATACTACATAAGGCGTAGTAATTCAACTTTATTAATGGACTTCGGTCCGGAGTATGCAAGACGAGGACACAAATGAAAGCCTGGCAGTTTTACAGCGGACCGACTGAATGTGACTGCTGCGTGGAGCAGACCCTGTCACACCTTCTGGAGTGTGCGCTGTGCCCGAATAGCTGCACCCAGGAAGACCTGATGATGGCCAGAAGTAACGCCATCGACGTCGCCCACTTCTGGGCAGACAGGATCTGACCCTGTTGCTTCCGACACGATTATATATATATGTTAATGGAATATATTTGTTGTGTTAAATTCAATGTTAAAAAAAAGAATGTAAGGTATACTTGGGCTCTTGTCACTCCATAGAACAGTTGTAGAAAAAAGTCAACGTTTCTAGCGTCAATTCCACCGCTAAGAATTTCGACCGATATAAATCCTAGGTCATCAGCATGCTTGACCAAAATACGACATATCTTTTCACCACTGTAGTTAATTCTTTTCTAGAAAGAAAAGCATATATGTGTTATTGAAGAAATGATAAAAGGATTATTCAAGTTTTTTATTATTATTATTTTTACCATATCCGCTCCATATTTGGAGCATACAGACACCGCAAATTGCCGTTTTAACAGTTCTGAAATCTCAGATTGTCTATACCTTATCACAGAACACCTGTATATCCGAAATTCGGTAGCCGCTGCCCGGGACAAAACACTTTGCTTACTGCACGATCTTCGCGCAGCGACTGGGGCCGCGATAGTCAGTCACTGCGCCGAACACGCAAAGCGGCCACTTGGCAAACTATGGCGCTCCTCTTGACAGGACACGTCAAAACAAACAAAATTGCGCCTGCAAAGAGCCATGTCGTATATCACTTAAATCTAATAATTTAGCCTATCATTTGCGTGTCCATCAAGCGAACAATTATAAGAGTAGAAATATCGTATATCGAGGCGATATATCGAGTGGATGAAAAAATAATTCATATATACATTGATATCATGTATTAATACGGAGTGAAAATTCTTACGCGATAGCCGGTATCGACGAGAGTAATTACAGTTGTACTGTAAATTAAATTGTCGCAGCATCCTTTTTCAGATATATATTCTGTGTCAGCGATGCATTTACCCACAAAAACCATGAGAAAACCTGTAAAAATTCAAACAATTTATTACAAACGATGTTCGGCAACGACAAGGTATTTGGTTATAGCTATTCTAAGTTGGAATGGATTCTAACTTGGATGACTTTTTTATTATTATTTTTATCTTATATATAGATGCGTGTTGTACCCTGCAAGTTACACACAAGGTTAGATTATACGTCTGACAAATAGTTGAAGAACGTAGGAGCCTATTCCATGTCAGCCTCGTTAACCGCGCGTGTAGTCCTGACGATTTCCTTTATGAAGTTTAACAGCAAGGAACCGTCAGAACTAAGCAGCAGTTCAGAAAAATTCTCCCAAAAAATGGCAGTGACTCGCAGGCGACTACACAGAATGCGTCTCCTATTCTCATGGATGATGCACTCCATGAGAGAGTGTCTCACTGTCAGCTGTATGCCTGGATCACCTGGACATGCGTCGCAACTTGAATGGGTTACCGCATGTTATCAGTTGAGTTGACCCATGGTAATATAAATTTCTTTAAAAAATCCGATTAAGTAATCACACAATATGATTTTTGAAATATTGTTTATAAATACATATTTAAATAAAAAATAAATCACTTAAATATATATTTTTATTTGGGATTTCTCAATGCTTGCAACAAATGAATATTTCTCGAAAAAAAAAACATTCAAAGCGATATGATTGAACAGTCTGATCTCTCTCCCAAGAGGCGTAGTCTCTGTTAGGTTAGTATTTCTCTTAATGAGAACAGAAATGCATTGGATAGTCCTCGGGTTGCTACTCTCAAGGAACAATATTCTCGTATATATAAAATAATAACACTATTACTTACACTGGAAGTATATAAGTCGAAAAGCCATTGTCAATTGAAGTTTTGGTATTGTTTGATAAAATGGAGTAAAAATGGTTCAAAAATTAAAATTATTAGTTCGTTATTGAAATTAAAGAGTTTGTCTAGTAACAAAAGAAAAATAGCTGTCTATGTAAAGTATTTGAAAAAATATTTTATTGAAAAGAAGGAAAACTAAGCACTTTTATATTCCTAGACGGTTTGAGTAAAATATTTGCATCTATGTCGTTTTATAGGTATAGAAAAGACTGTCTAGAGCTGTATAATACTGAGGTTAAGTCGATTGTCGTAGTTCGTAAATGGATAAGGCTAGTATAAAGAAAAGTAAATAAGATAATTAATATTGTATGATAATTGCTTATTTATTTTTCTTTGTGCTAAAAACATAAGATTACAATAAAAAATGTAATCAATAATAAAAGTAAAATAAAAGATTAAAGAAAGCTTACATTTTTTGCCTTTTCTTTGTATAGCCTCCACTACTTGAGTTCTTCTTCAGATATCCATCCATGCTCATATATAATATAAGCATCGATCTCTCCATGGCATATTGGGTGACCTTTATTTTAGAGTTAATCAAACAACACTCTTAATACTTCAAAACGATTTATTTAATTGACCTGAGTATCAGGATAAATATTCACCTTTAGTTTCGTGTAACTTAAGGTTTTCTGGTGTCAGAATCCAGTTCGTTGTCTTCATGTAATGTTGACCGAATTATTATAGATTTATTTTTCCGAGGTATACAGTGACATCAGAATTATATAGCCCTTGCTGTATAATACCGAAAACCTCGATATACAATCTTTCGTCTTTTATTTCTGTTCGCTTGTCGTACATGTATATGTCGCCATATTGGCATTTTGGACCGGCAAGTCCGGTCACGAGTGTGACGTTCGTTATGTATATGGCAGCTGTAATTGGTGCGCCATTGATTCGGTAGATCGCAGCTTGCGGCGCTGGGCGGCAGCCCATTCCGAGCGCAGTCAGTCGTGTTCCGAAGGCGGTGAGATCGCATTGTTAAGTCCCGATCGATCGAGGCGAAAATAACGCCATGTTACGATCGATCGGGGAAAGCAAGTCTTTATCGAAAATATATGTCAATGTGCTTCAGAAAAAGACTTTGTGTTATTAATCTGCTTTTCATCCTGCCACCACGCGACTGAATAACGTCTTTTTAGGGAGGAGGATGTGATTAGGAAAGCATATTTTTTTTTCTTTTGGAAACCAAAAGGAGTGGATCCAATAGTTCTGCTTTGTCTGCCAAGTTTTTTTTTTGGGTGGAAGGTTAGAGAGGACTAACTAATAAGAGTGGGGGAAGCGATGAGGTGCTTAGTCGTTAATTTTAATTCAAGGAATGCCTTAACATTCGGGTGTTTTTTACAGGTGTGGGAGTTAAAGTAATACAACAAGGACGAAGTAACTTCTCTTAAGAAATCAACAGGCGTATACAACTGGGATGGGCAGCATTTGGAAAACTAAAGTACAATTTTAAAGCGGAAATTCCGCAATGTTTTAAAACTAAGGCGTTTAACCAACGCATCCTCCCTGTATTAACTTATGATGCAGAGACGTAGAATCTAACAGAAAGTTGTATCCATAAAATAACACCCAGCGTGCTATGGAGAGATCCATGCTCGGAGTGTCGCCAAAAGATAGAATCTGAAACGAGGAAATACGCAGAAGAACTCAAGTAGTGGATGCTACCCAACGAATAGGCACACTCAAGTGTCAATTGGCAGGACATAACTGTCGAAGAGACGACGTTCGATGGGGAAGAAAAGTATTGGAATGGCGCCCAAGAACTGGCAAACGAAGCATTAGCCGACCCGTACGTTACGTAAATTTTACGTCAATTTTTCTCCATTAAAAAGGTGTATTATTTAAATAAACGTAAAGTAATTGCTGTAAGGTTACGAAAAATGACGATTGACAGTGCTTTAAAAAACGAAAAAATACTTTCTTAAACAAGAAACGAAACAACACTCCAAATATTTCAAAACACAATATTTTATAGACCTGTGTATCAGAATGAATATTCGCCTTTTGTTTCATTGTAGTCCCTGCAAGATGGACTGACGACATAAGAAGAATAGCGGGAGTGACCTGGATGCGGAAGGCGGAGGATTAAAGAGGATAGAGACTCATGCAGGAGGCTTACGTTCAACAGTGGACGGATACAGGCTGATGATGAAGATCATGGGAGTTAAATATGGATATGGGATTAAGCATTTTTTTTTTTGAGAAAAAGTCATGGACTTTTACGTGCTTGTGAATATATGCCTTTTCTTTGTTCGTAACCTATTTACAAAACGTGTATTTATTGTGTAGATAACCTTTGATAAAATAAAGACAATGTTAAAAGGAGGCGTTATCTCTTAAACACTCTTAACTCATTATTGACAAGTCCTCGTTTAAACGATAAAACCTTATTTTTGTTGACACACACTTAACAAAACCGGTTGATTGTTTTCGTTGCATAAAGTATATATAAGTCACACTACAGTTGAAATATACTCAAAAGCGATTTATCAACCATTTTAAAATGTCGCACAAGATAATTTTGACATCATGTAAGTAAAATAATCAGTATCCATATTTTTCAATCAATTTTTATATAAATTTTTTTACTGTTAAGTTAAGTTAAGTTTAACTTGGATAGGATTCATGTGGCAGAGATGAAGATTCTGAGGTGGGCGGGCGGTGTGATTAGAGTAGACGGAGTTTTGAATGAGCATATTCGGGATAATTTCGAGTGGCCCCCATACCTGAAAAGATAAGGAAAAACCGCCTAAGATTGTATGGGCATGTGACACGGAGAGATGAGTACCACATGGTGAAGAGAGCCTTCGAAGAAGCCCTGGAAGACCACAGGCAACCTGGATTGGAACTGTAAACAATCATCTTACAACTCTGGGCTTGACCGAGAATGCAACGCAAGACAGACAGACATGGCGAATGTGCACAAGGACCCCGGATGATGGGAAATGGCGAGGCTAAAGAAGACTATTAAGTTAAGTTATGTTAGAAGGAGAAAATTTTAAGCTGTAATGAGTGAAGTCACTTAAAAGGATCAAATAATCCAGACAATGAATGGCTTTTAACTGAATTTTCCACCAATATTGATTGAAAACCTAATTTACATTGCTTATTTTTTGATTCCAGGTGTAATATTTGCATTGGTGCATACATCTTCAACGGCTATTTTATACCAAGCATCTTCAGGTGATTGCTGTATCAATAGACTCATTGATACCATAATCCATAGGGAACCCATACCCGATGGAACTGTTGAAGTAGGTATATAAACTTGCATTGATTTCATAAATAGTTTTATATTTAGTTCCTTGCCTTCGATGTATGTACTACGAGCAGTATTCACCCAATAATTATATTATCATCAGGTTAAAAAAATATTTTAACATGTAATAATGATTTGGTGTGATATATAGTATTTGTTTGGAGCATCTTGATGTACGGCTGTGAGACATGGTGCTTATCTGAAAGTGATAAAAAAAGAGCCTTTGAGATGTGGACATACAGAAGAATTCTCCGAATTTCCTGGAAAGACCACGTCACGAACAATGAGGTTCTCAGGATAATCAAGGGAAGATAGGCACCTAGTAAGAACCATCTCAGAGAGGCGAGCCCGATTGATCGGTCACATCATGCGCCACGATGGTCTTCTTCACGACATTGTGTGAAGGGATGGTCGAGGGTAGAAACTGTAGAGGGCAATCTAGACGGGAGTATTTGCAGCAAGTGTTCGAGGACATGAGTTGTAGCTCTAATGCTGAGCTAAAGAGCGTTGCGGAGGACTGAGAGGAATGGAGATCGAGATGCAAGATTATGTTACTGCAAACCAATCCACCGGATTGATACTACGAAGAAGATAGTATATACTCGTAACGAACTGTTGCCATTAATTTGTCGGCCACCACGGTATTTGCCTATCTACGATCTCCTTAAAAAAACCGCTGATTATTAAACAATCAAATATTTTTCTGTTACTACAGCCGCAATCTATGCAAGTTCGGAAGCTCTTGCCCTGAAAGCTTCCGTGAACCTCTCTTTTCATGTGAATCTCCAGGTTTACAAGTGTTTTGGGACAAGGCATAGACAATATGAGCTTACAGAACAGTAAAACGAATTGAAATATTTATTACATTTTTTTGTTTTTCAATATTCTAATTTTCTTTTATAGATCATTGACTATATTACAATATTATTAGTAATTAAATATACACATACTTTACATCAAATTCTTTATAAGCATCAATTCATTTAGAAAAATATCGGTAGAAGCTGGATGCGAACCGCAAGCCTTGGAACCACCTTTGCTCAAGTCTTTATATATCGGCTAGCCCTCTCGACTATTTTTCTGCCTGAGCTGACACGCGTTAGAAGCTGTATTTATACCATTGTTATCATCGTATAACGATAGATGTCTCTATAGTATATATTCAGAGTGTGTATATTATTATTTTATATACTCACGGTTCGCATCCCGACTCTGCCGATTATATATTTTATGATATTTTTAAAATGGTTTTTCAGGCAATAGTCAGGTATAAAGGTAACGGAACAATATGCAGAGTAAACGTTCGTGCTTTGAAAGACATGTGTGGATTGGTGACCATCACAGATGGCGGTGTCAACTTTGACCATGTCACCGTCAAGATCACATCATATCAAGCAAAGGGCTTTACGTACAAGGTGACTATTCTTTATATCTTTATCCCTCAGTCAGCCGCTAATATATAGTGCCTTGTTCGCAATGAGCCCAAATACGACTCGTACACAACCTTAAATTTCCATAACTACTATATTACTTAAAACTAGGGAACCTTCTTAGAGATAAAGTGAATTGGAAATTCAAGAAATGATTTTGAAAAACATACTTTTAATGGTACCAACTGACATCAGCATGATATGGCCCTTGCTGACTGGTGCTAAAAACCTCGATGTACAATCTTTCGTCTCTTATTTCTGTTCGCTTGTCGGATATGTATCTGTCACCATATTGGCATTTTGACATGTCATGACGTTAATTATGTATATGGCTGCTGTGATTGGTGCGCCATTAATTCTGTAGATCGCCACTTGCGACGCTTGGTGACAGCGCATTGCGAGCGCACTGAGTCGTCAGTTAAGCCTCGTCCGGCCGGGGAAACGTCATGTAACCGTTGGACGAGGAAATCAAGTATTTTTCGAAAATCCGAACTGTGCTTCGAAACCAAGTTATTTGCTTTGCGACCTGCTCCTGCATCCTTTCTCCACGCGGCCACTTGACAAACCAGCGACTTGTCGCCTTTTTAAAGATGAGGGATGTCACAACTAATGAAATTCAGAAACCACTTTTTTTCATCCATCACTGTAGTGATTAGAAAAATAAGATAACAGTTAAAACACAAATCAAAAACCAGTCATATATTTTATTTACATACTAACATATCTTATTCAGATTGGGAAGCATGGAATTCTCAGAAAAAAATGGGGTGTCAGTTGCTTGCAATTTTCGCAGACAAAGTCTGGGTGGCTGAAGGGGATTGGCCATTACCAAGGACTGTATAAGTGTGTTCAGAAGGCCACACTGAGTCAAGAAGCTACTATGTGTTTGGGTACGACGATCGCCGTAAGCACACATGTGCGCTCTACGTAGACTTTCGCCATAAGCGCAGCTGTGCACGCTTCGCAATATTCGAAAGATATATTTCAAAATAATTTCCGATTTTCTCCAAAGACATCTATGAATATTTAAAAAAATAACAAACAAAAAAAGGATATACATTTTTCGATAGTTTAGGAGATATTTAAGAGATGGTGTCAAGGGCTGGCACAACAAACATGTGGCGATAAAGTGGTTAATTTGTCTGCTTAAAGAGAAGTGCCCATACATCTGTCGCCTGATCGTATTGCGACCGATTAATAAAAATAGGACGCGAATCAAAACATGAATGGATCACCGCCTGTTGCAAACCACAGTCACAGATGTTTCTTTTAGCACTTATGTGCAGTGGCCACAATTGTTGAAAGGGGACTCCCACTGGACTTATCAGTTGCTAACTGATCATATTCGGAATGAGCGCGTCATCAAGGAGACTTAACTGTCCTCCGGTGTGATGCGGGTGTGAGGCGGGTAAAGTCTAGTCCAGTCACAGATTAGGTTGCGCCGATCCTTGAGACGGAGAAGTTTGTCAGTATTTTGCTTATTTGAAATGTATCAAATATTTTTTTATTTTTTTTATTTAATCAAATATAATAGGACACATTTAAGATTTTATTGACAGTATTACATTCATTTATTTTTATTTTTATTGTTTATTTTTTTGGAAATTCGCTTTCCACGCCACTTAAAGGTAGATCTTGTGTGTGGCGTGGGATTCATCTTTGATTTAAGTGTTGCATATATACATTTTTTAGAATATAAAATAATATCATTAAAATTTATTCATATGGTAAGTTGTAAGTGTGTTTTCAAAATTTTGTACTAATTGGTTGAGATCTTTGATCGAGTCATGTATGAGTTCTTTTATTTGAATTTTATTGTTAATATTGTTGCATGTAAAGTCATTCATTGGTAAGCATTAATTTTGAAATTGTAAATGATGTAGGTATACTTTATATTATTAACCTCGATAGTAAATACATTACATAAATTGTAAATGATGTAGGTATGCTTTAAGTTATTAACCTCGATAGTAATACAGTACAGGAATTGTAAATGATGTAGGTATACTTTGAATAATTAACCTCGATGATTGAATGCTATTTTTTTTTTCAAGCTCGAAATTTTCGAAGAGTGCATTTATACAACTACTGCTGCTCCAACAACAACCACACACATTTGGTCTGATAAAACATGGACGACCCCAACCACAACGACCACAGATCGAACAACCACAGAGACGACTACTCCAACCACAATCATACCTATAGAAACAATGATGCCTTTACATGAGAGACGACGAAAATAGGCGTGGAGGTTTTTTTATACAAGTTTTCATCTATATTTCGAAGACCACAGCTTTCTTTTTTTTTCAATCAGTTAGGAAATATATATTCTATGTAATCGTTGGAGCTACGTCTACAGAGATTTTGGTGTCGCTTTCTGAAATCCATACAACCCCTCACAACCGGCCCTGAAAATGAGAGACTCCAGCTCTGGCAACAAATCGCACCACAGGATTTCATTACTTAAAAGGAAGGCCTCCCAACTGGCAAGAACCTTGACTGGCGGACCTGGAAATCCCTGATTACGAACCGGAGTTGGTAGAACAAAGGACAACCTCAAGCGGTGGGGAATGCTTCGGCAGGGAGATACACTATTGTGCGACTGTGGAGACCTGCAGACCGCCTCACACCCAAGATGCTGCTCCATGTGCCCAACAAGCTGCACATCTCAGGACCTAATGCTGGGCAACACGCGAGCTATCGATGTTGCAAGATACTGAGAAAAAAATATTTGACGTCGCTGACACGAAGAAGAAGAGTCTGCAGGGATCACTTGCATCTAAATTATGAAAACGGCATCAAACAGGACAGAGTAGCGGACGTTTATAGCGAACATATACTCCGGATATACTCAAATATGGAATTATAATATAAAAAAAAATGTCGTTGATGTCTTTTTATATAATATTTTGTGGTAGCTATATGCTGCAAATATTTGGATGTTTATAATTTGAATAAATACATTAATCTGAGACATTTTATTGTTTTTATTGTTTTTATTGAAATTTTAAATTTGGGCTTAAAGGCAAGAAGATAAGAACATTTATTTTATGTAAACACATACAGGAGAATACCGACATATGGTGATAGTAAGTATGAAGTCTTATCTGTGGAATTTTATGACGCTTACCATGTTGCATATGGCTAAGCGCTGCATGTGGAGCGTTGATCCGCAAACGTCATAGACTACAGCCCGAGATTCACGCATCATCCTTTATTATTGCACGAATTTACTATGAATGGGTGGTCTTCACGGGACGACTTTCGTCTACCTCCAATTTTTAAAAATGGGCTATGACTGGCATTTTACGAATAAGGGGTCCAATTCACGCCAACCTGGGGTATTTAAGAGCTCAGAAATCGATTAAATTTTTATTTTTTTTAATCTCTGTTTGGGGTTGAACCCACGACCTTTGGCTTGCAAAGCAAACGCTTTGACCATTGAGCTATACCCGCCGGCATTTGTTGATAAGGAAATAAAATAATATAGGAAATAAAAATAAAAATATCACAGGAAGAAAATTAATTTTTCAATATTTTTCTCTATCGTAGCAATATGTATTTATTGATTTAAAACACATACGTTATAAATTACCTTGTACAAAATAATAACATGTTTATATGACAAAAAAATTACCCTTATAGCGGGATCGCTGACATAAAACTAACGATAAATGCTGCTTCATTATCATATTCCCCTTTTTGTTACTCAGTCGCAAGAATCGAGCTCCGAGCTCTTCGAAGGGCAGTGTCTCTCTAACCTGGACTTTACCCGCCTCACACCCGCATCACACCGGAGGACAGTTAAGTCTCCTTGATGACGCGCTCATTCAGATTATGATCAGTAAGCAACTGATAAGTCTAGTGGGAGACGCCTCTGAACATTTGTGGCCACTACACAGAAGTGCTGAAAGAAAGAACCCGTGAAAGAGATTAGACTCGCATTCATGGGTTGTAAAGAGATGGAGATGGAAGATAGGTTCTCTCATCGAAAATAAGAGCAGAGATTGTAAATGCGTACAATTTTTTTTAAGTGGTCACAAAGTCTGCATGCCCGATAGGGCCGAGACGATTCCTTCGAACTGCATCGAAAATGACTCCCGAAAGAATTCTTGCCGGACAAAAGCAGAACACTCTTTTTGAGTGGATTCCAAATTCTTCTTTCTTCGTAGTATCAATCCAATGAATTGGTTTGCCGCGACAGAATCTTGCACCTCGATCTCCACTCCTCTCGGTCCTCCGCAACCCTCTTCAGCTCAGCATAAGAGCTACAACTCATGTCCTCGAATACTTGCTGCAAATACTCCCGACTAGGGCGCCCTCTACAGTTTCTACCCTCATCCATCCTCTCCACAATGTCGTGAAGAAAACCATCGTGGCGCATGATGTGACAGATCCATCGGGCTCGCCTCTCTGAGATGGATCTTACTAGGTGACCATCTTCCTTGATTATCCTGAGAACCTCATTGTTTGTGACGCGGTATCGCGGAAATTACTAGAATTCTTCTGTATGTCCACACCTCACATGCTTACTTATATACCTCTGAAAAAGAATCTATAATAATTCTGTTAAAATTACATGAAAACAACGAAATGGATCTTGAAACCAGAAAACCTCAGGTTAGACCACAACGAAACCAAAGGCAATTCATTATTATTAACAGGTGGATAAAATATTTTGTTTGAAATACGAGTATGGTTTCGTTTTTTGTTTAAGAAAGAAAAATATATGTTCTTTAAAGTAATGCCATTCATCATATTTCATAACCTTACAGCAACTCCTTATCGCAGTGGTTCTCACCCTTTTTGAAGTCACGGTGCACTTTTGATCTTGGAAAAAAATGTCGGTGCACCAGAATCAAGAGGTCAAAAAAATATATGGGAATCATTTTTGTTACATACTTATTTTGGAAAAATAGTTACATACTAAATTACGTACAATTTATTTGATATATTTTCTTTTTAATTTAAGTTATAGAAAAAAATGTTTAATATTGAATATAAATTTACTTCGTAAATTTTTCTTTAGATTTTTTTAAATATTTATACATGTTTTATTAAAATTATTTGTATTAAGATTTGAAGGTGAATGTAATCTAGAAAGGGGTCATTTCTCTCCCGGCTCTTATCCACCCAAAATGACGTCCATGCTTAATAAAATTTAATATTAATTATACCTGAGCTTATTGGTTTATGCATATATCAGAAATATTTGCACGAATATTTGATATAGCTACCCTCAATTCAACGTCTAAATTTGTAAGTCTTTGTCGTTTTATATTTTTTATATTAGTTATTGTTTAGAAACCAAGCTAACATAAATATGATGTTGAAAATTGTAGAAAAATTTTCAGTGCCTTCATGTGAAGAACTGGATATTCATCTTGGACAGAAATTGTATGAAAATCCACAATACGGTGTATCAATTGTAGCAAATGAATTTCGTATCCAGTCATAATTTTCTGTATTTAAAGAAGGATAATAATGTGCGATATTTTGTTCTAATAAAGTTGAATGATCTATTATCGCGGAAATAATTTCTTCGGGTATGTTTTCCTTGAGTGAAGGAAACATATCTATTTTTATTTCTTTTATTAGATTTTTGCAAAGAGTTATTTTTTCCTAAATCCTGACAATTCGTCAATGGATGACAAATAATTTTCGTTTTTTCCTTGAATGGTTGTGTTAACGTTATTTAAGGAATTAAAAATATCTGCTAAATATGCTACTTTAGTATATCAATCATTATTCTGAAGACATTTAACAAAATCATCCATACCTTCATTTCGAAAAACGATTAATAACTCATTCTTAAGTTCTATGAATCTAGAAATAACTTCACCCCTAGAAAACTACCTGACTTCAGTGTGAAAAAGCAAAGACTCATATTTAGCTCCCATAGAAATGCAAAGTTTTTTAAATATGTGTGGTTTTAAAGGTATTGATATTATGAAATTCACCATATTTACAATTTGATCTAGTACAGGTTTTAATGCCGCTGGTAATGTTTTCGACACTCTCTTTCTCTGTGTAAAAAACAGTGCGTAGATATAATATTAGGGTTTCTTTTCTTTGCAAGGGTAACAAATCCTTTAATTGAGCCTACCATTGAAGGAGCACCATCTGTACAAATTCCTGCACATGACTCCAACGATATTTTAAGTTGTTTTAAATATAAAGAAATATAATCAAAAACATATTGTCCAGTCGTATGTTCGGTAAGTTCTTTGCAGTTAAGATATTAATTCACTATTTCATTTTCGATTATGAAACGAACGAACCCTAGTAATTGTGCCTCACTGCTAATTTCAGTCGATTCGTCGACTTGTAAAGCAAAATGTTGTTTGAAAAGTTTATCAGTAACTGTTTTTCCAATATCATCCGACATATTAAAAATTCTTTTTTTTATTGTATCGTTTGAAACAGGAATTTTCATAATTTAATTTTTTCTTTCATCATCAAACATAATTTTTCTACTTCACAACATGCAGGTGAAATTAGAGACTCTGCTATAGTATGTGGTTTTAATTGTAAAGCGATCAATTGAGCAATCACGTATGACACCAGTAGTGCCTTATCGGAAATTTTAACAGTTTTCTCAAAATATTTAGCTTGTTTTTTTGCATGCTTAACAATCTTTCAAAGTAATCTTTACTTTTGGATGTAATATCGGCGTGCTTCGTAATGAAGTGGCTATTTAACTTGTCGAGATACATCGCGCTATTGGACAGTTTTTCTCCTCACACGATACATAGTGTAATGTGATATCCGTCCTCATGGATGTTAGTAAAACCGAAACGTAAATATTCTTCAGAATACTGTCGATTAATTCACTGATTTTACTGGGTATATTTTCTTTTGTATGAGACGTATGATGTCTAATAATATTGTCATTACTTCTTCCACTTGTACTCTCTGTGTTATTAATATTTTGGTCTTATTCACGATTTCATTTGATTTTTTTTTTTTACTCATTTTTCTCGCGGTGCACCTGCAACAAGCTCGTGGTGCACCAGTGCACCGCGGTGCACCGGATGAGAACCACTGCCTTAACGTATTGACATCAGCATGATGTATCCCTTGCTAACTGGTACCGAAAACCTCGATATACAATCTTTCGTCTCGTATTTTTGATCGCTTGTCATACATTTATGTGTCACCCATATTGTCAATTTGAACAGGTCCGTTCACGGCTGTGTTAGTTATAGACATGCCCACTCGAGTGTTGAGCGAGACCCGCAGCGCCGGCGAGCCCATACGGCAGTCGGTCCCCACCCTTTAGCGCGACAAGGTTGCATTGGGGCCGCGCGGCGTGTCGTCCCGCGTGGTCGGAAGCTTGTAATGTTTTAATGTAATTATAATCAATTTGCTTCTAAAAGAAAGCCTTTATCTGCTGACCTGCATAACCTAACCTAACCTGAGTGTCCCTACGAGGATACATCGATTCGGGAGCGAATGGCCGCAAAGTGGCTCGCCCCGAACCACTACACGAGCCAGCTGCTAACCGGACACGGATTCTTCCGGAGCTACTTCGACAGGTTTGAACAGTTGGAACCCACCTTCCAGGCAGAGTGCCCATGTGACGGTAGCTCTCCCCAGGACGCACCTCACGTCCTGTTGAACTGTCCGCTGCACTACTATGCTCGGATTTCGCTCTTTGAAGTAGTCCGGCCGGCATCAGCTCCGGTCAGATACCAGGATTTCGTTGCTAACAAACGAAATTACGCTGCTTTTAAGCGCTTCTGCGCGTCCGTCTGCAATAGTGCAGATGAGAGTAATGATTCCTAACTGACGTCTGCTTTTTGTAGAATCCATTTCCGAACCTTACCATTTCCTTATCCATTCCCACGTATTTCGTGGTTAGCAACGTGATACCAAAGAACTCAATTCGAGACTTGCTGTAGTGTATTAACTTCGCAGCCTTAGACTGAGGTCTATTTGATATCTAACTGATCCACCTTAAATCACGGGAAGGCCTTCAGCCACTTTATAACTAGTAGCTTTTTGCGTGCGACCAGTAACGGGTCCCCATCTGGGCCTCCAAAAACAGTACGGGACAGGGAGGATTTTCACCAAGCAAGTCCCTGGCGATGCATTCCCCACCGCTTGATGTTTTCGTTTGTTCTACCGACTCGAAGTGATAAAAAAAGACTGGAGGCCTTTGAGATGTGGTCACACAGAAGAATTCTCGGAATTTTCTGGAGAGACCGCGTCACGAACAATGAGGTTCTCAGGATAATCAAGGAAGTTTGGCACCGAATAAGAACCATCTCAGAGAGGCGAGCCCGATGGATCTGTCATATCATGCACCACGATGGTCTTTTTCACGACATTGCGGAAGAGATGGTTGAGGGTAGAAACTGTAGATGGCAATCTGGACGGGAGTATTTGCAGCAGGTGTTCGAGGACATGAGTTGTAGCTCTTATGCTGAGCTAAAGAGCGTTGCGGAGGACCGAGAGGAATGGAGATCGATATGCAAGATTCTGTTGCTGCAAACCGATCCACCGGATTGATACTACGAAGAAGACAGACTCATATTAGAACAATTCTGGTACGGCTTGGAAATTTAAACATAACTTATATAAATATAAGTGATTAGGTTGCGCAACCGCCAGGGCAATGGCACTTGAAAATATTTTAATAACAACTATGAGAAAAGAAAAAAAAAACTTCATTTTATCTAATAATTTTTTTATTTGCATTTTATGAAGTAATAATTTTATTGGCGATATAATATACGAGCACCTCTCTTTATACTAATAAGATAATCAAACAATTTTACTTACATTTAATCCTTTCAAGTTTATAAATATATATTGACAGATTAATTTAATAATTATATTAAAATTAAATGGTTATTGTTAAATAAAAATATAATTATTCCATTTTAAATCTTTATATAAAACACGATTCTTATTCTTTGTAAAATTCTTCTTGTAGAATTATTTTTGCTGGAGGCGATGAAATTGAAATCATTTCTATTACTATGTAAGTTCCAATATAATATTTATTTAATTTGAATGTATGAAAAAAAAAATCTTTGCTATATTTCAACATGTATACACGTTAATACAGTGTCGGTTTTAGGGGGTGGTGAAATGGGTCGGTACCCCAGGGCGTCGGATAAGCTAGGGGCGCCGAAGGCAACCAATCATTCCTGTATTATTTTTAAATATAAGAAATATGAGGCGCTAGAAAAAAAATGTCCTAGGGCGCCGCAGGGTCTAAATGCGCTACTGCGTTAATAAATAATGAAATGTTATATAAATATATTCGGATGGTGTAAATTTGATCCCTTGTCTTAAGTCCCTCTCGTCTTGATCCTTCGTCGCCCTTAAAATTCCATAATAGTGAGTTGATGTGAAAATTAACGATGCGTGAATGTCGGGATGTAATCTAATTGCGTTGGCGTATCAACACCGTGCACCGCCTAGCCATTTTTAACCCTTTTATTACGGTTCGGTGGAATACAAATTAAACTGTCAATTATAAAACTAGTAATTGAAGCATAAATGTACTTATCTGGTCTATTTTCATATTTCACATTGGTTCTTGTATCCTTTAGCTATCAGATGATGCATAAAAAACTATTCTGAGAAAGTAGCGAAATGATATATCACGGCTACCGATGTGAACGGTAGGGGAATCATACACGACATATATCGGGAACCGATGCGAACAGGTTAAAATGGCAAGCGTCGTAGAATTCAAATATAAATTTTTCCTTCGAAATCTGTCGGTATTCTCTTTCAGTCATTCTCTAACAAGTGGCTTTTTTCGTGCGGCCAGTAACGGGTCCCTATCTGGGTCTCAAAAAACCGAACGGAACAGGGAGGGTTTTCACCAACGAGTGTCGGTTTTCTCCTGTATGTGTTTAAATAAAAAAATACTTATACATACTATATTTAAGTATTTTTTAGTATTTAACTTTTATATAAGTTAAATTCTAGTACATTAAGACGTTCCATCAAAGTAGAGCGTAATGCGAAACAGCGCTAAGCGAGAGATCTTAACATGTAAATAATAGGGTTAAGGGAAGACGGATAGAAAATTGTTTAGGTATTAAATTTAAGAATCATGTTTTTTTTAATAAAAATAAAACCAAACATTTATTTCTTACAAAAAAAACAATATAAACGAAAATACTTCCAATAATGTCAATAATAATACTATGTATATAATAATAACAATATGTACACACATATTTGGAAACCTAGCGCTGCGCACAATTTCGGGGAATCCCCTGGTTGAAATAAAATAGCGCTAAACCAAAACAGCATTAAACTAAACAGCGTTATGCGGGGTCTCACTGAATATATAATTTATATTTCTTTAGTCGTAAAGTTTCTTGAATACTTACAAAACACCTATTATATTGGTAACCTTCACTTTATTTTGCAAGTTTTACGTGATTATTAATTATATTAAAGAGAAAAAACTATTTTTTATTAATATATACTATTTTTTGGCATCTCATGACTACATGATGACATGTTTACAGGTATTTTGACGCTGGTGGCAGACGAAAGTTGGACAAAATCAGACAATGGCCGCCCTAGTATATCCATGGAAACACCCAACTGTCCCGCTAAACCCATATTTGAAACTCTGGCCACAAGACTACCCAAGAAAAACGCCATCGTCAACGTACGTTGTAATAATCGATCTATAATAATCGATATATCAGTTCCCCTCCGACCGTCGCTCGAGCGGGTTGTGTATAGCTGTCAGCGCTTAGGGATACGTACAAAATAATACGCCATTGAATTCATTATGCCAAAGATGGGTTTAAACAAAAATAAAGATCGGTTTAAGTATCTAAAAACATGTGTAATTGCAGTGAGAGTGCTGTCGTTATTACGTGCTTATAAGTGTGTACATGAATCCACAAATCGTTATTTGCTCACTTTGTTATCCCGTGATTTCTCGCTAAATAAAGCCATTTATTGTCATGTCGCTGTAAACAATGCAATAACATAAATAATAAATAAACGTTGTATTCGCGGTAAGTTAAATAACATTGTTTTCTTAGTTTATAGCTTGGTGAAGTGTAAATGAATCTGTGACAGTTGGCGTCGGAATTCCATTGCCATTTTTGAATGGCGGCGTCGATAAAACAGATGTGTGTTAGTATATAGATCTCGGTCATTAAACAGATTTTGGCCGGTAATACAGATTTCTGTTAATTTATAGAATTATGTCGGTAACACAGATTTCTATCGGTATTACAGATTGCTGTTGAAAAATAATTTTGAAATAATTAAAAGAATAAACAGAAAAAATATTCAATTAAATCGGTAATAAATTAAAAATATATTTATTAAATTATCAAATTGGACATGGTAATAAGTGGTTAAAGCATCCGATGTGCTTACATAAAAAAATATATAAAAAATATCTCGTCAACCGATGTCAAAGGTCGGGGAATCTTATGACGGCATATGCCGGCAACCGATGCGAAAGAATTAACTTACTAAACAACGTATTGAAGTAAAAATGTAGATGTTTTTATGAGCGCTGTAGTAAATATAGTCAATAAAGCGAGTGGTAAATGTACTGATCAATTTTTATTTGCCCTATAACGGGTTGAATAACATTGCTTATACATTTTGTTTTCTTTTTTTCCCGTAAACATGTCTGCGTCTGTGTATCTAAACACTATCCAGTCCGATTACACAATATGTGTGTAATCACCAGGCCGAATGTCAAAGGCCGGTCACACAACTTGTGTGTGATCGTTTCGCCAACGCTTAGTGGCCAACTATACACAGCTTGTGATGTTTTCTCAAACGTAAGTGGCCGATGACACAACATATGTGTTGTTTTTACTTTCGGCCATAATTTAAAGATCTCAAACCTTTTCAGTGATGGTCATATTTAATTTTATTTGAACGCACGACGATAGATTTAGCAATTATTTAAAAAACAGTCGGCCTCCAGCGTAAGTTAAATCGCGAAACGCGCGGACTGTATAGTGTTAACATCTTCATGGACCTTATAAGTGAGGATTTTATGAAGGTTTTCGGGCTTAATGTGTGCCCGAGTTGCATACGATTGCGATTCTTTCATCGACCATATCATGAGCAATGCCAAAGAAAAAAAAGGTTCTCTCGTCGACCACTGCACGTGAGTGGCGCTACGTAGAAACGCAGTTCCAGATATCGACAGACTGGCGCGGTCGGTTAGCTTTCGATCGTATCTTGATATACGGTATCAATACAAATTCACAAGAAACACCACACATAGTATATTTTTCTTTTAAATAATTGGAAACGGAACGATTCAAATCACGAACTTTTGCAAACACGTTAATTTTATTATCCAACGCCAATTTTCTTCGCTCAACGAGTCGAGAAATTAACACGGTTTGTATTAATGATACGCATAATTTATAAATGAGCTTTATCTATGATGCATGGATATTTAATAAGACTCGTTCAGACGTTATGATACCCTTTTCATAGCCGCAAATAAATTATTAAAATAAAAGTTTTTTTTTTGTGTTTATTACATTTCAATTAAATTATCAAATACTATATCCCGCCTCGACTTTCGAAGTCTCATTATTAGAGTTGAACCAATTTAAATTTTTCAATGGCAGACAAGTAAATACGGCGCAAAAATACGCCACCGAAATTGCTTCCGAGATATCTCGTCTCTGGCAATACGGGTACTGCGCAATTTGCCGAGATATCTCGTCTCTGGCAACCATCGGGTTAAGCAATAATTTTATTATCAATATTTTATTTATTTATAAACGTAAAACATGATGAAAACGATGGGTAAAAATAATGAAGTGCTGGAAATCCATACGAAGCAACATTGCAATTGAACTGGAATGGAAAACAATGGATACTATATATATGTATAATCGTGTCAGAAACAACAGGGTCAGATCCTGTCTGCCCAGAAATGGGCGACGTCGATGGAGTTACTTCCAGCCATCATCAGGTCTTCCTGGGTGTAGCTACTCGGACACAGCACACACTCCATAAGGTGTGACTGGGTCTGCTCCACGCCGCAGTCACATTCAATCGGTCCGCTGTGAAACTGCCAGGCTTTCATTTGTGTCCTCGTCTTGCATACTCCGATCCGAAGTCTGTTAAGGAACCTCCATATATTCTACCCCTGGTCATGTCTGGGGCTACGTCCTCTTTTGGGGCAATCGAAGTATTCCCCTTAAACATATCAAATAAATGTGAATTAAAACTTTTTATTATTTATTTAAATTAATTAAAAATAATAATCGTAAAATTATATAAATAATTTAAAAATATTTTTTTTTTTCAGCGAGTCGTACGATATGATGGGGATAGTCCAATTTGTAAGATCACAGCAAAAGCTCAACGAAAGGAAAGCGGAAATGTCTTCATTATTAAAGGAGGATTGGGATATAACTATGTTATATTGCGGATTGTCTCTAAAAAAGGAAAGGGTCTTCATTACAAGGTAGGAAATATATAATTTGACTTATTTAAATAAATGAAAAGAAAATTGACTGATAAGTATATAAGAAATAAATATAAATACTAAATATAATTGGATTTCAGATCAAAGTGTATGCCGATTGTACAGAAGAAACGACCATAGATATAACGACTTGTAATGATACAACAACATGCGCAACAACGACAGTGGTGACACCTACAGAGAAGAAGACAACAACGACTCGACGACCGTCCACACAAACCACTACACACATAACCAGTCTGCCGCCGACTACTCGGTATCCGACGACTCCTCCTCGGGTAACAACGCTTCCAACAACCACCGCAAAGCAAACGACTTCCTCGACGACAACCGCCTCGCCGACGACAACTTCTCCAGAAACGACGTCCCCGACAACTACTTCAACACCATCCGTTGGATCCACAACGACTCCGATAACAACATCGCCCAGGACGACATCTCCACGAACGACGTCCCCTACAACGACGGCGCCCCGGACAAAAAC